>BQMF02000004.1:1200000-1800000 GCA_027922465.2 Turritopsis dohrnii
TAAGGTAAGCTAGGCCAAATTTGGACCAAATTTCGAAAGTTCTTCAATTTTCATAAAAATTTTCACGAATCACATTTGAAAGGTGCTGATTTCGAATTTGAAAATGGTATTGCCATGTTTGACTAAAATTGGGCATTAGGCCAATTTGGACCATATTTCCAAAATTCTTCAATTTTCATGAATTTTTGCATGTATTACATTTGATAGGTGCTGATTTCAAATATGACAGTCATTTTGTCAGATTTCACTGAAATTGGACAATTTGGGCCAAATTTGGACCAAATTTAGAAAGTTCTTCAAATTTTAAATAATTTTGCACAGATCACATTTGAAAGGTGCTGATTTCTAATTTGTTAGTCATTTTGTCAGATTTGGCCAGAAATGGGTAATTCGGGCCAAATTTGGAACAAACTTATAAAGTTCTGCAACATTCATAAAAATTTGTACAACGCACAATTAGAAGTTGTTGATTTTGAATTTGCCAGTCATTTTATTAGATTTGAACATAATTTGGCAATTCGGCAATGTTGTATTTTTGAGACTAGATATGCATAGTTGTGTTACGTCCTGAAGTCTTCAAACCAAGCGGCTTCTTGTTTGAATTTAAGATCTCTAGTCTTACAGGTTTATTTTAAAGTTGCCAGTCAAATAATATATATGTCAGCCGTGCCATGGTACAGCGGTAGTTAAAAATAATATCCAGGATAACATAATTCATCGACTTGCTCAACTGATTAATTTTGATGCCATTTCTGCACTAATGTATATCAAAACTTGCGCTATAAAATTTCTCCGTGTGCAAATTTTCATTACAGTCGAACAAAATTTGGTCCAAATTTGGCCTAATTATGCACAAGTCGATCTTCAAATTCGAAATCAACAGTACAAAGTCATTCCTCTATTAAATCTTCATTGGAATTGAACAATTTTCAAAATTTGGTCTAAATTTGGCCGAATTTGACCTTCATATTTGAAGGTTTGAACTGATAACAAGAAAAACAACATATATCAAATTTCAAGTATCAAAGTATTTTCAGTTAGCATAAGTAACTGTAAGTTCCAATTTTATGTAAACCTATTTGATCATAATTCATTATTTCATGAATTGAGTTAGAAAGTATTAAAGAAAACGTGCTTTTAAATTTTTGATATATGCAAAACATTCAAAATTTCGAAGGCTGTGTTCGTTCACTAGAATTTATATGGCGTTATTAGTAGAGTCTCGCAGACTCTAAATCGTAGACTAACTGCCATTTCGGTCGGAAGAGGAGGAGGAGGAGGAGGAGTAGTCCACGTATGGAACGCCTTTACTGCCTTAAGTCTACGGTTTTGCGTTGAAACCACCGTTTTACCATTTCATGATGTCAAAATTTTGTCATAGATGTCACTTCACCTTTCGGTGATGTAATTTTGTTATTATATGATTTCACTTTATGCATATATGATGTTATTTCTCATCATATGCGGTTTTTTCATAATTAGGTTATGTCACATCAGCAAAATGTGATGATGTTTCATAATTACATGATGACACTTTAACGTTATGTGAGGTTGTTTCATTGTTATCTGTCAACTGAAGTTCATAATACGATTTTTCATCATTATAGTACCAGGGAGTGTTGAACACCCTCCCCGGTGAAGAGTTTTCTCGTTTCTCAGATTTTTCATAAGAAAGATGGCGGACACATTGTCGATAGAACGTGCTCTGAATGAAACACAATTGTCACAACTTGTACCGCGTTTTTTAGCAGAAAATATAGGTTTGAATGTGGTCCTTCATGCCTCGGATTGTGAACTGAGCAAATTAAGAGTCGCCACAATAGGAGATAAGGTAAGACTGAGGGATATCTGTCGAAAGATACTATCAGATTCAGCGGGACAAGGTGCTGCTGCTGCTGATAGTGATGGCAGTGGTCCTCATGCCATGGTCACTATACAATAACGCCTGTATAAAAAATCTAAAACAGAATATGTTAGCTTTAGTCAACTAAATTGGGTGTATTTCGAGTATTAAAAGTACGGTGGTTTACAATCAGTATAACCTGTAGAACATTTTGTACCATGGTTTTATAGGGGGTTAAAAATCCTCAGAAAAGTTAATACTACTATTAGCAGAAGATTTAAACCATTTCACTCTCATATTATACACAGTTAGTTGTTACAATTTCAAGAGATTTTAGGTACATTTTAATAGCGTCATCTACATCGGAGCAAGGAATGTTACTAAAAAAGCTGTTTAGTATTGCAAGAGTTTCCGGATCTAGCAATTATGGTGCAGAAAATATTGATATGACCCTCTCATCAACAGATTCATCATCTGCACTGCCTTCGACTCCATAATACAAAATATTTTCCTCGCTTAGGTTTACTCCAGTGGGGCTATTCATTTGTCCAGATATCCACAATTTTAATGGAGATGTTTTGATTGTACGCATGCGGTGATTTTCCAATGCCTTATTCCATACTTTCAATTCCCAATTTATTCTGGGAAATGTAAACATGACAGGTGTATGTCACTGAAAGGATCCAGAATCCCCTGATCCTCCATGAAATAAAATAACTCGTAGTAGCTTAAAACTCCAGTGAATACATCCCTCCACAACCTCTCAATCCGTGGATTATGGGTAATTTCCCCAGTGATCATGCTTCCCCTGTCCGTACCACGTTTCATAATCATATAATCAGCAACAAGGACGTTTTCCATGCCCTTATCTGACCTGACCCTTGATGGTAATCCAAACTCTCTAATTCCATTAATAAAACTGCTTAAAACAGTTTCAGACTTCTTGTTTGCTGAACAATCAAGAATACAGGTAATCTGCTATATCCGTCAATTACCCCAATAATTATGAAATACCAGCAAACTAGCTTCTGATTTGTGTCAAAATGCCAAAGCTCATTTGAACCTTGGACGTTGTAAATCCGACGATGAAGGCCATTTTTCTTTCGGTGTCGTACTTCGTCATTATCAATACGCAATAAACTGTCCCCTACTCTTTGACGTTGCAATACTATTACATTTTGCTTTAAAATCTCGTTAAGAAACCTTTCACCACAATTAGAGAATTGATGGCAAACTTCCTTCAAATGAGAATCAATAAATTCATCTGAAACATCACTAAACTGACGTGCAGTTATGTTATAGTCTTGAAAACGTCTGTATACTGTCCTTTCGGATATACAAAGCAATGAAGCAATCTCTTTGACATTGAATCCCTCTTAAGTTCTTACGAGGGATGCTAAACTTTGGAGCTCCACCACGATCGTTCGTTTTTTTAACAGGTTGGTTTGATCCATAAATTGAACACTTTATACGGAGATCCATCATTTTTTTCAAATTCATAAGGCCTAACTGTCTAAATTCGGATCTAGATATCTTTGGTACTACATCTTTCGATATCTTCTCCCTTTGAAATATAGGGATAAAATGTGAGAAACCCAAATCTCTTAAAATTAATTCCATGATTTCTCCATTCGCTGTCATTCTTAAAATATAAGCGCGCAAACTATAGTTACAGAGGAAACAGAAAAACTCTTCACCGGGGAGGGTGTTCAACACTCCCTGGTACTATAATGATGAAAAATCGTATTATGAACTTCAGTTGACAGATAACAATGAAACAACCTCACATAACGTTAAAGTGTCATCATGTAATTATGAAACATCATCACATTTTGCTGATGTGACATAACCTAATTATGAAAAAACCGCATATGATGAGAAATAACATCATAATGCATAAAGTGAAATCATATAATAACAAAATTACATCACCGAAAGGTGAAGTGACATCATATGACAAAATAATGACATCATGAAATGGTAAAACGGTGGTTCCAACTCAAAACCGTAGACTTAAGGCAGTTAAGGCGTTCCATATCCACGGGTGTTTTAATACGGTATTCGCTTTCGCTGCTACCGTAATAATAATCTACTAATCGACGAATGTAAAATATAGAATATTCTTATAAAATCAAATATGTATATATATACTAGCATCCCAGGAAAAACTTTCTACCGTGTCTAACTTAGGAAAAGTTGTTTCTAAATTTTAATTACAGAATTCTGACGTCACGCCGTATACTAATCGTGAAAAAAGTGCCTCTCGCCTTAACCCTGGTTTTACGCGCACATAAGAAGAACTTGACCGTATATTTAAAAGAAATATATCACTCTCTAAAATAAAAGTAGGACGCACTATCGACTATAATAAGATGTTTTTTTGCTCTTGCCACTAATAGTGTTTGTTTACTTTTGCAGAAAAGAATAAAATAAAATGATGTAAATCAACAATTTGAAATAGTCACAGTGAGGTGAAAACAAACTCCTCATGTGAACATTATTCATTGTCATTTGTATTTGGTGAACACGTAACATCCGTTCATCATTTCACGCTATGAAGGAAATCATTTCGATTTTCATTTTTGCCAAACACGACCTCTCTTCCGACAGATTTCATTTTCGTCTTCGCCGAATTTTCTTTTTAGCTGATCATGAAATTGCAATATCCAGGCATTACAATACCGAAGACGTTCTGATCGGTCTGGATCGTCACTGTTTACACCAACTTTTGTTGGAAATTCTTTTCTGGTACGCGGTTTTTTAACTGTACAAGATTCATATTTTTCAGATATGACTTCCAGTTTTCCTGATTTCTCTAACTCACGAAATGTTTTAGAGTGTATTTGAAAAGGTGTTTTCAACAAAATCCATTCTTTCACTTCACCCCATGTACACCGACTCCCCTTCCAATGTCTCATCACGTATTCTTGTTCTTTAATGTGATCGCTTTCAGCTTTCCAGAGCGTTTCAGGGTCAAAGTGGAAGTTGGAAAAATACAGATCATCGTCCTTATCCCATTTTTTTGCTGCTACTGACATTGCATACTTGGCAGTGGCCATGCTATTAAGATTTGTGGATAAAAACACCATGTAGTAGATAAATCCTTTAGTCGTTCCTCTCTCTGAACCTCTTCTCATCGACATTGCCAGCGCTTTAAGATTAAATTCACCACAAGCGTCACTAAAACTATCAATATATGCACTTAAGTATTCTTTCATTTTCTCCGGAACACTCAAGCTTTCCATGTCATCTGGTAAGCGACTTTTCCAATCTGGATCTCCATATAATTTCCTGAAGTTCTCTGCGTTACGTTCTGTGGAAGCAAAGCGGTTTATGGGCTCCACCATGAAGTTAAGTAAAACGTTTTTTCGAACACCGACCAGATGCTGTATTTTTTCCATTGGTATTTGTGAAAAACCAAATGGATCAAGAAAAGATATCATGGGATAATTATCCTGAAATTCGCTCAGATCGTGTTCTTGGAATTTGCCCATGTAAGAAATTACAGTTATCTCTAGCCGATGCTCCACAGTAAACGATAATTGCAGGGAAGACTCATTATCTTCATTAACTTCAATAATATCAATCTCTTGAATATTTTCTATATATTTCTGCAAATTGTATTTAAGATTTGCAAAAATTTTTTTTTTTGCCTTCACCAAAGATAAACAAAGCAGTTTTACCAGTTTGGATCGGCTTTTCTCTGCAGTGTTTTAGCATTGCTTCTAACGCCACTAAAGGAGAGCCGTACGTGGCATTACCATAAGGACATTCAAGGCCATCGAGATTGTCTTTGTATCTTCCACAACCAGCAAATGGATCAAAATATGTGATATTATAACCGTTACTCTGAAGAGGAGTACTTAATGCTTTCGCAAATTCACCTTGCAAGTATCGGTACAACAACACACGTTTAGCTACACCGTGTTTACTGATTGAATCAAAAAAACCTTCCTCCATTATTGAAAGTATATGTATTAATCAGCAAGAGCTCTCTGGAATAAACCAAATAAAAGTTCAACAGCTGTTTTTATAGACAATGCAGGGATTTTCCCTAGGGTTTTTCCCTACAGGAAATTCCCCTTAAAATGATTGAATGAATCGTTTTTTTATTGTGTGCTTTTATGTCTTCTATATTCCACTCTGTACTTTCCCTGAAATATGAGTCATAGGGAAATTCCCAAACAGCATATTCTTGCGTTTTATGTCGTATTTGTACTTTCCCTGAAATATGAGTCATAGGGAAATTCCCAAACAGCATATTGATGTGTTTTATGTCGTACCATAGTTAATAGAAATACAGATGGTTTGGAGCCTTTCAATAGCCTATTCAAATATGTTATTCATTGATTTGATCTTTTTTAAAGTGACATGAAGCTGCAAAACAAAATTGTTTTGAAGAATTATTATATGATTTTGACGTAGTAAAGTATACCCGAAGCGATGTTTTCTAGATACTTTCATTTATTTTTCATATTCTGAGCTGTGATCTTTGAAAGTATATCAGAAATTGTTAACGTAATTTTGATCTGAGAAAAAAAGACAAGAAAAAAAACCCGTAGAAACAATACAACATGTTTTTTTATCTTTCAAAAATAAAAAATATAATTACAAAATCCACACTTGTTCTATTAAAACATAGTTAAATACTGAAGGTGCTGCTATTCAATATTTTGTGATAGAAATATTGAAGCACAACGCGCACTGGAAAATGTATTTACAACTCGTTATAAAAAAAGTTTAACTCATGCCAGGCCAAAATTGTTCAGTAGTTGGTTGTGGGGTGTGCAGGAGTACAAAAGATATAGGAATTTTTAAAATTCCATCCGCAGATCTTGACAAGAATTGGAGAACACATTGGTTGGCAGAAATCACGAGGTCAAGAAAAGTTGATAAAAATTTCAAAGCCTTGATAGAAAAAAGTCACGTATATGCATGTGAAAGACATTTTAAACCTGATGATATCGAAATATGTAAGTTAATTTTCTAGTCATTTCATTCTGTTTCGGATTTTCTAAAAAACATCGATTTTTCGTAATCTAGAGTATTTTGCTCGTGAATAACTGTCGTTTTATTATAGTTGTCGGAGAAAAAGTAACAAGGAAAAAGCTTAAACATGGCGTTGTACCAACACTAAATATGCCGGTAAAGAGTCATGATACCAAGTCAACTGTACAAAATGAAAGAAAACATCGTTCGATCGTTCAAATTCACGAACAGAAAAACAAATCTTACTACACGAGCTTCGACGATTTGAAATCAAGACTAAAGAGTTTAAAAACACTTGAAGACTGGGAAATTCACATAAGCAATGAAATTACGTTGGCCTATAAATATAAAAAACAAGACCTTTACGTACCTTACTTAAAATTGACGCTAGATGAAACTTTAGCCTACACTATTGAAGTTTTTGGTTGGCTCCTTCCGGAAGACCACCATATTTATAAAACATACAAACGTTCTTTGAGAAATATCACTATATCGGAATTAGCAAAGCGATGTTTGGCTAGAACACTATGCAATGGAGTCATATCAGAAGGCATATCAGCAAATGTTATTGTTCAACAAGTGCCTATTTCACACAAAGCTTTAAACTCAGACGAAAATGAAGAAAGTATTTTGGTGCCTTATGGGGCATTAACTTTCAGAAGGGTCAAAAGTTGTGAAGTACTGGTTGCTAAAATGGTATCCTCGAAAAACATTCAGTGTGAGGATTGTTTATCTCAAGAACTTCTTTTTAATAAGGAGAATAGAATTAAATCAAATAAAAACCAGCAACCAGCAAAACCTAAGGCACCAATTTCTGCAACCAGCACTATCCGCTTACAAAAATCATTTCAAGAACAAAGACTAAAATGTTCTCAATTAGAAAAAGACCTAGAAAAAATGCGACAAATTTTAAAACAAACAAATGTTCAAGTTGACAAAGAACTAACAAACGATTTTGTAAACATTTTTGGTTCAAACCAAACCAACGTAACACCATTCATGAAGTTGTTCTGGGAACAGCAAAGCAGATTGTTTCAATGTGATAAACGTGGTGCCAGATTTCATCCAATGTTGATCCGATATTGCTTGTCTCTTCATGCCAAATCCTCATCTGCCTATGAAGAAATAAGGAATAGTGGAATACTGAGGCTGCCAAGTTCCAGAACTTTGAGAGGTTACAAGAACTACATTAAACCTGGTGTTGGTTTCCAACCAGGAACCATTGAAAACCTTCAATCCAGGACAAGGGAATACTCTGGCTGTCAGCGCTTTATATGCCTTATGTTTGATGAGATGAAAATAAAATCAAACCTGGTGTTCGATAAGCACAATGATGAATTGATTGGATTTTTAGACCTTGGGGATCCAGATCTTAATTTCCTTAGTTTTGGAGATGAACAAAATACACTTGCCACACATGCTCTTATATTCTACATTAGAGGGTTAGCAACACCACTAAAATATTGTTTTGGGTAATATGCCACTGATGGAATTAAAAGTAGTCAGATCATGCAGCTATTTTGGGAAGCAGTTTATCTACTTGAAATAGTGTGCAAGCTTCAAGTTATAGCTGTGACTGCTGATGGAGCATCACCTAACAGAAAATTTTTCCGTCTTCACCACCTAATGAACCCTACTCCAACCAAACCTGTTTGCTACAAAACTGTCAACGTATTTTCCCCAGAGAGATTCATTTATTTTTTTGCTGATGCCCCTCATTTAATGAAAACAGCAAGAAACTGTTTGTATCATTCCAGTATGGAAAACAATGGGAGATGTATGTGGAATAATGGCTCATATTTACTTTGGGTCACATCATGCAAATTTATAGGGAAGATTTGCATAACAGTTTAAAAGTGGTACCAAAGATTACAGATCAACATATATATCTTACACCATATTCAAAGATGACTGTGAAATAAGCAGTGCAAGTTCGGTCTATGTCTATAGCTTTAAAAAAATGGTGTAACACAGGAGGAATGAAAGTAGCCAACTACTGTGAGTACATGGACAAATTCTTTAACTGCCTAAATGTAAGATCAATGAATGAGTGCCAAAGAAATCGAAATAGCTTTTTGAAACCCTACACAGCACAAGATGATGAGAGGTTTGAGTGGCTTGAGAAAGAATTTCTGCCATATTTTGAGGAATGGAAAGCATCCATAGCAAACAGACCAGGAGAATTTACAAAAACAAACAAAGCAAACATGTTTATTTCTGAGCAAACTTATGAGGGAATTCAAATAACAACATACTCTACCATTGATGCAGTTAAATTTTTGTTACAAAATGGCATGACTTTTGTTATGGCAGAAAAATTTTGCCAAGACCCTGCAGAAGAGTATTTTAGTGCGCAGCGGAGTCATGGTAGGCGTAATGAAAATCCAGATATGTACCAGTTTGGTTTCAATGACAACACCATTCGTATTCAAAAAGAGGTGTCTCACTTTTCTGGGAACTATCGTGGGAAATATGACAAAAAGAGAGTGTGGGAAAATGTATCTGATGAACCTGTATCAAAAAGAAAGTCTAAGTAGTATGTAAGTAGTATATAAGTAGTATATATATCATATCTATATATACTAATTCGCGTTGTGTGCAACACATTTAACTTAGAGAGTGTTTGTTTTTCTGTTTTTTAATGGTCAAAATCTTCTTAATCGTGGTCATATAGCGGCAGTTCGACCACGCAAGACACATTCACGATTAGTATAATAGCACGTGGCATCATTTGACGTCAGTTATTTTTATGATCACGGGAATCATTGCATTGCATCCCCAATCGAACGCGACGTTTTTGGGGAAATATCTCGAGAACCAATGGGGATAACTGACGTTTTTTGGGGTCTGCGATACGGGTGATGGGGTGACGCAACATTTGGGCCTAAATTTTATTTGGTACTGCGGTTATGACGTCATCAAAATCTTTGATCAACGATATCTCTTCAACGGTTGGTCGTAGCGAAACAATCCCATACATTTTTTTGCTCAGTTTTTCGAGCTCTACAACATGGGTGCACTTTCCATTTCCAATTCCGTAATTAAAATTTTCATCACGGGGTTCCCACACGGGAATGTGGGATTCTTGCACATCCTTTTCGAAATTAAAGTCGTAAAAAACTTTTACGCGAGATACTATCTTATTATACTAATTCGCAAT
Organism: Turritopsis dohrnii; assembly: GCA_027922465.2. Lineage (NCBI taxonomy): Eukaryota > Metazoa > Cnidaria > Hydrozoa > Anthoathecata > Oceaniidae > Turritopsis > Turritopsis dohrnii. The sequence continues at coordinate 1,209,993 of BQMF02000004.1, forward strand.
TGTGCATCCCACTTTTATTTTAGAGAGTGATATATTTAACTAAATTTTACGTAGGATTTCCTATATTGTCCGCGTAAAACCACGCAGCGGTGAGAAGGGTTTTTTCTCTGTAATGACGTCAGATTCTACTGTATCGTTGATTTGACGTCAGTTTTTTTTTATCAGTATATACAACAACTTTTATATGCGTACACGGGATTTGAATAAAGGATCATTTTCGAAATAAGAACCGGTAAGAAAGTTTTACCTGAAATGCATGTTGATCGTTGGAGGCGTGCGACACAACGCAAGCTGAACATGGGCGGCGTGCGACGACGCCTTGGCGTCTAGTCTACTTATACTAATTCGCAATGTGTGTGTAACACATTTAACTTAGAGAGTGTTTTGTTTTTGTTTTTTTAATGGTCAAAATCTTCTTAATCGTGGTCATATAGCGGCAGTTGGACCACGCAAGACACATTCACGATTAGTATAATAGCACGTGGCATTTGACGTCAGATGTTTTATGATCACGAGGAACCATTGCATTGCATCCTCAATCGAACGCGACATTTTTGGGGAAATATCTCGAGAACCAATAGGGATAACTGACGTTTCTTGGGTTCCGCGATACGGGTGATGAGGTGACATTAATTTTGGACCAAAATTTTATTTGGTACTGCGGCTATGACGTCATCAAAATCTTTGATCGAGGATAATTCTGCAACGGTTGGTCGTAGCCAAACGATCCCATATACTTTTTAGATCAGTTTTTCAAGCTCTACAACATGGGTACATTTTCCATTCACAATTCTGTGTTTTAATTTTAATCATGGGGTTCGCACACGGGGGTAACGCGGGATATTTGGAATTCGTTTCAAAATTGAAGCCGTAAAAAACTTTTACGCGAGATACTAGTATATATTAGACAGGCAGCTGACGACAAAATTTTACTGGAAAACTTGGTGACAATTCAAGATTACTGAAAAATGACTAATTCGACCCTCCTGATTACGAATTTCTTTACCGGACTTTATGAAAATTCTGATCTTGGTCACTAGGAGTTTTTGGGGTTTTGATGACGTCACAACATATGACAAAAAAAAATATGACGTCAAATTTGATTTTAAAATGTACCAATCGGTAGATATTTGATAGCTGATCAATTTTTAGTATTACAGTTATGGTTAAAAACCTTCATAAAACTATTTATAAATCATTTAATATTGCATGTGACGTCATATAGTAGTCTAGTCTTCATCATACGCGTTCTTTTAGTTTTAGGTGTATTCTTTGCCATTGTTCGAATTAACTAAAAAGAATAATCGTATATACGCACTTCCAATTTGCAAACTTAAATACAACATCATTATAAGGCAGGAAAAGTAAAAACAGAACGAAAAGTAAGTTTTCACTAATCAAAATAAAAAATAATATTGGCAAAATACAAAATATAAAGTAAAGGGTCGTTCTTATATATAGTCTATATATATCTATAGTTCAACGTACATACTACAACGTTTATCATTCATCAAAACCTTCGCTATCGTCAGAATCATCACAATCAGAATCACTGCGGCAGTCTTCGTCGTCCTCGTCGACGAAATCATCATCCTTATCAGCACAGTTCGCAGTTATCAGTACACGCACACAAGTCTGTGCAGACAAGTCCATGTGATTTGCAGACACACACATTAGTTTGACAATACTTTTTGCACCCGCATGATACCAAGCGAAGTACTTGTTCAGGAGCTGGGGGCAAAGGCATCCATTCGATTTCAAGGGTGTTATCTTTCAAAGTCCATCCATAACCATCAGGACTTGGCACATCTGTGTGATGATTGTCCAGAGATTTTTTGACAATGGTCGTCATGTACGCTACTCGCTTGCAATGACAGAGTAACGCATCACATGTTGGTGGTAATTTCTGTGGATCAGCGACTTTTGATTTGCTGCAAAATGATATATATCTTGCCTCATTGATGTCCTTACATTTAGTGAATCCATACAATGAGCAAACAAATTCTTGTATCTTTTGGAAATACTGTACATTAAATGTGAACGTATCAGAGCGACACCCAAACTTTCTGAAAACTTTGATGAAATCTTTAGATTTAATCATCAATTTAAAGGCTTTGACTTTACCAATGCCATGAAAAGCACTGGTATATAGTCATTACCGGTGAATGAATGTAATCCTGGCAGAGCTTCACAAACATCTTCACCGAGTTCTTCGAATATACTGCGGATGTCTAGAATTCTTCGTCTTTTCCCTGCGCCAGTTCGGACGAATAACCTTGCTTCTATCAATCTTTGAAAATGTAGCGCATAAATTGAAATATCACTATCTACGGTATGCAAACGGAATGACAACCATGTACAATGTTGGTAATTGATTCAACGGAAGATTCATTGTGATTAGTGAAAAGTAGGTGGGTTGGTTCTCTTCTTTCCTTGCCGCCACGATATTGAGAAATTTGACTTTCAGCAGGAGCGAAGGATCTTCTTCGTTGATGTAGTGTGTTATTTCTAGGTCGGTGATATTGTTCAATGGTATCGGGATTTAATTGTGTTACTATCCCATTAGTGACATGCACGGAGTGACCTTAAAAACATAAGTGACCTTTTTAGATAAAATGTTGGTTGACACGTGTGAATAATAAGTTCCGGTTTGTAAATTTATTGTGGAACACAGATTTAAGGTACATTATGCGAAAACTAGAGAAGACTTACCCACTGATTGATTCGGGATTGATGTCATTGTTATCCCATACGAAGCTAACAAATAGTGACGGCTGTAGTGCAGACGGACAATAACTTTTAACAGATTCATTTTTGATCACCTCAACTGCCAATGTTGTTTCCAAAAAGTTGACTTCATCGTGAGAGATATCATGCCCAAGACGATTCAACCACTGTATCATTGTTTTTGAACCAGTTCTTCTTTTCGTTGCCCACGTCAGCAGCGTTTGTTTAGAACAGCGATGGCTTCCATTGGTGGCATTATAGATGATGTCTTGGCATATCGAAGATATTATGTTTCTTTTTCTGTCACGTAAGCGTGATTTGTGAGACTTACTTACTAACAACGTTATAAGCTTTTCTAGGAGCGGCGGTATTGCTGTTTTTGCCTCCAGAAGCTCATCTTCGCAAGGTGGCCATCGTGAATAAGTGTTATTCATTTCCTTAATTTCATCCTGAATTTTATTTGCAACTTTTTCTATTAGTGAATTAAGTGATGGTGGTTCCTTAAATTCATTTAATTGGTTAATTTTCTTGCTGGCATTTCTAACCTTCTCTAATGAATTATCTGTAAACTTTCGGAGACAGTGTTGATTATATTGCTCATATAGATGTATAATGCAAGGCCAGGGATATATATCCCTGGCAAGGCGAATTACTTTTTTTCTTTTTTGGCGTCAATTTAATGCTTAAAAAAGAAGTTTCTTTTGATTCCTTGTCACTCATGTTCTTCAGACTTGATAATGTAAAAAAAAATCTTCAAGTTTCCCGCGTGTATTTGTAAGCAACAGCGCAACCGGGGGTATTAATAAAATCTTAAATGTATTAATTAATGTGACATAATGAGAAATTTACTTTAGTTTTTAATTTAATTAGTTTAACAGTTTTTTATTATAAAAAGTGTAATTAAAGTTTCTTTATCAAGCCTTAAAACGTTGCAGGTGCAATATTGTACACTTTTCTGAATTGTACAAACCCCCTGAAAGCATTGCACGTGCAAATTGAATTTCGAACAATTCTGTAAGTGAAATTCAAAACATGGCGGACTTCGATGAGTCGAGTGTATTGTGAAAAACAAAACACTTTTTGAAGTTTTTTATAAAATATCAGAAGAACTGGGAAGTCCGGTAAAGCTTTTTTGTTTTATTTTTATATCAGGCATAAGATTTATAGGGTTTTGAAATGTCACCAAACTTTGCATAGTTTTACATTTTTTCATGTCATCAGCTGCCTGTCTATATATAAAACAAGAAAAACACATTATTCAATACCACAATATTTCGCTTTTTGCTAGTCTTTATCAAGTCTTTATCAAGACTAGCAAAAGTCGAAATATTGTGGTATTGAATAATGTGTTTTTCTTGTTTTATATAATACTTAACACATACATGCACTGACTTTAACGTTTTATATATCATATATATATATATATACTATAACATGTACCTACAACTACCATTTATACATACCTTATGAGATTGTTCTTTTAGTCCTCGGCGCAATCCTTTTCTTTTTCCTTTTTCACTTTTAGCTAATCTGTACGTTTGATTGAAATCTTTCACAATGGAAAACATACGAACACGAATATATAACTGAATGATTGAAAATATTGTGTTCTTCTTCACCTCCTTGTAATCTGACAAATCCATGTCAACTTTTTGTAAAATGTTTTCATACAAATCTTGAACATATGAAAAGGAAAGTAGTCTTGATATTATTTCTTCAACTTTCACTGACGTGTTTGGTTTGCCACCAGTTCTGCGCATGAAATATTTTTCACAAATGACAAAAATTTGTTGCATATCTTTTGTAACATGCCATAGACCACCGCGATTGACTGCAGAAACAAGAACTTGATTTTCTATAACATCACTGTTACTTTCCTTTGCAGCCTCCAAAATTGCAAGACTTACTTGATTTTGATGACCTGTTGAATTTTTTGAATATTTTATTTTTTATGGAGATTATGTATTACATATCCTGCAATGTACTGTAATCCTGCAAGTTGCCTCGGATGTATATCATGAGGAGTTTCATTAATAGTCTTTTGTTCTTTATTTTGGTATTTCAATATTAGTATATATGTCTGCAAGTTTAATTAATATCAATTTCGATGTAGACTCTGAAAGTCCAGTTTGAAATATTTCTGTGCTCTTCTGGACAATATTCGAATAATATGTTGCATAAAATAAATCTGTATTCTTGAACTTTATGTCATTATTTACTACCTCTGCTCTGTCAATTGGGGAACACATTTCTCAAGGCAGTTAGGAAATTCTGCCAATTCCTTATGAATATTGACATAAACGGTATTCTTGAGTAGCTTTTCTACAGCTTTATTTAGACCATCCTGCAAATCTTCGTTTCTTAACATCGAAGACTGTTCTTCCTGCTCCATTACGGTGTCGTCTACCACCACCACCTCCTCTTGTTCTGTTGTTGTTTGTGAAGAATGTTTTATCAGTTTGTGTCTGAGTAAGCCTCCAGCAGTCTTGTACGGTTTTTGACAGAACTCACAGATGGTAATATCTTGTTCTTCCATCTAGAGAAAAGCGATCACACTATTTTCTCTGGAGAAAAATTAACAACCAATAAGATAACAAAATAAAGTCACCATTCTGTGTTCATTTTGAAAGAAAATATTCTTTAAATACTTACATTTTCCACTAAAACATTATTTTCACTACCAAAAAGCTCAGATTCCTTTAACCTGACAAGAATACTATCAAAATCGTCTTCTAATAAGTGTTTGTAATCGCTTAAATTGCCAGTATCTTCACTATTGCACGCCATATTTATTTTGATCTTTGCAGCTTCACGATCACGTGACATGCACTTTCAACATCCGACGTATAACAATAGGAAAAACACGAGTCACCAAATTCCCTGAAATATGAGTCATAGGGAATTTCCCTAACATACACAAGGGCTAGTCATTGCTTCTTTTTTCATCGGGATTTTGATTTGATTTTTATTTAAAGTCGGTTGCATATAAAGAAAATAAAGAAATTCTAGTTTTCTTATATAAAAAAGACTAATCAAAACCGACTATATATATTTTTGGTCAGCGCCGCAAGAAGGAAGCTGATCTTTCATTTCCCCGTGCCGTCGTCTCAGTCCTTGTAAGATCGCAGTTGCTAGGCTGATTTTTTTTTTTTTTTTTTTTTTTTTTTTTTTTATAAAGGTACCGTACTAACAGTTGAGGACACGGCATTATTCCCAGTAAAATCCTCGTTCCTATGCGTAGCGAAAATTTATACTAAATTACTACAATTTTCATTTACATCATCTTTGATTTGACTTCGCTAGCCTCGGCGTCACAGGACAGTGATTCAGCTAGCTTGTTGTTTAAAATTGTTCGGCTACCCCGGATACATATGCAGACTGAATGCATCAATGAAAAGGCGATTTTTCTCTTGATCCATGATGCTATGAGGTCGTAACGGCTTTTTCTTTTCTCTGAGATCAATTCTGCCAATCGCTTATAAAATTTGCTGCATTCTCGGCCCATGCCCCCAGTTGCAGAAAAAATCAGTGGGGTGAACGTACCATGTTCAACTTCGAGGATACGTTTATTATAAAGCTTCTTCTTTTCTCGTTCATTCGCTTCATACGTCTTCGCAATACTTTGGTTACAATACCGTGCGGCGTTTGGGTTGAACACCCTTATGTCAAAAAATGCCACTTGACTATTGCACCAAAAACTGCGGGAACTGATGTCACTTCTAGCTTCCACGTTCGTATTCACCCCTTGGAACCCGGTTTCTTCACCTGTTAGTTGTTGTAATACAGGCTCTATTTTCACATCTTTGCAAACCTCGTTTAAGAGTGAAGCTGTTATGTTTCGAAGTTGATTATGTCGTAATGATATAAAACCACCTTTCTTGCAGGACAGTGCATGTTGTATGGTAAAGGTTGTTCCACACTCACATTTTTCAGGTAAACGAGTTAGTGACCACCCATATCTGATACGGATCAAATCACAAAATTGTTGCTTGTTCAGAACGTAACCCTCGTCTTTTAATGGCAACGTATTTAGCCATAGGGATGCACCATTTTCTTGGTTTAGTTTAATCAGCCGTTTTTGGTTTTCGTCCAGATGTGAATTTAAATGCAGCAACTTAGCCTGGTTTCTTTGAAGTTTATCTTTACGAATTTTGTTCTTCAAATTTGCTGTACCAATAGATGTTGTATCATACTGGACTACTTGGTTGACGATGTTGGATTGAAGTTTCTCGGTTAACTTTAATGAGTTTGCGTATTCGATTTCTGCTAATTCAGTGAAGATCGGAATGCCAAGGCCACCGAGCTTTGTTGGGAGTGAAAGCAACTGACGATCATTATGAGAACATTTTATGCCATTCGTGATCGCTGGAATGAAATCGGTTGAAATGATTTGATCTACACTTTTAAGATGTTCAGAGATGTTTGGTATTGTTCTCATATAGTACGTAAGTTTGTGCTTATAACCGCTAACAAAGCAACTATATGCAGCTTGAGGCTCAATTCTTGCGATCTTTGATAGCATTGTTAACTCTTCCAACCAGGTGTTTACTTTCTGTTTCATGTATTCGTCTTTGTAGGCCTTCGAACCCAAAACAGCACCGAGATGTCTATTACCACTTGACGTTATCTTGATGTCACTTTCTCGGAATATTAGTTTCGCGTTTTGTAACTGTTCTTTTTTTACGATTAACCAGGATTTACTGGCTTCAGGAAAATAGCCAAATTTGGGACTGATACGGCAAAGTAGTTTCCACCAAGACAATAGATCTTTTGTACTTCCAGCAGCTGTTACATCATCAGCATATGCAGCTGTTTTAGTATCAGCATTGGCTTGAACTATCATCAGTATCAATGGGATTATTGCTACAGCATAGATAGCCATAGCAATCGGGTCGCCTTGAGTAGTTCCTTCGCATGATTTTAATTCGGTACCTCCCAAAACAAATAGTCTCGACGGTAATGAGTAGCAATTGTAGACGAATGTTGCTATCGATGGACAGATAATATTAACATTATGTAGGAATACTTTACGGTTAATTGAATTGAATGCGTTCGATGCGTCAACTAACAATACGGCTTCAGTTTCATTTTTCTGAAAGATAGTATTCATCGCGTGAACTATAGCTTCGCAACCAGCATCATGACCGGCACACACTGATACCGTGCAGACTGCCAGAACTTAGGCTATTTTGATCCATGGTTCCATTAAGAAACTTTCATGATTGAGTAGTTACATATTTATTTTTTTTCATGGTTAGTGCGGCCTAAAAATAAAAAATTGGAACGTCAACTTCCTAGAAGAAAGATTCAGCGTGCAGGCAACTTTGTTTGCCAAATTTTTGGTAATGAATCAATGAATTATACTTTTTATATCTATGCTACACCAAGAAGGCAAAGGAATTCTACCGTGGCTGATTTGGACATTTTACTTTTATTTTATAATTTTGGGAAAAAAATAAAAAACTCGCGGTAAAAGACACGGCCCCACAAAAAACGCGCGGCCCTGCAAAAAAACACGCGGCCGCGTCTTTTGACACAAATCAATAGACTATTTATCTATTCTGGTCTGTAATTTAACTTAATTGCAACACAGCGTGGCCGCTGTGATATGATTTTTTCTTCATAATTTTAGGAAAAGTTTTAAAAAATTGCAGTAAAGGGCGCGGCCCCGCAGAAAAACATGCGGCCCCGCAAAAAAAATGCGCGGCCCCGCAAAAAACGCGCGGGTTTTTCGTTTTACCGCGAGTTTTTCTTTAAAAACAAAAGCTTGAAAAGTGATTGGAAAGAACTGGGAATCACAACAGTAGCAGAATGGATGAATATATATCGTAAAACTATATAAAGAAACTCCCTTTGATTATAGCTTACTTTAGAAAACGCTGCATCTTCCACATCTGAACGAAGTCGCCATGTTTACTCTAAGCGTGCGATACAAACAAAGTCTGGATATAAACAAAGGACCGGAAAGAATGGATTTTCCAGACCGCTGACTTGAGTGAGAAAACGATAGAAATAAAAAAACTCGCGGTAAAAGACGCGGCCCCACGAAAAAACGCGCGGCCCCACGAAAAAACACGCGGCCGCGCTGTTTAGCAGACAATTTATACAAACAATGAAAGTTTGCGTCAAAAGACGCGGCCGCGTGTTTTTTTGCGGGGCCGCGCGTTTTTTTGTGGGGCCGCGTCTTTTACCGCGAGTTTTTTATTTTTTTCCCAAAATTATAAAATAAAAGTAAAATGTCCAAATCAGCCACGGTAGAATTCTCATGTATTTTGAGTGACCCTCTAGATTATATACTGAACTTTGTGGAGTTTTTTGTGGTGTGTGCTTATTTACTATTTGGTGGTGTGGGATGTGGTGGGGAGAACAATTCAAGCTTCAAAAACGAAAAACAGCCCCAGCCTCAGGTCAGATTTTACTGGTTCTTTTAAAAGAAAAACGTGTATGTGATATTGAAGGCAAGGGTGTATAGCTGACTTGGTAAGACGGTGTGCTTGTAATAAAATACAAGGGTGATAGTTGGTAGTGGTTCAAATCTCGGCACTGTAAAAAATGCTAATGTGATATGTAACACTTATAGAATGTTAATGTATGCAGCAGAAGGCTGTATGAAATTGTGAATGTAATGAACGAGTGCCAAAAAATCACTTAGATCACAATCACCTATCAGTCTAGTATGTGCAAGTTCTCTGCCTTAAAAATCTGAGGTATACATTCCTGGTGCGGTGGAGGCCCACATCAGTGTGTTCACTGCAAAATTCTAGCCTCGGTAAAATAGATTCAAAAAAAAAAAAAGAAAAAAAAAAAGGAAATTATAAAAATGAATTCTGTGTAATAAAATCAGTTAGGACCACTCGACCAAAATTCGTCGCTTAAAATAATCGTGATTTATTATAAAGAATTACCTCGATAATTTTATTTTACTCTCCTATTTGAATACATCCGATTGACAGGTGACGATCTAGCATAGCAACCGCATAGAAACATAGCTCTAGGGAAAATTGACATGGTAATTTTTTTTTATTTTTGGGGTGGTGAAACTTTATGCAATAACAAAACTTTTTACAGTGTCAAAATTTCCCTTTCGGCTTAGTTCTTCAGAAAATGAAGAAAGAAGAAAACAAACAATTTCTACACATTCGGAGGAGTACCGCTTTTCTAGCTATACATTAGCATAAGTTTCAATAATGGTTGTAAAATTAAATTTGCGCTGTTATAACTGCTAACTGTTATGTCTGAATATCCTAAGCTGCATTTTAGACTTTCGGCTTATGTAGGTAGAATTTACACAAAAAAAGGGAAAAAAAAGGAAATAGCGCCGAAAATTTCCACAAAATTATGTTATTTTCAGGTTTACCAGTTGTTTTAGGGATGACGGATTACCGACTAAAAACAACAAAAATTCAAAGACCCTATCACTGCCAAGAAGAGCATAAATTCCTTAACTCTTCCTACACATCACTATTTTTTCAACAAACAATTATGTAAATATGTGTCATAAGCCTTTGTGGCAGTTGATGTCCCAACTGGGAACTGTTAGCCCCCCACCAGGTCGAAAGCAGACAGAGCCTTGGTGGGGGTCCAGGGGTAGGGGTCCCAGAAGCTCCTCGTTATTTAAGCTTTAAGAGTCACATTTTTTGCTTAAAATCAATTCTTTTCGTTCATCACTTAACGTCGGCTTGTGAGCTCGTATGCAGTCACAGTCACGGATCATAGCGCCCGATAAGATGCAACTAACTTTTGCACAAGAAATGATAATAAGACTTTTATATTTAGGGAGACAATACTCACATACAAAAACAACTCCAATAAACGTGCTTGTAATATTTCTTCATTTTGAGTCAATTGTCTGTTATTCTTTTTATCAAAAAACAGCTATTCAGCAGAATTCGTTTCAATCATTTTATATTTTACATCAACAGCAGGTTGATACATTGTAAAAAGATTCACCATTTTTTTCTTCCTTTTGTTCCTTTTAAAACACATGGGAATAGAGAAGAGATCCATTATTTTAATTTCTGTACAAATTACGTCATTCATCTAAGAAAGAAAAATTTACTCACGAAGCACGTTTACTTTCTCGAAAAACATTTGTTTTACTATAAGTGAAAGAAATATATATATTGTGAACATTGACAAAGAAAGTGACTATTGACAAAGAAATATTGACTTGCACGTTATTACGCTGATTATTAAAAACAGAATAACGAGAAGTTTCATTTTGATTTATAATTTAATTCAATATTTCGTTCTGCATCCGCAGAACATCGTCAGCAACGTTTAACTGGATCATGAAGACATTACATTGTTAACGAAAATTGTTTGTGACGTTTGACGTCATTAATAAAGTTTTAGCCGGTACGCATCTTTTTGAATATTTAAGTCCGGTTTATGTTCTTTTATGAATAACGATTCGCTAATTTTTCTTTTGAATGCAGATTTGTAATTTTTTCCTAATATTTTAAAGTCTTCTAACCCAACTCTGTGGTGGTTTGTTTTGTCAGCATGTTGTCTCCACGATTTGTTCTCCTTTTTGTCCAGCATACGGTAAAAAAAAGGTTAACGATTTCAGATTTGGTTGAAGGTTGTTCAACGATTTCATTTTCTTGGGTGTCAGTTTTATTGATTTCATTTTGGATGATGTTTTCAATGAACTTGATTGGGTAGTTGTTGTATTCAGTGAAGACCTTTTTAAGATGTGATTAGTTCAGCTTTTACGTTTGCATCTGTAGATGAAATGTTCAGTGCACATTTCACTAAGCTTTTAACCGTCGCAGCTTTCCAGGCTATGGGAGCACATGCATTCCAATTATTACGCTGATACGTTATTTCTTTGCATCCAGAGTTTTCGAGGTTGCTTAAAATCTGTTACGCCAAAATATTTTATTGCCATAATGGGGCAACGATGGCGATTGCCTTGTGTTTGGTACGTAGACCATAAACACTTGTTACGATCGTGAAAAGAAAAATGTTGTTAATCTTGTTGTCAAAGAAGTTTAATATTCTTTCACTTCCTTGTTTGAATATTGAAAATATCTTTTTTTCGAAACCTGTTGCATAGTTTGGTGTCCCCAAATTAGATGTCCCCAAAATCGGTATATATACCGCCATCGCAATTGACCTGTATTACCCCCACACAAAAAAAGGAATTAAGATTGTAACCATTCTGTAATTAATATGCTTAAAGGACTAAATGTCTATATATTCTGTACTAGATTGTATAAAATTGGTTGAAATAACCTAGTCTCGTTTTGGAAAACCTATCTGAACCTATCAAAATTTAGACTGATTTTCACATAATGCTGAATCAGCTTTTCATTTCTTGTTTGGTTTTATTTTGGCCTTTGTGCACAACATTTCAAATTATTTTTCTATTATTTTATGCTTATGCCTTGGTGTTATTTTGATGACTTTCTATTCTCCCATGTGAACTTATGTATAGTTTATAAAAGTTCTGAAATAAATATTACATGTTCTCTTGGATTGATGTAACATCAAAGATTTATTGTATCAATTGTACAGTCTTTTCATCGGAATAGTTTTTTTTTTTTGTTTTTTTTTTAATTTATTTTAACGAGGCCGGGGGGAACTGGCAGTGTTATTCACTGATGTGGGCCTCCACCAGGAATGTATACCTCAGATTTTAAGGCAGAGAACTTGCACATACTAGACTGATTGGTGATTGTGGTTTTTTTATTTATGTTATTTGAGGCACTTGTTCATTACATCACATCCTGCACATATATATCTCATTATGGCTTTCGTTGCATATGTTACTTTTTCATATCACATTAGCATTCTACAGTGCCAGGATTTGAACCACTACCAACTATCACCCTTGTATTACAAGTCAACCGTCTTACCAAGTGAGCTATACACCCATTGTACAATAAGGGTGGTTTTAATGCCCTTAATTCATTCTTTATGACTTAATATATCATTCTGTTTGTATGCAATTGTGTGGAATTGAGTATTAAGACTTAATGCAGCATAGTAACTTCAACAAAAAGATGTTGTTATAAGTTAATTTCTTCATGACTAACTATAGATTAACTGAAAATGCTATCGTGCCCAAGACAAATTATTCAAAATGTGAAAAACGCAAAAAAACTTCGAGTTGGACAAGTGATTGCATCTCAATATTCATCTGCAACAGTTAAAGTGGAGCTGCAAGAACCTAAGCCGAAAACAACTTTTGGGGAGAAAGTGAAGGAAACCTGGAATGGACCGAATTTCAAATATTGGTTTATTGGCACCACTGCATTCTTTTCCTGGTTGTCTTACTATGGATTGAAGTCGTACAAAAAAGCATGTATTCATGTGGAGATGAACCCTGGAAGCCCCAGTCATGTGAAATTGGAACGATCTGATGAACTTAACCAACTGCTGAAACAATATGCTTCACAGACATCTTTGTTTAAGAGAACAAATGTTAAAAAATTGTTTGTTTATGGAGCATCTGGTGTAGGCAAAACAACGCTAATCCATGATTTTGTGATAAAATTAAGAGAAAAGCAAAATGGTTCTCAATATAGTCTTCCTAGATCTAATATCAATATTTTCATTCAGTGTGATTCTGAAGTTTCTTTTTTATTGTCGCTGAAAACACTGGCCACTAAACTTAAAATCAAACTTTCTGAATTGGAAGAAAAGCTGCCACCATCTGAGGCTAACTTTGCAACATCACCATTTGACATACAGTGTAATGCCTTGTTGGAATGCATTAAGGATAGTGTGAAAAAACATTCTGGTTGGATTTTTGTATTTGATCACATCCAAAGCACAACCTCACCTTCTGTGGTTAATATCATTAGGGATTGGTTTATCGATGGTCATAACTCAGACACTTGGTGTTCGGGGACTGCTATTTTCGTACAAGATGGTTTAAATAGAAATTCACCATGGAATATAGATGATCAACTAAAATACAAAGTAGACAAAAGGTAATGTAAATTTTTTTATTATTACACCCAAAATACCTTAAATTATGAATCAAATTATCAGTTATAAAACGATTATCAGATTATCAGATTATAATCTATGAGTATCCGTCAAAGTATATGTAGGTGTTAAAATTTGACAATTCAAATTATCAGCTATAAAACGATTATATATCAGATTAACAGATTATAATCTATGAATATCCGTCAAAGTATATGTAGGTGTTAAAATTTGACAATTCAAATTATCAGTTATAAAACGATTATATATCAGATTAACAGATTATAATCTATGAATATCCGTCAAAGTATAGGTAGGTGTTAAAATTTGACAATTCAATTGCTCAACAAGACAACCTTCAACTGGATCCAGTCGGATTGATTCACATAGTTGAAGGTGAAAAGCTAGCCAAACAAGTCAGGCTTTTCCTGGCTATTTCATACCCTTCTCATAAGGAGAGAGATATAATACAAAATGTGTGGGAATATAGTTGATGATAGCATATACAGTCTCTGTAGCATATTTTATTTTCAATGATATTTCTTTCTTTGACTTTTCAATTTCATTATCTCTTACAACCTTTTTGTAAATGCACTAGAAGCACCATTCTTATAGATAAAATCCATCTTACAGCTAGTTGCCTTCATAAATTTATATCTTCAATTTTTTCAATGTGAATGTCAACAGGTACTTATCGTAAAGTTATTTGACTAGTTTTTCATACGTTAATGACATATGTGAACCAAGCTTTAATAGCCAACATGACTTGGTCAGGTGTCCTGGTAAAAAGCATACTATCGCCTGGTTATTATTAGATGAGCTATAAGTAGATATCATTGACAAGTACCTGTCGTGTTCTAGCAAGTGAAAATTACATCAAGACATGTTTCTTTTTTTAGTTTATCCATGAGTGACAGCTGTCAACTTGTGAAATCTATTGTCAATCTTGATGAAACTCCCTTACATACACCAGAAATAAAGAAGTTGATTGAAAAACTATACTTCAATCCTTTGGGAATAGTTTGTGTGTCGTTTTTATTGAAAGAAAAGCTAAACGGAAAAGAAATTCTCAGTATTGAGCAGGCAGCCAAAGAGATATTGAACGATATTGAGAAAAACATTGATGAAGTGTTGCGACGCAATGATCATTTATCAGATTTCGTCACAACTCCATCTGGCATGTTGTTAACTACACTGGAAACTGTTGTTGCTATGGTCACCAAGTATCATAGTGAAAGGAGTCAGTATCTTCAACATGGATTTGACCTGATCGCTTCTCTGAAACCAAACACACCAGTCCCTCAAAGTCTAATTGCACGTCATCTGAGGTCGCCGTTCTTCCGTTTGCCTCCTTTGATTTCATCAGACAGGAGTATCGAAAGTTTTTTCAACAAACAGAAAAACGACTTGGAAACCGTGAAGAACAACGTTGATGAATTTGAACCAAAAGGCAAAGCCTGGTCCAATAAAAACCTAGCTGAATATATACGCAAAGTTGAAGATTTTTTTGCCACTGCATACACCACTGTGAAGGAGATTTACAATTTGGTTTATGGGGAATTGCCACCTCTACCTGAGAAACAGGATGGCTTGGATATGTTCCGTACGAATGAAATCCTGACGAGAGATAGCATTCAACCTGGTGGTAATATCGCATATAGTATAGGAAATCAGCTCTTTGCAATGACATCTGCAAAAATTATTATTTGCAGTAAAGAATATTTTGAATCGATTAACCAGGAGTGCTCATAAAAAATGTCTTGAAGCTTCATTGGATTCCATCTTTCAAAATAGTTTTTTTTCCTCATGTTTAGATAGCAAAGCCGTCACCATGCATCCTCTTATCTATAACGCCGTACGACAACATTTTTTGGCGTCGACTGTCTACAACATGGAATCAGAACATTTACTGCTCAACCAAATTCATTTCCGAAACCAACCATGGTATAAGCGTTTAGGAGGATTCAGCGACCAAGCGTGTTTACAGAAGTTCCGCCTTTCTGCCGGACACCTGACCACACCCATGAACAGTTTCGAGCGAGACTCCCATTTGTCTCGTTATAACATGGGAATCGACGTTTCACCTGTGTATGCCTCATCACCATTTTTGAATTTACCAGAAAATTATTGGTTGCCACAAGCTGAGAATAAATTCTGTTATTTGCAGAGTCATATTTCTCGCGTTGTGTCTTCATTATGTGAGGAGATTTCAGTAACGAAGGATGATGTCAACGGCCGTGCAGTGAAGAAAGTTTTACTTATGCATTTGGATTACGTTTTGGGGAATCATCCTCGTCACGTGATCGGAGACGTGTCTTATGTTGAAGGATTACAAACTCTCGCTTCCTGTTTCTTCGATCTCTACAAAGATTTCACTAGAAGTCAACAAATCCTTGAAGATGTCTTAAAAATGCAGAAAGAAATACCGAAAACTAACCCGTTGGACATCGGGAAAACGTTAACGAAAATTGCCGAGATTCACAATATTGAAGGCGACTACGAACGAGCAAGATCGTTACTTGAACAGGCAGCGGAATTATACGAAAGTGATCGTCGCAAGGCTGGCGAATATAAACGCTGTTTTGAATTTGGTAAACTACTTGGTTTACTTGGTGTTGTTTACGCTTCGCTGAATTTGAAGAGTGAGAGTAAAGAAGCCATTGAACGATCTCTTATGCTGAAACAGGCAATTCCGCCCGACACCACTGATGAAGGAAAAAGTAAGAAGTTCGGCTCTGACTTTGCAAGTTCCTTGACAGACTTAGGGCATTCGTATGTGTCTCTCGGCTTGCCGTTATATGGGAAAAAGATTTTAGACTTAGCATTGGCGGCGCATAAAAATTTGAATGGGGACCACCATCCAGAGGTGGTGCGTACGTTGACTGTTTTAGCTGTCGCTCACTTGATGCAAGGTCATAACGAAGAAAGTAAGAAGCTGCGTCGTGAAGCTGGCAAATTACAAGCTGCGTTGAATGCTATACCAGCTTATTGATTTCTTGACAGAAAACATGAAGACTTAATGTGAGATTATATAAAAATCTTGGAAAATTATATTAAAAAAAGCTCGGTGTTTTCCGTTCCAACTATATCGTTCAGCTCAACAGGCTGTGCGGCTATTGATATTTATACACACGGGGAAAATGTCTTTTTTTAATCACCTTACAAATGAAATGTGTCTTGTTTTGATTAAATGGAGAATGCTTGGGGTATACGGCGTCTATATCGAAAATGCAATAAACCCTCCTCCTAGGCTCGAGGTGTTTCGGCCGTCGTTTAAAATACATGAACGCTTTCTCACGGGACGTACAATAAAACCACGATAGCGAGGAATTTCGAAAATAGAGGGTTCAACAACCTCGTTCCCAGGGCTTCTTGCCTTTTTGATATACGGGACGGCGAAGAAAATATGTAAGATATGCTCTCCCAAGATTTCCCAAGTAGTGTTCTCACACAACCTCGAACCCAGGGTCTCTTGCCTTTTCGATTACGAATAGCCGCTATCCGTATATCGAAAAGGCAAGAGACCCTGGGTTCGAGGTTGGCGTTCACACAAATTTGACGAATAATTTCTTGGGCGGAGCGAGTGTACTCTCTCTACAACTTTGACGACACGTCTCGTCCTCATATACCACCCCCACCACCACCACCCGCGCAGCGCCCCCCCACACACACACTGTCCAAAATTCGGTTGGATGTTTGGCTTTTTCGGATACATTTTCGGAAAGGTCTTGTCCTCTTGAACTATAGTGTTTAGATCGGGACTCCATGATGATGTTCGCATGCTGCAACTGAAACAAGCGGGAGAGTACTATTTAAATCGGTTCAGAAAATGCAAGGTTTATTAAAGGTTGCTCTCCCAATTAAAGGTATGTCCTGTTGCTCATATTTATGGAGTGTTCGCCTGGCTCATTTTACTTTGATATAGTTTGCTGAATTTTAATTTTCAGAGCTATTGTAATCGTCTCGTGCAAAAATGACTTTTGGTCTTCTCCAGAAATGTTCATACTGTCTATTTATTTATTTTTTAATGATATTTGTTTTTATTTATGTTCGGTATTGATTCGGTATTGATTCGGTCGGTGTTTATAGGCTGCGCCTTACATCACAATGTAACAATGAATAAAGAATAACGAAAAAAGCCTATTATTAGTGGCCGGAAAACATTATTTTGTCATTTTATTTTCAGTCGGCCAGTGACACATTTAAATCATTTTTCAAATAAAACATATTTTTTTACCTTTAACGTAGAGATTTTGTCAGTTATATAGAGATCTACAACCTAACTTTTTAGATTAATACAAAACTAATATATATTGATTAACAAACCTGCCCCAGGACTGACTTTTATAATTCCCATGTGTAGAAACTAATAGTTTATGTGTGTCTTTTTCTAAATTAAGGGTCATAAGACATAAGAGGCTAACTATTTGTGATACATTTTATTAAATTGATGAATTTACATATTTTAAAGTCAAGTCTGGTAAAAAAAAAAGCAACGCATGATTGTTTGCTACTAAAAAACACGCACTGAACGAAATTCACGAAATAACCTTTGATATGTACTTTTAAATGTTAGAAGCTCTTATTTAGGGTTCAATGAACAATTATATCCCGTATTCTTGACTATGAATTTTAAACAACAAAAAATCAGTAAATTTCCACTAAAAAATCTGCACTACTCAAGACAAGTGAAGGAACTGTGATGAAGATGAGTGCTACCATCTTCAGCCCACGAAATTCAGGTTGGCATTCCGCAAAGCCGACCTAAAAACCGAGCAAGGTAACCATGGCTTTGGCAGCCTCGTGCCGGCCCAGACTGCCCTTTCTTACGCCATTTTCTTTGATTTGCCGACATTCACGGCATTTCTATATTTCTTTGTACTTTCATCCTTAAGGAATTTTTCTGACGTAATAAAAATCAAAATCGCTATCACGTTCCTCTTCGTTGTTGCTAGGGAGAACGACCACTGTTGCTAAGGTAATTAAAATATGATTTACTCAATTGCAGATGACGTTCCCCAGTGAAAATGTTTCTGATTGGTCAATATTTCTGTACTCATCAACGAATTTCGCCGGAGTAGACTTGCTGGATATGAAGAAGTGAAGAAAATTTGAGTGTCGCGCTTTATGTGGACACCGACTTGCGAACGGTTGCTACGTTGAGTCAAAATAGAGTAAATTCTTCAATCTTCCATTCTATTAAGACCTTCCAAATAAATGCAAGATTGTTTAAGATATGAAAAAAATTTATTTTTGCACGTGCAAGTTATCAAAATCTCGGCACCCAAATTCAAACCTCACTTCTTCATGTCTGAACTTTTGTTTGTTCAGTGAATCATGGATACTATAAAAGTATGCATGAATGAATGAATCATTTTTTTCTTAACATGCTTGATCAGAATGCGGAGACCGGGTGTGTAATAAAGGAAGTCTCTCGAGACAAGCTCTATTTAAAAATATAAGAGCTAAAATACACAACCGACAGTCTGCACGCATTAATGGAAATACGAATGTAACATTTCACACTGTTCTGCAATTTAACAACTGCAATCGAAAACGAAATAAAAATGGAAGAGGAGGAGCTAAGTGGCAAACAAGGAGTTGTATCTCGAAAATTTACAGTGCCCATCAGACCTCCAAGACAGCTCATGGTTCGACTCAAGTGTCACTAGCGCCACCCGAGTTCAAATCCTGTATTACCCCCTGCTGATTAGAAACTGTTTTCTTTACGAATACAAATCAAAATTTGCTTCCAACTGGTCTATAAATTAAAAAAACCATACATCCCGTAATGTCAACCAAACTATAACGCAAACTTCTTAATCACAGATAAGATAATTTATTTCAACACTTGCAAATTTCCAACATGCAGTTAGAAATTATTTTTCTAAATTTTAAATGTTTCTTTTAAAATAAAAGAACCATGTGTAACTTTGTAAGCTCTGTGTACGATGGTAACTGTAATTACAGATAAAAAATAATAATGGCCGCCTCCGTAGATGAATATCAGTAATATCGTTGTATGGAACAGAGGGCTTTGACTGATAAAAGATTTATGTTTAAAATTATTTGAGGAATGAAAACTAATTAAGACCATGCTTTTAGAAAGTTAATTTTATCATAAAATAAGTTTTTGTACACCAATCACGGTGTAGGAGGACACTTCACAGGTATTAATAGGCCATTATGACCACGTGATGCTTCTTCACGGTTCATTCTTCTCGAGCTTGCTTTCTTTTTCCCTGTTTTATAAAACATTTTATTCAGTTTATACATGGTGAATTTGGTAAGAATAAATGTATATATTCGTGACAAGAATTTTTGTTTACCTTTTGTGTCTGTAATAAGGAAGGCTGTCTGTAATAAGAAACATTGGCGGTATGTTTTTATATACATTTTGATGTGAAATAGCACAAACTGACAGTCAAAAGTAACAGAGTAGACGATCAGTTATGCTGAGTTTCAGTAAAATTTAAGTAATTTCAGGCCTGGTCGTAAGAGGCGTGCGATCGCACGCGCACGCCTCCACACACGCCAAGATTTATTTAGGTGTGTGGCAATCGCACGCCTGGCTTGTAATGACAAGTGTGATAATAAATGTTTATTTAAAAGTCAACAAAATCTGTCCCAAAATGTTAAAAGTTTTACTTTGGAAATTGTTCATGTGCTACGATTAGATTTTGCAATAACGGAACGAAACTTTGCTACCATTTCAGATGTGAGGTCTCCGATCGATTTGGAATACGGTAGTGGTTTTGAATTAAGAATCAGTGCTCACAAATTTTATTCGTTTGGTAGTAGAAAACAAGCCAACTCCTCGAAATCCGCTGTGGAATGAAGAAGGAGCTTCGTGTGCGCGATTTTATTATGTATTATATTTAATTGTATTATGTAGTTTTCTCTTTCTTTTTAACGTTCTTTTAAGATACAAAAGTATGCGCAAGGTTGCGGTTTCGAAAACATAATCTTTTATTTAAAAAAATAGCCAGCCAGGTGGTGACGAGTTAATGGAACGGAAACGTCTTTAATTTAATTCAAAAATCATTGGGATTCAAACCTCAACGATGGAGAGTGATACAAATTTTTTATTTTCAGGTTTATTTTTTCTCTTTGTAAATTTTTGAATAAATTTTATTTACCGTCAAAGTAATCTTTTATAGCTAACATTTTACGTTCCGAATCTTCAAAAACGTTGTTTCGTTTTATTAATTATTCCCCGTGAAAATCTCATTATTTTTACATTATATGACATTTCAAATTTGACTTGGTCATAATAAAGAATGAAGATCGTTGATCTTAACTGGAAAAATCGATCGCACATCTGTCAAAAATTTACACGAGCGCACGCCATAACTGATATCGTCAATTAAGGCGTGCGATGACCACACGTCTGCCAATTTTCTTACGACCAGGCCTGAATTTTACCCATCTATTCCAACAGTCTAAAACACAACTCTCTGAATCCAATAAAATCTCTGATAGTAGTTTTTTGCTACTGCTATCACCTTCGACAATGGCAATTGTAAAAATTTCTATGCTGTTGAGTTTGCTCTCTTGTTAAAGACATGGTCAAGACCAAATATGAAATGTCATTATACAGATGAATGAACTATAAATGTGACAGTTTATGGGAAAAGGATAACAACTCTTAAAATCGATCCTGAAAAGATCGATCTTTGGGTACAAAGATCGATTCAATATGATCGGAAAATCGATTTCGATTTCGATCCAATATGATCGAAAAATCGATTTTATTTGATCGGAAAATCGATTCTATGTGATCGGAAAATCGATTCTATGTGATCGGAAAATCGATTCTATGTGATCGGAAAATCGATTCTATTTGATCGGAAAATCGATTCTACTTGATCGGAAAATCGATTTTTATTTGATCGGAAAATCGATTTCTTAATAACATTAATCTTCGTAGATTCTATTTTATAATAATAGAATAACTACACCTCACATCAGTCTTCTCAATATGTAAATCAGTAGCAGCGTGACAGATTGCGCTGCTAAACTATTCCAAGGCGCGCGATGTCACGCACCTACTTTTTTTCGACCTTCCACTCGAAAACATTTTTGAACAGTTGTTTTAACTTACGCAAGTTTCTCTTTGTGGAAATCCCCCGGTTAAAGGGTAAAGGGAGCTGGAAACTAAGATGCTTTTTAATTTCACTGAATAACACGAAAACGAGTCCTACTGGTACCACTTACGTTTTCATATTCTTTCGTTAGCTGTAGAAATGAATTCGTATAACGAAGGATATTTCAAAATTACCTTAGCAACGGTGGTCGTTCTCCCTAGCAACAGCAATTTGGTGAATGATCACTTAATATACCTATGTTATGTTTCGTTATCAATTGAGCATGAAAACTAATATAATAGGTTGAGCATGATTTTTACGGTTCCTCCCCCTTACTAGCAAAAATGATTTTTCTTTTTCCAGTTCTATTGAAAAGCCGCATGGTTTCTCCATCGTTGATGCTTCAAGCAGTTCATTCATTTAAACAAGATGATTATGCAATACCACCTGCACGTTTCAAACTAGAAACATGTAGTTCATTATTATTTTCATTACACATTATTAGACTCGTTTTAAACGGAGACGAAAGGAACAAAAAAATATTCAGTGATAAAGGCTTTTTTAAAAAGTTTTAAAAGTTTTAACAATGACTATTTACATGCGCGATTAAAAGCGCATCTGAGCTAGCTCTAGGAGCGCGATTGCGAGCGCTAGCGCGATCGCGCGCCTCATAATGAGAAGACTGTCACATTATTGCATTTTTGTGTGATCGCTAATCATTTTAAGTTATGTGGGTATAGAAAAAATGAAATGAAATGTCCATTCGCTTTAAGACGATGTTATTTACAAAAAAATCACTGTTGCAGCATAGTCTTCATTCCTGATTTACATAAAGCCACATGTTCACCAACGTTTTGATCTGGTTGGCGCAGTAAAAAAAATTCGCCGCTGTAAAACCAATAAGAATCCTTATAGGCTTGAATTATGTAAATTTCTTACGAATTCTGTGATTTATCATTGATAAATCACAGAACATGGAAGTCTTTCGCCACAAGGTGATAAGAAGAAGATGGTTGCTCTCCGTTGACTCGAGTCAACCAAGTGTGTTATAAGTGTGTTACAAACATAAAACAAGGTAAGTTTACAATCCACATAGCTTTTATTTATCTCAATTTTCGCTAAAACATTATGTATAAACAAATTTAAGGACTATTTCAATAATATTAAAGAATGATATACTATGCATGATACCGCTCTCAAAATCTTAACATTATTCTTTCAATACATACAAAAACTAAAGCTAAATAACAAATGGAGAAATCGTTAAAATGTTAATATATGTTAATATGCCACTGCATTGCCACGGCGATCGCCTGAAAATCTCGCGGTATAATTGGGGAAAGCAGGGATCACAAATTCGAATCTTAAAGTTGACTTAGCAACGTTATCGCTATTATAAACGATTCCGGAATGATGGCTGCTACGCTTGCAAAAGGATTTTGTGCCGATATGGAGTTCAATGACCTCGAAGAATCTATGAAAATAGACCAATTCATTCTTGTCAAATGTGGCTGCCAGTACGGACCGAACAATTCCTGCTGTTCAAATATTTTTCCCAAGCGTACCATAGAGTTTTCTCGAAATAATATGAGAGAATTGACAACACAAGAAAAAGACGCATTTATTCTTTCGTTTTTATTTTCTTCACGTCCTCCTAAAGCCATAGGAGAGTATCAGCAACACATCCGTTATTTTGTGCATGGTCATCAGGTTTGCCGAACGACGTATCTTTTTATGCTTGATGTTTCCCTAAAGAAATTTTCCAATATTTGTAAACAATACGACGATTGTGGAGTAATGCCCCGAGTCCATGGAAACACCAACCGTTTGCCGAAAAACACTTTCGATTTTGACACTAACGAATATGTCAAGACTTTCATTCAAAATTACGCAGAAGAACATGGAGTGTTATTACCTGGCAGGATTCCTGGATGTCGTGACCAGTCTGTTACTCTGATTTCATCTGGAGAAACGAAGAAACACATTTGGTCCTTTTACAAAGACACATGTGAAAAATCAAATATTTTGCATGTGTCATATGTTCAATTTAGTGCCAACATATGACTGGGCGTCAATGCTGTCAAACTATTTCAAAAGAATTGACAACATTACCTCGTATCACCATTTTCGCATCAGCCATTTAGTTCCTGGAACAGTTTACTGTCTCACAAGCCTTGATTCCGAACCAGTGGTACTCAACATTCTAAAAAAGAACACACCCTTCCAATTCAAGCAACCAGATGTTGTGCAACCACAAGGGTTTACTGCTGCAAGAATGAAGTACCTGTATGAGGAAATCCGGCCATTTTGTGCAGAAGGAACTGAAGATATTGTTGCACCCACACCAACATCCTAATTTCTCAGTTCCGTCTGATCCAACAAAGTCCATAATCTGAAAAAAAAACATTCTGATTGTTTATCTCCCGCCTCAGAAATGGGGTTGATAGTGAAGTGGAGATTTTTTTTTTTTTTTTTTTTATCTCCCGCCTCAGAAATGGGGTTGATAGTGAAGTGGAGATTTTTTTTTTTTTTTTTTTAATCTCCCGCCTCAGAAATGGGGTTGATAGTGAAGTGGAGATTTTTTTTTTTTTTTTATCTCCCGCCTCAGAAATGGGGTTGATAGTGAAGTGGAGATTCTTTTTATTTTTTTTAATCTCCCGCCTCAGAAATAGGGTTGATAGTGAAGTGGAGATTTTTTTTTCTAATCTCCCGCCTCAGAAATAGGGTTGATAGTGAAGTGGAGATTTTTTTTTTAATCTCCCGCCTCAGAAATAGGGTTGATAGTGAAGTGGAGAATTTTTTTTTAATCTCCCGCCTCAGAAATAGGGTTGATAGTGAAGTGGAGAATTTTTTTTTAATCTCCCGCCTCAGAAATAGGGTTGATAGTGAAGTGGAGAATTTTTTTTTAATCTCCCGCCTCAGAAATAGGGTTGATAGTGAAGTGGAGAATTTTTTTTTAATCTCCCACCTCAGAAATAGGGTTGATAGTGAAGTGGAGAATTTTTTTTTAATCTCCCGCCTCAGAAATGGGGTTGATAGAGAAATGGAGAATTTTTGTTGTTGTTTTCTTTCTCTACCGACTGGTAGTCTTCGGGTAGAGTGCTTGCTTCCTGATTGGGAGGTCGTGGGTTCAATCACTGCCAAGTCATGCCAGCAACTATAACAGTGTGAATCAATCCACTCAGCCTGAGTGGGATTGATATCTAAATGGGGGCTTTAATGCTCTAGGACCTCATTCGCAGGACCCTCATTAATAACAGTACCTTCAAGAACTGAAGAGGTCATCCTGGGTAAATAATGAAAAATAAACAAATTTTAAACTCCTGCCTCAGAAATGGGGTTGATAGTGAAGTGGAGAATTTTTTTCATTATTATCCTGCTTGAAATGTATAAGTGAAGTGGAAACGTTTTTTATTCTATACTATTTTACCTTATTTTGCTTTTGTTTATAAGTGGAACGTTCATTATTATGCTGCCTGAGAAATTATAGTTGTTAATGTATATCTAGTTGATAAAGTGAAGTGGAAATGTTTTACTTTATTTTGCTTTTGTTTATAAGTAGAACGTTATAAATGCATGAATTTTAAAATACACTACGTTCGTTTTACTTTGAAGATATGGCAAGGATAAACTTAACTATGGTCATTTCTGTTTGTCTTCTGAATTCGTCTTGGGAACATGAAGTTTGGAGAGGATAATATGACTTATAAAAACGGGTCAGTTCATAAAAATGAAGATGGAGTGCAATATATAAATTAGAAAATGTTACATTTTCACACTAATTCGGGTATTAAATATCTGGCATTGAAAGATTTAAAAAGATACGTACCACGCTGCCAATATCTCTCCACGCCATGTAAACTTCGAAGCATGGCCTTGTAGGAGAATTCGTGTATGCGATACATCGCAATACACAGGGAAACCCAAAGTCGACGATGGATATGGGGCTGTAATGACAAGATTAGTGATAAAATGTAGCATTTGTAGTTTGATCATTTTTCAACATTTATCACTTTTACCACTTATAACCATCGCTCTTATCATAAAAAGCGATAAATTTTAGCGATAAGTCTTTGATTTATCACAACATTCAAATAATTAAACAACTTTTATCACTATCATGCAAAAGCTATTTTTTGCAAACAGTAATGTATATCACTAAATTTGTCAATGTTAGTGATAAATTTAGCACTACTTCTCGATGCAAGCGCTATTACCACTAGTCGTGATTTTCCTTTGAATTCTCACAGATAATGAAAGAAAAATCAAGATTCTCAAATCTGAGTGAAATCTTAATATATTTTTGTTTATTTTGCATTTGCCTTTATTTCTAGCATTGCAACAAGGTGTTCATGGTTGTAATGGGACATACAAATTGTTCAAGGTATTAGACATCTTTATTCAAGTTATATTCTTTATAAAGTTCTTCATATTCGTTAATAAAGTTCTTCATATTCGTTAATAAAGTTCTTCATATTCGTTAATAAAGTTCTTCATATTCGTTAATAAAGTTATTGTTTCATAACAATAACAATAACAATACGTTCACCTCACTTTTCTCTTCTGTCTTTCCCATGTTTTTTTTTTCACTTTTAGGCTCATCAAGCAGTGATCCTAAGGAATATTACAGGTTTGCAATTGCGTAAAATAAATTGACATGACTGTATACGAGGAGCATTCTTTAAATTGTTTTGATTTCAAATTGTCTTGTATGCAGGAAGTAGCATTCGATGTTATGCTGCAGAGGCTGCTAAGAAAGTCTTTTCTCGGGAGAAACCACATGTAAACATTGGCACTATAGGTCATGTTGATCATGGTAAAACTTCGTTGACTGCAGCTATTACAAAAGGTTTGTTTTATTTAGAATAGTATCCACAATGTTATGTATCATGTCTGAAAGCACATTAATTATGATTTCTTTTTAGTTCTGTCTGAAGATGGTGGTGCAAAATTTAAAGATTATGCTGACATTGACAATGCTCCTGAGGAGAGGGCACGTGGTATTACAATCAATGCTGCACATGTAGAATATGAAACACCGAATCGTCATTATGGACATATAGATTGTCCCGGACATGCAGACTACATCAAGGTAGGAATCAAAAACAGATTCAAATAGAAACAATATTACGCTGTTAGGGATTGTGCAGAACGGTAAAGTTTGCAAGTATCTTTAAAATAAAAATTATACAACATATGCAATACTATGTAAACTAATTGTATAATGCATAAAAACAATTGTGATAATTCATCAGGCAACAGAAGTCTTTGTGTGTCTATGTACAACAGAATAATTAAGCAGAGATTATGAACTCAATATATATATTGTAATTTGAGCTCTATATTTTTAACCTGAAAATCAAAGCATATTTAATACCTTTTTCATAAAAATGCACATAGTGCATGTCTTTTACCCAAAAATTATCTTGACGAGTTCTCAACAGTTAAAATTTAATGTACTACTATCAAGACTCAAGCAGTTTTGATTCCATTCAGAATATGATCACTGGAGCAGCACAAATGGATGGTGCTATACTGGTTGTCGCAGCTACGGATGGTCAAATGCCACAAACTAGAGAGCACCTACTCCTAGCCAATCAGGTATGTAAGTATATACAGTTGCTTCTGTGATGCATACATCTACGAAATCTTTCTGTGTTGTATATATGACTCCTGCGATTTCCTAATTATTTTAATCTAAGCATGGTATTGTCAAGGGCCCCTGTGAATGATTTTCCTTTTTCTGAGGTCCCACATTGTGTTATTCTTAAGGTTGGCGTGAAACATCTTTGTGTATTTATAAATAATGAATGATTTTCCTTTTTCTGAGGTCCCGCATAATGCTAGTATATTGTGTTATTCTTAAGGTTGGCGTGAAACATCTTTGTGTATTTATAAATAAAGCAGATATGGTTGACGATCCTGAACTTACTGAACTGGTAACCAATTATTATAGTTTTTTGTCTTTGACTTTAAAAACCTTAAAAGGCGAGAAATACGCAAAGAAACAAGAGAAGAAAATTTCTACTCCGTTACAAAAAGATCAACATGCCATGATGTGAGAAATTTGATCAAACATCTTTATCTTCCTCTTTTTGCTTTCTGGTCATTATCTTTTACTTCTGGTATTTCTTCTAGTATCTGCTAAATATTTTCTTTTAGATGGAATTGGAGCCACTATTTTTCAGAAGTGGTTTTACAGTATCATTTCACACATGTTTTCTTTTTGTACAGGTGGAAATGGAAATGCGGGAATTGTTATCGGAATATGGTTTCGATGGAGATGAAACGCCTGTTATTCATGGTTCAGCTTTATGCGCGCTTGAAGGTAAACAACCTGATATTGGTGTTGAAAAGATTAAAGAATTAATTGCTGTAAGTTCCATTTGTTGTGGACTAAATTTTATTGAAAGATTACTGTGAAGGAGTACATTTCTATAGAAATATACACACTATTCCAATGAAAATGCTCTTCGTCACAGTGACTTTTGCCCACTGGGAATATTGGTCGCGATATGGAGTATATATTACTCTTTCGTTGTTTTTCTAGGCAATTGATGATTACATACCTTTGCCAGTACGAGATTTGGACAAGCCATTCTTAATGCCAGTTGAAGACAGCTTTTCGATATCAGGGCGTGGCACAGTCATCTCAGGAAGTATTGAGCGAGGAGTGATAAAAAAAGGCGACGAACTCGAATTGATTGGCCATGGTAGAAACACTATTAAAACGACTGCCACAGGTGAGGATAGTGTTTGTAGTCTTTCTATTTTATTGTTGATGCAATTGTATAGTTCAAAAAGCAACATCACTACTTATCTGCAACACCATTTCCTTGCTACAGGTTTGGAAATGTTCCACAAGTCATTGGAGCAGGGTCAAGCGGGAGACAACCTCGGTGCTCTCGTTCGTGGTGTAAAACGAGAAGATGTTAAACGAGGGATGGTTCTATGCGCCCCCGGAAGTGTGAAGCCCGTCACAAAAATCAGAGCACAAGTAAGTTATTTCGATCAGTGTAAACATCAATAACCGTCTCATGTAAATCAAGTAATGATAAATTGAGGTTGTTTTTACTAGTTTTTATGTATGTGGGATTTTGTGAGTATAGCCGGCACAATAAATTGTTTCAGGTATATATATTAAAGAAAGAAGAAGGGGGACGTCACAAACCGTTCGTATCCAACTACACACCTCAATTATATGTTCGAACAGGAGACGTTGCTTCAACCATTACTTTAGACGAGGGAAAAGAATTCGTGATGCCAGGAGAAGATGCTAATTTCCAGTTGACATTATTTCAGTCGATGGCATTAGAGAAAGGACTGAGGTTTACTTTACGCGAGGGTAGTCGAACAGTCGGAACTGGTGTTGTGACAGAAATTTTAGATTAAATTTTCCTTGTGTATAGACTGCAGAAGTGTGTGTAACTTTTATGGTTTGGATTCGAGTCTGCTTTTCCAGATTTTTTCCTTTCCAAGTCTCGTATAAAATTGATTTCAATGACCAGAATCTATCTGATGTGCCAAATTTCTCTTTGGAAATCAAAAAGAGCCCTCAATTGTTATGTTTTTAATTTTCTCTTCTCTTTCTCTCTCTAACCGTATGTATTATGATTCACTTAAGATAAAGAGTTGCTCATCAGGTTAAACTACAACACTTCACTACCTGGATTTACAATCCAGGTAGATTTCCCAATCTTAGAGAATATTTTAATGAGCCTCTTAGGTTTCCATAACCTAAAAATATAAAGTTTCTTGAAATCTTTGAACTTCCCACATTTATAAAAAAATATTCTTTCAAAGTTTTCATCCACCATGAAATGGCAAGATACTTTAATATCAGCTCAAACCTGTCCTTCCTGAAATAAAAGATTTAGTATATTTCTTCTAACATTCTCTTGTTTTGGGTATCCCAGCTAAGCACTTTCTGGCGTTCCAGGTGAAACGGAACAGCTGATGATTTTTCTTGTTGGAAGAAAAAAATTATTTTTCCGAATTTTCGAAGCATTATGGTATTGATTTATTTCCCTATCCATTGCATTTGTTCATCTATGATTAAATCAGAGGCATCCCGTTCTTAAATACCGAAGAAATGGGACCCAGTACCTAGAACTTCTCACATACCTAGGACCTTTCAAAGACCCTGGAAAATTCCAATGCCCTGTGGATGCGTCCATGATGTTCCTTAGAAAGTATGCCCAATTTATAATGAGACCAAATGAAAGATAACGTCGGATGGGACATGATTCATCAAATCTCTACAAGAGACGCAAAAATACAAGTCGTATCTCTCCAAGTTATTAACTTTACCGCCTCTTCTACACGCTTTTTTTATATAAGCAACGCAAATTTTGGGTTCAGTCTCGCGTTGCTTAGTGCAGACCCTATCTTCAGGATGACTTGTTGCTTAGCTGTTGTTTAAAAAAGATTACTTAAAATTTCATATGATGATTTCAGGGTCGCGTTGCTTATAAAATGTTGCTTTTAAAGAAAAGTGTGTATTTGTAGCGGAAGGTTGCGAAGTGACAAACAGGTGTTTTGCATTTGAAATAAGGTTTCTCGAAGCATTGATACATGTTATGAGCAAACATTTATCGCCTTTCTTCTATTTTTTAACTTCTTATTCGCTGGATTGAGAGACTTTGTGATGAATGAAGTGATTCTTTCGTTTCTATGTGAGTTAAATCTTCAGAATCATCGTTCATCTCGATTGTTTCTTCACATTTCTTTTATTATCAATACTAGTTGAAAAACTAAAATATCATAAAACACCCTGATTGATTTTAGTTTTGGTTTCATTTCAAATTTCCGATTTGAGCTCGTGCAACTTCCAACTTTTCACTAATTCCATGGAGAGCCTGTTCTTTAACTTCTTTTTCGCTGCTCTTCTTCATGCAATTCTAAGAAGATCGGTTTCATATTCGTACCATTCGCGTTTTTCCTTTAAGCTGGCCGCATTCTGGACCAACATGTTGGCCAGTATATTGGGCAACATGCTGACCAACATCTTGGCGCAGAATCTATACTACTTTTTTCGAACCATAAAAAGTCGATAATTCAGTAATAAAAGCTCGCGAAATCAAGACCATAATGTTGGTGCCTCTCGCAATTTGAGCCAACATGAAACAAACAAACTTCATGAAAGAGCTCTCCAGATTTCTCAACAGTGTTCTGATCCCTGTTTAGAAATTCTCCTTCACAGAACTGGTGGTGTCACCATCCATCAGAAACATCTTCAAATTTAAGCAAAGGAGGTACAGTATACTCTCGATAAGTGGGACGCTCAAGGGACCGAAAAAAAGCGTACTACTTAGCGGGCATCCTACTTACCCGAATCTCCCCATAAGTAGGAAATTTGCAAAAAAGGGTTGATTTGTCCCAGTTATGAAAGGTTTTAGGTCATGGTCATTACAATATAAGAAACAAACCACTAGAAGTAGGATACAATGTATTTATATCACTTTAAACCTTGAATATCTAAGTACAACATAACCTACATAGTGAAAAAATCTGTCAACGTCGTTTGTCTTGAGGTAGCTTGAACTTCGGTTTCCACTAACCTAGAAGCCTTGACCACCAATTCTCGAGTCGCTGCATTGAATGTCCTACTTATGCGGAGTTTTTGCGCCAAGGGACCAGGAAAAAGTGTCCTACTTATCCGGTGTACTACTTAAGCGAAGTTTTTTTGCCTGAAAAGGGTAAGCAAGTCCAAGGGACCGGGAAAAAGTGTACTAGATAGCGGGCGTCCTACTTATCCGGTGTACCACTTATCGAGAGTATACTGTATATAAATTTCTCCAGGGTGAGTCATCTGACCTCATGAAGAATGTTTTTAGGATCAGAGAAGTTTCCTACAGTCTTAGGAACCAAAATATATTCACTCAAAACACTCCCAAGATTGTACGCTACGGGTTAGAAAGTGTTCGTTATATCGCGCAGGACAAATTTGGAAACTCGTTCCTTTAAATCTAAAGTCCGCAAAGTCAATTTCCTCTTTTACTACCGCAATCAAGTCTTGGAAATGTACATCATGTCCATGTAAACTTTGCAAAGACTTTGTCCCAGGTCTAGAATATTTACAACATTTTTTAGATCTTTTATTTATTTATTTATTTTATTCATTTATTTATTTTACTGTCGATGTAAATTAGTTTTTAAATGTAAACTAGGTAAAGTCTTTTTTTTTTCCTTTTTTGTGTATGGGCAATTTTTATTGTATACAAAATTTATTACTCATTACTTTATCTTACAAGTAGCTATCGACTATGTCACAATATCAAGCAATACCAATACTAATATCACAATATCCAGCATGTTTAATTAAGCGATCTTTGCAAGCTCTGCTAGTTCCATATCATCGATTTTGTTAGCAACGTAGTTGGTCTGCAATGGTCTCAATCCGCGAATGCATAATATCATCGATCGTAATAGCGAAAATGACAATTTTGTGCGTATGAATGAAGTTGCGATGGATTTTGAAACATTTCGTTTTTCAGCGATCATCTCTGCCAATCGACTATAAAATGCTTGACATTTCCTGCCCATACCTCCGTTAACGTTGAATACTAATAATGGCGTGAAACTTCCATTTTCAACTTGTAACACACGTTCGTTGTAGTGTTTTTCTTCTCCACTTCATTTTTCGTAAAGCACTTCTGTAGGTTATTGTTCCTGTATCGCAGAGCGTTATGGTCAAAGACCCTTACGTCGCAAAATACTCTTTGACCAGGACTCCAAAAGCCTACAGCACTGATGTCAAGTCTCGCTAGGTAAAATCGACGTTTAATAAAGCAAAATGAAATGAAATGTTGGCCAATATTTTTAGCGTATTTTTTTCTTTCTGTTGGTCACAAACGAGACCATCATGTTGTTGAGCGATGTTGGCCAACATGTTGGTCCAGAATGCGGCTAGCTTTACTGATGCATCATCTTGAGTTTCAAAACGAAAATGAGACGCTTGCTTGTTCGATTCTATTCAAAACGTTCGATTTAAAATTCGAAATTCGAAATGTGGTATAAAATGTATAGTGTTGTCATGTCAAAAATATTTTTGATGCAGCATTAATACAACGAGTTACGACTTATTCATTTTGTTGTGGCGTCCATATCAGGCAACATTGGTGCCAAATCTTTGGAAATGTTGCATTGGTTTGATCAGGTAAAGTTGTCATTATCTATTGTCAACAAAGCTCATTTCACTTTACTCGCGATCATACACCATATTATGTCTTCATACAGTGTGTCTCAAAATTGTTGGAACTAGAATAAGCATCTCATTTTTTGGCAAAGTTATTTTCGAAATATAACAGATCATATATTAGAAAAAAGCCCTTGAAAAAATCTTTCCAACGCCATATTTTTCCTTCATGAAATGGAAAAGGATAAAGAATAATCAAGGAAAGAAAATACGACACCGATCGTTAAATTTTTAAAAGTCAATTATCACAAGATTTAATGACTTATCACTCCTTTGTTTCAAGGTGTTGAATTCATTGAAATTAATGATTACAACTTTATCTCTGCTGTGAGAATTCTACCCCGACGGTTGTAAAAATTATGTAAGCGTAAAGTCTTTTGATACTTGACAATTTTGCAAATTGATTTTATTATGTTATTTAATACAATTGTTAACTTGGTTAATTGGAAGTACAAATATTACGTATTAGGTTACGTATTTAGGGAAATCAATGCTGGTAACGAACCCTCTAATTACAAATTGTTAAATCATTCTTCTGACACAAGAGGGAATAAGTTGAAATTGGTTGTACCCAGAATAAGATCAGAATCTGGAAAAAAACTCACATACTATCAAGGAACACTTGTTTTTAACTCCTTACCTGCAGATTTAGCAAAAGAAAGGAGTATTTTGAAATTTAGAAATGGTCTAAAAAAACACCACTTTTGATATTGTATGTTTTGATTTGGCCCGCAATTTTGTATAAAGCTTTAATTCGGGGGTTACTCTATTCGTTTACCCTATTTCATTGCCAATGTAAAATCCTACATCTTTGTTGATTTGGGCTTTGACTTCTGATTCACCTCCTGTTGACTCTTGTCTAAGTTTGACTTTTCGTTTTACTGGTTCTATCTTCCATATTGTCACAGGTTATAGTCTCCGTGAGTGTCTGTGAAATGAATCCAATCCCTCTTTTTTATCTAATGTATATACTGTAAAAAATTAAAAATAACAAAAAAAAAAAAAAAAAATTTCTTGTGATATTTGATATTTATGATATTTATTAACATTTTTTGTTTATTTATTTTTGTCAGGTCACACGTTGATACCAGAATTTTTATAAATTTTCTGAAGTTGTACACCTGGATAAATATGAATAATAATAATAAACTCCTTCATATGGCTTTAACTGGACTTTGTTTGGACATCATTCTTTCAAAAATGCGCAAGAAAACGCATCTAATGACTGTATTTTGTTTCGGGTCCGGACTTTGTATTTTATTTGGCTTCATGATCATGCGCTTCGTCTCACGTCCCTCTCACGTGGTTAGTTACTGAACGTCTCCATACCGCGAATTCGCAAAATCTATAATAGGCTGTTTTAGCAAGACGACGCGGACGTCATTACAAGACGGCGTTGTCATTACAGAATGACGCGTCTTCGATTTTTCGAAACTTTGTTTTAGCGCGAATTTTGAAAAGAGGACGCGGTGTAATGGAAACTTAGTGTCAGAATATTTCAATATTGACCCACCAAGTCTGAGAGAATATTTTCAAAGACCATAAAAATTTGTAAACAAACAGTTTTTATTTATACTATCTACTAGTTTTTACAATACAATATTAACAAGTTTATCATAACAACAAACAATGTACAAGTTTGTGAAATTTCTTAGAATTTTATAGAAATTTCTTAAAATAAAAGCTTTGTTTAATTCAGATTTGAACACATCAAAACAAAAGTTTCTAGGAATTTTAACCTCTTCATCAAAATCTTTATAAAACAGAACTTCTGGAAGTTAATGTTAAAAAAGTTGCCGAGTTTAGTTATTTGACAACAAGTTGTTTATTTTTTTAAAAAGTGTATACTTTTGGATAGATTTCACTTAAATAATTTTTATCAATTCAATAAAAAAAGAGTTCAAAGAAGAACAGAATATAAACAAAATAACTTGACAGGCTTAACAAAACAAGTTTTAACTTAACATATATATCTGTCCAGCAAGTTTACTCTTTTTTCTTATCAAACATTATTTTGAACTGTTCTTGTTGCTGTTGCATCATGAAGAGAAACTGTTGTTGCATCAATGTTTGTTGTTCCTGCATGTTTTTCAAAATATTTGTAAATTCTGCTTGTTGATTTTGTTTCATTTTTAGTTCCTCTTCTTTGTATTTCTGGTCTACTTCTAATTTACGGTTTAGAAAATCAATAGTGTCTGAAGTTGACCTACGAGATCTCTTTTCCTTAAGCTTGGTTTCCAATAAAATTATTTTTGTTGCGCAACCGTTTTGCAGCACTTTGTTGTGCAACAAGTGTTGGAAATTGTTGCAGAGATAGATTTATTTCTATCTCTGCAACAGGTGTTGTACAACATATCTTTTGTTCTGAAAAACGGTTGCACAACCGTTGTGCAACAAAAATAATTTTATTGGAAACCAAGCTTTAGGAGAAGTGTCATCAGACTTTCTTTTCAATGTTTCACTATGTCGTTCCATAGCGGATTGTCGAATTTCTAAAGATTTATTTCGTTCAGCTTCAACTGTTGCTTTTTTTTGATTCTGTTCCTCAGCATGCTGTCGATCAGATTCTTCAGAAAGATTTGTCAGTTCTTCTAACAACACATCACGTTCTGAAATTTCTTCTCCCCCTTGTCCTGTACTTCGGATTTCTTTGTTACTGGCTGCAGTATGATTTTTACTAATGTTTGTGAATCTATCTCTTACACCTCTTTTTGTAGCACAGTTGTTGAACTCTTCCAAACTGTTTAAGGTTGTTGCTATGCTTTGTAGGATTACTCCTCTCTCCCTGGAGCCTGATTTATGCGAAAACAAGTCTTGGGATATCATTTCTCTCATTAACAATATATCCTTTGCATCATTCCAGATCATAACAGGTCTAAATAATAAAAACACAGTAACAGTATGCAGTATGTGATCCTAACCATGTGACCCTTTCATGTTTACATACATATCCTGTGTGAAAAGAACTTGTAATGCTATTTGTCTGACAGAAACCGACATAAAATTAGATAATATATACACACATCTCCTTAAAAAAATATATCGATATACATTCACCAAAAATGATCCATTAGTACTATATACAGCTTACTTTCTGGCAGCATGAGCTACAGGATCTTCACGT
The DNA here is from genome assembly GCA_027922465.2 of Turritopsis dohrnii. Taxonomy (NCBI): domain Eukaryota; kingdom Metazoa; phylum Cnidaria; class Hydrozoa; order Anthoathecata; family Oceaniidae; genus Turritopsis; species Turritopsis dohrnii. Next base: position 1,246,069 of record BQMF02000004.1, read on the forward strand.
TCTGCAGAAGACGCCATTTTCAATGATATGAGGTTGTGAACGCGACGTGAAAAATGCTACGACGTGAAAAACATTAGTGTCCAGTCTTTTTTTACTCCCAGGAAACCCCAAACTGGCGTTCGCGTCGTCTTGCTAAACAGCCTAATTATTCGCGTAGGAGAACTTTTGCACGAAACTTTTTGCACGTGGTGCATTTGTGATGCGAAAAGAGAAAAAAAAATCGAAAAGTGAGGTTTGAGTTGTTTAAAGGACTGCAATTTGCAAAAATTTTGTATCAGCATGAGATTTCAATTCCTTACTATGAAATTAGTTATATTTTTGGATTTCTGCGTAAGCAAGAAATACTTTACGATCGTCCGTGTTTTTCTTCGTTTTTTTTCATCTACTGTCCAAACCTACGCATTTTTGTTTCTTAAATTTCATTGGTTCATAAAAAAGCCGTCTTAATTGTCATTGGTGCATAATGCCCGATTTCTACGAAAGGGTGCTAATTTAGCCACCGCCACTTAAATAGCGATAGTTCATTGGCTGATTTTCGCCATGTGATCGTCCACAAAACGTTTTTAAAATGGCAGCGAAAGAACGTGTGTAGTTTGCTAAAAGTTTCTTTGATGGAAATATGGCTTTAAAAGAAGTTAATACAGCTTATAATTTTATATAAAGAATTGCATTACTGTTGGGAACTTATCATGTTCACAAAATTAAATTACAGTGTGGTTATTCTGTTTTTTGAAAGAAGTTTTCTTGAAGTTTAAAATATGAAAACAGTGCCAATACATGGATGGTGTGTGTGGGAGAAAAGGTATTTCTTGTTTTATTTTTGCTCCAAGCCTTTTTAAATATGAAAGACCTTCGTATGAAAGACCTTTTGTATGTGTATGCATGTTTGAAGTCAATTTTTAGAAGCTTTTGGATTTTTAAAGCTCAGCTTAGCTTCCTTTCAGCTCTCCTCCTCAACATCACCAACATAACATAATGCACTTTATATATACAGCTATTTATACTATATTTATTAGCAGTTTTTGGATGTATTCTGGCTATATCAGCTTATGTCTTTTCTCCCTACGTATGTTGTATTTTTTTTAAATTAGATTAGATATGAGCTTTAATTTCTAAGTAATTATTATTGTGATATTTATATTTTTCATTCTGAGGAGATCAATATAGAAACTTTATATATATATATATATATTAGTTTGTGCTGCCCAAACGATATGTTGGTTACCGCCAGTAAACACAATCTTTTTATATGATTCGTTATATTTAATGTGCTTAAATTAAAGTTTCGTATTGTGTTGATGCACTTTTTTGGAGTACGTGGGTGGCAAATATCCAGTAACAATCATTCAACTTATTCGTACAAAAAAACAGATCTTCATAAATGATCTCCGCGATAGCATAAAGAAAAGCCTTTTTTTATGTTATGGTAGGCTGACTTTCTTGACGAACATTGTCAGTCGCATCAATATTTTTGTTTATTTAATGCTGATGCTTCTCGAGCTGAATGATGTGACTGTCTTAGTTTTGCAGGACTAGTGTGCTAGTGTTGCATTTTTGTGGCATTTTCAGCAGCAAAGCTTGCAGAAATCCTTCTGCCCGGTAGGGCATCTTGTTTCTTTTATTTTTATCCTATAAGGATAGTCATCACCCCTTGCTGCATATTTTCAGTTTTGTGTCTATAACTTTTGATGTGGTTATTTTTTCATCAACAAAGTATACGTTTTTGAAAACCTTATAAAATTCCCTATCTAATGTATATAATTTTATTTTCAATATATTTAGTTTTAAAAAGTTATTGCGGATAAGGGCATTTTGAAAAGGCTTAATTTCTAGGAGCTCCACGGACCCTTTGAAAAATATTTTATGATATGATATATATATGATATGATATAAATTTCTTTTTTAACTCGCAAAGCTATATACAGATAAAAACCACCGTTAAGGTGTAAAATAAATTCTCTTAGAAATAAAAAGTGATAACTAATTGTTACGAGAGGAAAAACCATAAGTGTAACTACTTAAGGCTAGAGATTATATGGAAACCTATCACCTATCAAAACCTATCAAAACTAAAGAAGATGAAATAATGTATAAAAAACAAAGAAATTATTGTGTTGCATTGGTTAGGAAAGTGAAAAAGGAATATTACAATAACTTAAATATAAATGATGTAGTAGACAACAAAAAATTTTGGAAAACAGTAAAACCGTTTCTCTCTGATAAAGGACCAACTATAGAGAAAATTACTCTCATGGAAAACGACGTGGTAATAGAATCTGATAGAAAAGCTGCTAATCTCTAATAATTTTTTCACCAACGCCGTGTCAAAATTAAATATTGAAAAGTATGAAAGATGTGACCCGCTGGCAGAAAATATCACCGATAGAACTATTAAAGCGATTGTTAAATACAGAAATCACCCAAGTATTCTTGCTATTCGACGAAAAACTGGAAAAGAGATTTTTTCGTTTTCCTATGTAAAACAGGATGAAATTGAAACGGAAATATTAAATCTTAATTGTAATAAAGCTATTCACGATACTGACATACCGATTAAGATTATTAAACAAAATAAAGACATCTTTGCTGAAGCTATAACAAAGTTTTTCAACTCCTCATTAAAAAATTCAAAGTTTCCTGCAGATCTCAAATTGGCAAATGTCACTCCATCTCATAAAAAAGGTCCAAAATGTCAAAAGGAAAACTTTAGACCTATTAGTATCCTTCCTATCATGTCTAAGTTATTTGAGAAATGCATTTTCAAACAACTTTCGTCTTTCTTTGAAAACAAATTTTCTAAATTTCAATTTGGGTTTCGGAAAGAACATAGCGCACAACAAGCATTACTTGTGATGCTTAAAAGATGGAAGGAAGCACTTGACAAAGGAGAAAAATTTGGTGCGTTATTTATTGACCTCTCAAAGGCTTTCGATTGCCTCTCGCATGACTTGCTAGTAGCAAAACTAAATGCATATGGTTTAAATCTTCCGTCCCTCAGACTTATTCATGATTATTTGTCTAATCGTAAACAGAGAACAAAAACAAACTCGACTTTTAGCTCTTGGCTCGAAATTTTGTTTGGAGTCCCACAAGGCTCAATATTAGGGCCACTTTTATTTAACATTTTTCTTTGTGATTTATTTATTCTTATTGATGATGTTGACTTTGTCGGCTATGCAGATGACAATACACCCTATGTGACAGGAAACGATAACACTCAGGTAATCGTAGCTTTGCAAAACTGCTCCAGAAAATTGTTTCAATGGTTTCAAGATAATGAAATGAAAGCAAATGCAGGTAAATGTCATCTTATTTTAAGTAATAAAGAAGAGGCTAATATTGAAATTAATGGCACAAAAATAACCAACACTTGCAGTGAAAAACTACTTGGAGTTACACTAGAGTCAAACTTAACTATGAATGCACACCTTAAAAAAGAACTCTGCAAAAAAGCATCCCAAAAACTTAATGCCATCGGTAGGATGATTCCTGAAATGAAAATGGATAAAAGAAAAGTATTGGTGAATACGTTTTTCAAGTCTTTGTTTAATTATTGTCCGTTGGTATGGATGTGCCACAGTAGAGGTTATAATAATCTTATTAATAGGCTGCATGAACGCGCCTTGCGAATGATATATAAGGACAATTACTCATCATTTGAAGAGTTAATTAAAAAAGATAGCTCTGTCACTATACACCACAGAAACCTCCAATTTTTAATGATTGAATTATATAAAATTAGAAGTAAAACCGCACCCACGCTTTTGCAAGAGTTGTTTAAACTTAAGCAGACACCAATTTATAACTTACGAAGTACTACCGAGTTCGTAATACCTAAAATAAGAACAACCAACTTTGGGTCTGAAAGTTTAAGATTTCTTGGTCCAAAACTATGGGAAACTGTTCCTCAAACAATTAAAGATCTTAAATCATTACAGGAATTCAAAAGAAGTATTAAACAGTGGATTCCTAAAGATCGCCCTTGTCGCTTGTGCAAAAAATATATTCACAACTTAGGATTCTTATAGCTGTCTTTTATATTTTTATAATTTTCATTTAAATTTCCTTGTTGTTAATTTTATATTTATGTATTTATTTCACATTTCATGTTGTACAGTTGACTTAAATTAGCGTTCTCTTTTTTAGAACAGCTAGATTTTAATAACATTTTTAGTAAATTTGTAAATTTGTCGACTGAAAATAAAGTACTACTACTACTACTACTAATAATAATACTAGAATTTAATAAATTGGTATCAGTAATTCTAATTACTGAAATATGAGTAAGATTAACAATATGAACGTCAAAAATATGAGAGAAAAGAAAATATTGAACAGTTAACATATGAAATATAGATCCTGATAAAATATGTACATAAGAGCTAAAAAGAAAAAGAAATCTAAAATAAGAGATCAATAATCAACAAAATGATTGGGTTGTTAATTTATTTCTGTGTTAAAGATTTCAAGTCTGAAAAATCAAATAGGCAATTAACAGTTATTAGGAAAAAAGGGGGCTCTGTAGCAGGGAAATGAAGAAAAATAAAGATGACGGGATAGAGAACGCAAGAAAAGACATAAGGAAGGAAAAACAGAATTGTGTTCTATGTTTTAAAAAACCTTGCTACATTTTTCTAAACAAGTCCTAGTTCTGACAAAATAAAAGATTAACGAAAAACACTTGTTAAAATAGCCTTTCATTTACTTTCTCCCTTCATCGCAGAGCGAATATTCGGTTAAAGAAAAAATTGTAGTAAGGTTTTGTTCTTATAAACCTATTCTTTCAATTGCAAAAAAATATGTAACGATACCTCCATGGTAGGGGTTTTGGGAGGTATTTAAAGACAGATATGTAACGCAAAATACTTATTGAGAAAACGTCTTCAAAAGAAATTCCATTTTGCGATCAATTGAATAAACAACATTACAAAAGAAACACTACCTGGTGTTTGCTTTACATGAATAATTAACAAGTCAGGCCTGGTCGTAAGAAAATTAGCAGGCGTGTGGCCATCGCACGCCTTAATTGACGATATAAGTTATGGCGTGCGCTCGTGTAAATTTTTGACAGATGTGCGATCAATTTTTTCAGTTAAGATTAACAATCTTCATTCTGTATGATAATCAAGTCAAATTTGAAATGTGTCATATATGTAAAAAATACTGTGATTTCCACGGAGAATGAATTTAATAAGATAAAACACTAAAGATTCGTACGTCAAAACTTAGCCATAAAGATTAGTTTGACCGTAAATAAAATTTATTCAAACATTAATAAAGAGGAAAAATAAAACCTGAAAATAAAAGAAAATATGTATAACTCTCCATTGTTTTGGTTTGAAGTTCAAATGGTTTTTGAATTAAATTAAAGACGTTTCCGTTCCATTAACTCGTCACCACCTGGCTGGCTATTTTTTTAAATAATAGATTATTTTTTCGAAACTGCAACCTTGCGCATACTTTTGTAACTTAAAAAAAAGTTAAAAAGAAAGAGATTGCGCGCACGAAGCCCCTTCTTCGTTCCACAGCGGATTTCGCTGAGTAGACTTATTTTCTACTACCAAACGAATCAAATTGTAAATTTATAAATGCTTTTATTATTTAACTACCAAACGAATAAAATTTGTGAGCATTGATTTTTAATTCAAAACCACTACCGTATTCCAAATCGATCGGAGACCACTTCTGAAAATGTAGCAAAGTTTCGTTCCGTTATTGTAAAATTTAATCGTAGCACATGAACAATTTTCGAAGCAAAACTTTCAACATTTTGGGACAGATTTCATGTTGACTTTTAAATAAACATTTGTTATCACACTTGTCATTACAAGCCAGGCGTGCGATTGCCACACGCGTAAATAAATCTTGGCATGTGCGGAGGCGTGCGCGTGCGATCGCACGCCTCTTACGACCAGGCCTGCCAGTCCTCTATAAAAAGAGATCACAGTTCTTGTAAACATGCTGAATAGGTTCTGTAAGCAAATTTATGTTGCTGTTCACGTGCAGTGCCGCATCCAGTCATTTTTTGGGCATACCGTTTTCTTAGATTAGGTTGGTATAGTAACACCCGAATGGAGGGTGCTAAGGGGCAAAAATGTTCGAATTTGAAAAGGTCTAGATGCCAGGAAAATGCACTTCCCAGAAGAGATTTACATAATATTGATGTATAAGATCAAGGTAAGTTTTATGTACCTTGATGTACGAATGAGTAACGAGATACGAAGAAGTTTTTGAGCAGACAAAAGGGGGACGTTTTAACTCGTGAACCCCAAACACGAGGACTGAGCGTCAATGCAAAGCTCGACTCTCACAGTCTTAACTTTTTTGTCTGCATTGTGTGGTGGAAATAAATTCGCATTTTCTAATATATGAAAAATAAAATGTAAGTTTTTCTTCACATTATTATCTATTATCCTCAGTGGAAAGTCTTACAGACTAATGTCGTTTTATTCATTTTGTTTTTACGGAATATTAAAGCTTTTTTCACATGTACGTAGTTTTTGTCGTAATACCTTACGAACATTTTCTTCGTAAGTTCTTACGAATAAAAATGTCTTGACAGAGATTTTCATTCACATGCACTAAACATTTGTTGCAATAAAAAATACAATGTACATTTGGAACGTTTGGAAATAGATCATTAGCAAAAAATGATGTACTTTCGAATAAAAGACGTCATTTCAAACGCTCGATCTAATTTTTCGAACGTTTTTTTCTTCTTGAGGCTTACGGAGGCTTACGACGATTTTCTTAAAAACAAAATTTTTTGTTTTTAAGGAAATCGTCGTAAGGGCTTATAAACGTCCGTAAGACCTTACGAAAACTTTTCTTTAAGAAGAGAATGAATGAACATTGTCCTAATCGTAAGAGCTTACGTAAAATTTTACGTGCATGTGAAAAAAGCTTAAACATTAAATATGGTAGCTGTTAGCTACATAACGCACTAGTAGCATCTGATGGTATAGTTGAGAATACAATCGCGAATACAAGATATATCGATGCAAACCTTCTGTAAAAACAAAAATTAAGGTCTTTTAAAGGATAATTCTGGACAAAAATGTACAAAAATTAATTATGAAAATCTTTTTGGGCATATATTTTTGGGCGCCCATACCGTTCCAACGGTACCAAGTCACGTCTGGATGCGGCCCTGACGTGGCAAGTGTGTTATGGAAACTAGATAAAGTTACAGGTTTCCGCATACAAGCAATTTATAATATGGTTTGTATTCGGGAAGAGTCAGTTGATGTGTCATTCCATTGTGTGATATTTGGGAAATAAGAGAGAAATATATGGAACCGGATGACATTTACAAACCTTGTGAATGGGGAACAGACTAACAAGCAACTATGACCTATGAAATCTTTGTAAAACCAAACTTGAAATGGAAATATACAGGCTTGATTAGAATTTGTTAAACAGTAAACCTTGATCTTTGATTTGCTATGACAAAATTTTTGTCAGGTTTCGGAGTTAATACAATATTCTTTGGCAGCGTATTGGGCGGTGTAGCAACTTCAACTAATTTCTTTTCAACTAGTTTTGTCTACTAGGCTTTTTCTTTTATTGGTTTGGCAGACCAGGTTTTTATTATTTTGGAAAAATGTTATGTTATTATATATATACTAGTAACCCGCGTAAAAGTTTTTTACGGCTAATAATTTTGAAAACGATGCGCCACGTTCCCCGTGTGTGAACCCCGTTACGAAAATTTAAATAAAGAATCACGACTCAACAGTGCAACCATGTTGTAGAGCTCGAAAAACTGATCAAAAACATGTATTGGATCGTTTCGCTACGACCAACTGTTGCTGAGATATCGTCGATCAAAGATTTTGATGGCGTCATAGCCGCAGTACCAAATAAAATTTAGTCCTAAATTTTGCGTCACCACATTGCCCGTATCGCAGACCCTAAAAAACATCAGTTATCCCCATTGGTTCTCGAGATATTTTTCCTAAAACGCTGCGTTCTATTGGGGATGCAATGCAATGGTTCCCCGTGATCATAAAAATAACTGACGTCAAATGCCACGTGCTATTATACTAATCGTGAATGTGTCTTGCGTGGTCTAACTGCCGCTATATGACCACGAAGAAGATTTAAGAAGATTTTGGACTTAAGTTTTTAAAAAAAACATCACTCTCTAAGTTAAATGTGTTACACACGATTGTGGATTATAATAAAGTAGATACTGACATTTGCCATCTTTCTTTTTGGCTTTAAATTATAATACAACCAGAATTAAAGTCAAGAGCATCCAACTGTGTTCTAGAAATCACCTTGAAAAACAATGAGTACTTTTTGCAGTTCATTTGTTCTATATTAATTGGTAATTTTTTAATACACATTTTTTTTTTTATTAGAACCCAGTTTATAAGAACATTTAGGCTGAAATTCGGCAAAAAATTAAGAACATCGTAAGAACGTGGCCAGCCTCGAAGCTAAAAAATTAGTACATGGAATTGAGACATAAATCATTTAAAAGATAAAATATTTTTACGTTTCCAAAGTAATCGGGAAAATGCGTACAAAAGGTTTTAAAGTTCCTACAGCAACACCACTTCTACACCATCAAACTCTTCTACTCCGACGAAGTCCTCATCTTCGTCGCTGAAAAGCACCTTGTATTTTCCGATACGTGTATTAAAATATCGAATCTATTATAAAGGCGCAATTTTTTTCTTCAGATATTTGATTTCGTATTAAGAACGTCAATAAGAACATCTGAGGCTCAAATTTACTGAAAAAATAAGCACATTCAGGCTCAGCCAAAATTTAGGTGTTCTAATAAAAAAAAAAACGTGTACAACAGTATGGAAACATTTTATCAATTGATGATTCGAATCTTTTAAGATAATTTTATCAAAAAATCCTTTGGAGGACCTTGAATGCCCATGGTGTAAAACATTTTAATGAGTTTAACTTCTAAAATGATGTATCAAATTCGCCTTTCCAGTGTGCCTACCCCTTGACGAAAATTTCAACATGGGAATTGGAAACGGAAAGTGTACCCATGTTTGTAGAGGTCGATCAACATGATCAAAAAAGGGTATGGGATCGTTTCACTATGATCAACTGTTAGAGAGATATCGCCAATCAAAGATTTTGATGATGTCATAGCCGCACCACCCAAACATATATTTAGGCCCGAAACTTCATAGACTTTAGTTCTGGCCTTTCCATGATGATTCGATGATTTGATACTTCAGGTGGCATTCATTTTTTGCTGTATACGTTTCCAAACCATTTTTCTGAGTGTTGGCCAAACTGATACTTTTCAGCTCATAATAAATGTTGCGTGCCTTTCCTTTGCCGAAAATGAGGATGTCATCTTTGGTGTTGAGTGTTGTATGGACATTCCTTGATGGCTTTGCGCATTCTCTTTTGGATTTCGCTGCTGGCAGCACTGGTGCTCATTAGATTATCATCCTCTTTATCGATAGACACCCCACAGTGTGTGAAAGGTAAAGGGTTTTCTGGCTGACTTTTCAATTTCAAGTTGTTGATAGCATTTCGTACCATCAATCATGGAGAATCGATTGCTACCTTCTAAGGCATGTCTGAGTTCTTCAGTTGTAGAAATGCGTTTGGAATATGTTTTTATTAATTTGTTGGCAGTCAAGTGTCACTCTTATTTTTAATGTGTCCCATTTTTTATCAGTGATGACTAGGTTGCTGGGATGATATCATCTACCGTTTTATGAATTTCATCATGAAGTCTGGTGTTGAGCCGATTAGGAATTTTCTCTTAAATCCCTGGCACACTTTTCTTTAACAGGCTTTCATCTACGGCTGTGCAAAGTTTTAAAGGAAATGAGCCATTTGCTCAAAAGATGGAGCTCAAAAAATTTAAAACACTAATAATTTTTCATTACATACACAACAATATGATAGCCTTTAATAAATTCACAAAGTGAAGTGCTAATTTAATTAAAAACCTTATGAGTATGTGAAAAATTTTATTAACGGTTGTTATAACTTAGAAAATGTTGAATAACAAAATATACTCATATTTTTCTCAAAAAGCAATATTTTTCCCTATAAATTTTAAAGTACTGTAATAATAGTAATAACTAGTATAACCTGTGTAAAAAATTCTTATGGATTTTTACGGTAGCAGCGAAGCGAATACCGTATTAAAACACCCTTGGACTACTACTCCTCCTCCTCCTACCACTACTACCGACCGAAATGGCAGTTTAGCCTGTGCAGTTTACCAATGTCGCTTCCGAAACTGCGTAAATTGCAACTTATGAACGGAGGCTAATAATTTTTATAACTATCAAAACATTCTTTATACGTTCTTTTAGTATTTTACCATAGATTCGCCATTAAATAAACATTTTCCTATTAAAAACACGGTGGGGAACTTTAGTTGCACCTAATTTGAAACACGGTTAAAATAAACTTAAGCTTTGGTTTTGGAACATCTTGTGCTTCGAAGTTGGAAGCTCTCTTCTTCTTGCAGTTACAAAGATTCATCAAAATTCATCGAACTTAAACCTTTTAAAAGCATTTTACATTTTTTTATGTTTTGTACATGTGTATTTGGTTTGCTTGTCTACAAAAATGACGTTTGTTTTTTTGTCTTTTCGGTCTTTCTTTTTGTAAAAAAACTCTGATAGTTTCGTGTATTGTGCATATTTCTTTTGTTTGTATCAATCAACACTGGGGCGTAGAACAAAAAATATTGTTTTACTTGGAAGATCTTAAACCCATCAAAAATAATATATACGCCCTGTGCATCCGCTATTTTCACTCTCTAAAATAAATTACATCTTGTTTAAAATATTTTACATGTTTTGATTTTTAAAATGCAGGCCTGGCCGTGAATAAAATGCTTCCCGTGCGGTAACCGCACGCCATAAAAGTTTTAAAAACTTATGGCGTGCGATCATCGCACGCCAAAAAAGTGATCGCACGCCACGGGACCTGGAAACTAAGCTGCCTTTTAATTTCACTGAATAACACGAAAACGAGTCCTGCTGGTACCACTTATGTTTTCGTATTCTTTCGTTAGGTGAACAAATGAATTCGAATAATAAAGGAAATTTCAAAATTACCTTAGCAACGGTGGTCGTTTTCCTTAGCAACCTAAGCTATAATGTAGGTCGGCATTGCTGTTCTGAGGCCTACCACAGGTTGGCAATTTATTAACTTGCATGCCGAAATGCTCAAAATGCTCATATAAAAATATACTGAATACACGTTAGTGATTTTTCATTTAATCCAATTTTTGTAAACAAACAACTTTTATAATCACGTTAACACAAAAGAGACAGGTGAACGTGCTTGATCTCCCCATTCATTCAACGTGACTTCATTCATCAAACAAGTTTTTCTTTCGTAAATATGAACATATATAACACCTGTTGATTAACCTACATTCATGATTAATTCAAGTTGATCATTCTTTCTACCAGCTGATGGAAGAAAAAATATGTGATCAAATGTTCCGTTATTGCGAAAAAAAACATAAATATTCTGCACGTGCGATTTATAAATCTGTTTGATTGCACGTGTGGTAATCGCACGCCTAGGGTCCGTTTTTATGAAATTCACGTGTGCGATTAACGCACGCCTTAGCCGATCTAGGCGTGTGTGGGCGCGTGCGATCGCACGCCATTCATGACCAGGCCTGAAATGACGTCTCAAAAAATGGCTACAAAAATTTTAATCACGGAACGATGAAAGCACATCTAACTGATTTGAAAAATACAGTACCGTATTTGCCGGTGTATAGGTCTACTTTGTGTATAAGTCGAACAGTGAATATGAAAGTTCAAATAGATGGTAGATTGTTAAGCCTGGTGTATAAGTCGAACCTAAACTTGATCATCTTTCATCTGATCAAATGTGGAAAGTGTATAATTTTTTCGCGGCAAAGAAAGCTGGTTTTCTAAACTTGTCATGCATCAATTTTATCCATAATTTGCGGAAGTAATCTACATGAACTCACACCGGCGCGAAAATACAAGAGTGAACATGTGCGTTGAGTTATTTCATGTAATTTGTTATGCTATGCAGGCCTGTAAATAACTTTTTGTCCCTTGCCGGACACGATGTCCTACGTGCATCGTGTCCATGTCGGACATGATCATTTCATGTCGGACATGCTTTCCCAAGTTTCTGGTATCTGGGATCGTTCAGAAAGGTAAGATGATGATTGTTTCGCCGTAAAAATTAAAAGTGAGCAATTCAGAATAAAACTTGTGCACCCCGTCAAGTTAATTTAAAAATTTTTTTTTGTTTGTCTCATCGTATCATCCCGTTTCACACTTTTTTGAAAATAAAATTCAGGAGGAGAGCGACTCTTTTGCTTTTTCGATTTGTCAAATTATAAAAAGAAAAACAATTGTTTCATTGATTAATCTTTTAACTTTTCAAATATATTTTCATCTCTAATTAATATGTTACCTGCAACAAAATAAAAATTAAAATAAACTGACGTCAGAAAAAGAACAAAAAGGCAGGATTTCTTGTCTCCATTTATTTTCAAATTCAGCTTCAACAAAAGAAAAAAACATTCAGTTTTAAAAACGTGTTATAGGAAATGGTTCACATGCACAAATTTGGAAAGAAAAATATTTCCAGAAACTATTTCATATTTCTAATCTTCTAGAAGATGAGAGAAATCTTCATCATCGCTAAAGTCCCAGTCAACTGCCGAAATTAGTTTTTCTTCCTTTTTCCTTTTCTCAAAATTCTTTTATTAAGGTTAAGCACGTACCATAAACTTTTAATTGAATTAATTGAAATGACCTCGGCAAGGTGGGATGAAATTTTGTCCCGGCTAACCGGGATCATGTAATCAACCCCTAAGTCACTTGGGAGATTTTTATATTGATAAAAATAGAATCTAGCTGACGGTTTCTACCTTGACTAAAAATAAGAACCTTTCATTCATTCTTATTTTCAAATCAGTGTAAACCAGGTTACTTGAAAATTTTAAACAGTAAACAAAATTAATAATTAATGAGTTTATATCCTGTATCTTATGACATTCATTCTGCATACTTTTTATTCGTAGCATGTTAGAGATCAAAATGGCCGATTAGAAACGGCGATAAATTCCTGTCGGACATCATGTCCGGCAGTACAAGATCTCATGTCGGACGCAGCGCATTTCTTGCCGGACAATGTCCGATGTCCGACGCTTATTTACAGGCCTGTGCTATGTATGATTTTGTTTATCACTTTTCAATGCATAATAATTATATTGACAGCGAAACTACATTAGTTTCGTTTCCTTTTATGAATTATTTAAAAAATGTAACGTCAAAATGGAAAAAAGTACTCCTTACCCTTTTAATTAACAACTCTGTAGGTATTCCAGATAAAACATTTTACCTGTTCATTGTCAACACTACACATCATAGACATTTTTTTACTGGGAAGATCTGAAACACATAAAAAATACTCATATTAACTCCTTTCATGATACGATATAGAAATAAATTGTGCGCACATAAACACAACAGAAAGATCAAAATGGCTGTAACTGTTCATGGAACCCATGATTCAAGGTAAACAGAAGCGATTTTGCTATTTTGAAAAGCCAAACCCGTAAGTCATAAACGTGTCAAAACAAATTAATACCTTCGAGTGATTTTTTTTACGAAGCTAAGGTTGGATATCAATATAGAATACTGTTCTTCACCAACCCGGAACGTCATGATTTAAAATTCATTTCTTCAAATTTCATTGTTTTTATTGTTCTTCCCTAAAGAAGAAGTGATGGTGTAGCAACCCTATTTTTATTATAAGAAAAACAAAACAAACAAAAAAAGTTCAAGAGCGTACTTACCCTAAAAACATTAATAAATCTTCGTGCAATACTTTTGTTACTAACTTCGTTGTCTTGAGATTTCTTACTCTCGTATGTTTCATTACCTCTTTTTCAAAATAGCCAATGAAAACTTGCTGGCAAACGAACGTCAACTCTATCGATTCTTGATCTTGCAAACAATCAAAACATTTGAACGATCAAATGCGCTGTGAGGGTTTCCGTTTATACTAATCGTGAATGTGTCATGCGCGGTCTTACTGCCGCTATATGACCACGATTAAGAAGATTTTGACCGTGAAAGAACGACCCGAAACATTCACTTTCTAAACTAAAAACTGGATCCACAGCGCGTGTTAGGATATAGATTACCTAAAGATCACATCTGTCAATAAAAATTTGGAAATAAAAAATTTGCGCTTTTGAAACGTACGCTCTGGGATTTTTCCAAGCTGAGTTAAACAGTCCAGGGCAAAGCTTGGTGGGGCCCCTGGAAGCTCTGCAATTTTAGAGATTTTGATGTCCATAAACAGGCGTTGTCATAAGAGGCGTACGAAGGGAGTTGGAAACTAAGATGTTTTTTAATATCATGAAAATGAGTCTTACTGGTGCCACTTTCGTTTTCATATTCTTTTGTTAGGTGTAGAAATGAATTTGTATAACAAAGGAAATTTCAAAACTACCTTAGAAACGGTGGTTCCTCTCCCTAGCAACAGAATATTTGGTGAATAACGGCCTAATATACCTAATTAACTCTCTCAAAACATATTTTTTTTAAATGCTACGCATTGAAGAGTTAAAGAAGGTTTAATTGGCCAATGATTGAGTTTCAACTACTGGTAAACGGTAGTTGGAAAGTGCTTGTAAAAATCCCTGATGCTGAAATCTTAAGAAAATATACCAATTAGATGATTATAACAAGTTTGTTAAAACCAATGAGTTTATTGTTGATTCTTTCATTTCAGTGTACTGCTGATAGAAAAACATGTTTGCTCTGATCAGTACACATACTTTAAACTGTGAAGTAAGTGACTTCAAAGATGCCTTGGATATTTGGTGTTTGAAACCACATGTTGTAAATAGACGACTGGCTGGTTGCATTACTCTAATGGAAAAAATGGAATGCTCTAATATTTCAAATGATGTTATTTGTAAACTTTGTGAAGGTGTTGCCAAAATTTTACATAATGCTGAGCTAGAAAATATAGTTGAAGAGCAGATTTGGGACAATGCTGTTGATGAAAGATTTAAAGCTAGTTTAGCTGAACAAGTATTTACACTTTGTTCAAATGTAACAAACATGTTTGAAGGACAGGTAACAATAGCTGATTGTCGATTTGTGTTTCGTAAGCTGCTCCCACGAAGTGTTGACAAATATTCAAGCACATATGAACTGATATGTGTGATAGAAGGTAATGATACAAACGCATCTCTGTAGTTTCTTCATTATTACTGTTATACTGAATTAATTCAATTTTTTTTAAAGAAGTGTCTAATGTTGCTGCTATTTTCATGCCTATATGTGTGGAAAGCATGTCATTACTTCTACTTCACAGAACGTACCTTTTTCGGTTCAATTGTAGACAACTAAGGTTTGTGTTTTTTTATTTGTCACATAACTGCTATTTACATTGTGACTTAACTCTGTTTCTAACCTGTGCCTTAGGTTGCAATATTATGTTCACGAAAACTTTGAAAATGGAGTACCATCAAATTCATTAGTTGCGACCAAACCTTGGCTTGAAGACAACCTCGTAAAAAAATTGTTAGTTTGGTCAGAAACATCTTTTTTATCTAATAAACCTTTGCGAAAAAGCCAATCATTGCAACTAGTTAATATCGAAGAATATTCAAAGTTATATTCCAACTTGAAAAGGAAATATGGTCCTTATTTTGTTCAGGTGAATTAGAAATTTTCCGCTTTCATTCTTATACTCATTTTGGTTAATATTATGCATTTAGTGTCAAATTATCGCGGTCAATTTTTTGCAAGACATTACCAGTCACATGATTTTCAGCATTATTTATGCATGATTGGCAGAAGAGAAGCTTTGTGATAATTATGTTTCACCTTGAATTCATCTATCAAATGTTTGATTTATATCAAAAAACCAACCTCTTCCCAACCTACCAATGGAAATTGGTAGACTGTTTTTGCTCTAATATAGAGAAAACTGATTCTGTATAAAAAATCTCTAAAAAAACAAAGTAGAAAAGTCTGCTGAAGTGAAATACAATATCTCATAAATCTGTTGTTAATTTGATGTAATTTGTTATAATGTATGTCTCTCAAATATATACTTTTTCTAGATATGGCCAGAGAGCACTGATCCATTGAAGTTTGTTTATGAAGATATTGCTATAGCAACATACATCATGGTAAGGTTTGAGCAGTCAAACATCAGTTTTCGTTTAAATAAGTGTTTTTTTAAAGTTTGGGAAATTAAAGACCAGTTGAATATTCTTAAAGCTGCAATTTCCAAGAATTAATAAGTATGATATTTGATGGAAAATTTTCAGGACAGTAATCAAACAAAACATTTTAGAAAAGAAAACTTTTCAATTAAAGTTTATGATACAATCACAAGATTGTTCAATCCAAGGTTATCTGTACTCAATGTACCTTTGTATACTGGAGATACAAGTGCTTTACTTGTGCAAAAATGTCAAATTGGAAGCCCTGATTTCACTACAATATGTTTATTTCCACTTTTGAAAGTATCTTTAAGTATTTACAAAATCAAAGGAAACATTATTTTATTTTTAGTTAATTTGGAAAAGCGAACGAGAACAAAAAGGATTTTCAAAGCTTCAATCTTTCATAGATCTTGGTTGTGGCAATGGGCTTCTTGTCCACATATTGAACCAAGAAGGAGTAAGCTTTTTTTATTCCATTCAAAGGCATTTCATTTAATGCTTCAAATGACAGTAGAAGATTGTTGTTGCTCAAGATTATAACATTCCTTAATTTTCAATTTGCATCTTTGTCTAGAGTGAAAGCGAATATCTTTCTTTAACCTATAGAAAACTTACCAAACAAAATACTAGCCATCACTACAGTCTTTTTATTACAAATTATTTTTTGTTAGTTTCCAGGTAAAGGAGTCGATATTTCAAAGCGAAAGATATGGAGCTATTATGGTGATAATACTTGTTTGGAGGTAATATCACTTCTTCTCACAAGCTGAAGTGTTCATGTCATTTGAAACGAGTGGCTTGAATAGAGCTTGTTCTTTTTTTATTTCTTATATTTCGACGCTAATAATTCAAAATTAAAGAGCACTTATTGTAGTGATAGAAGGCACTTTTAGCCATGTTAAAACTGTTTTCTGTGTAAAAGCAAAAAAAATTCTTTATTTCCCAGTTAAAATTTTGTCTTTTTACCCCTGAAATATATGAAATGCCATATTTTTTTATCAAAATCATTTGAAATGCTTTGAAGTCAGTCAATTAAGATTTAATTAATTGAAACATGCAAGTAAGCACCTATGCAAAATCTGTTTGTGACAGTTTATGGCAAAAGGATAACAAGATAAGAATCAATTTAAATCACTTTCAATTAAGGGACTATTTAAAGCTAAACTTCAATTCATGAAAATCGATTTTTTGAAGTTTCAAATCTTTTCAACTCTAACAAATCACTCTTTCAATTCATTTTAAATAATCTATTGATTCCATATCATTATAATAAAATTCTGATCGTTTATGCTTGTTTAATTTGGGCACCGATATGGCCATTATATATTCATGAGGACAAAGCTATGCAAAATGTTGCAAAAAAAGCCCAAAAAAAACATTCACTTTTCTTATGTGTTTATCAGGCCTGGTCGTAAGAGGCGTGCGATCGCACGTGCACGTCTCCACACACGCCCAGACATATTTAGGCGTGTGCCAATCGCACGCCTAACTTGTAGTCACGAGTGCAATAATAAATAAACTTTTACTTAAAACTCAACAAAAAATCATTCCCAATATATGTTGGAAGTAAAAAGAAATGGTTGTTCAATAAAATCTTATAATAAACTATAATAAACAGAAACCTCTTTACTTTAATTCAAACATGTTTTGAAGTAACAAAACAAAAGGATGCAAAGTTTGATCTTTCTAGTTAATATGTTACCTGTTACAAAATAAGTAAAGGATAAAAACAAATTAATAATTAATGAGGTTTATATCCTGCACCTTACGATATAATTCTGCATGCTTTTAATTCGGAGAATGTTGTTGTGAAATAGAGTCAAACTTGGCTGGTAGAATCAGTCATAGAACAAGGCGGTAAACTGATACGGGACATAATGTTCAACAGTGCAGGGTCTCACATCAGACATAGTGCCATTCTTGTAGGAAAATATCCAATGTCTGGCGCTTATTTACAGCCTTACATCAATTTTTTTTTACTAGCCGCCAAGGCGGCGTCGCTCGCCGCCCATGTCCACCTTCAGTATGCGTTGGGTTCACGAAAAATAAAATTAAGGATTTACCAATAATAAGTGTGCCCATGTTGCAGAGCTCGAAAAACTGATCAAAAAAATGTATGGGATCCTTTTCCTATGGTCAACCGTTAGAGAGATATCTTCGCTCAAACATTTTGATGACGTCACAGACCCGTCCCCCAAAAAATTTGACCTAAATTTGAGTTCACCGAAAATAAAATTAAGGAATTTGCAATGATAAGTGTGCCCATGTTGTAGAGCTCGAAAAACTGATCAAACAAATGTATGGGATCGTTTTCCTACGATCAACCGTTTCGGAGATATCGTCGATCAAAATTTTGATGACGTCATAGACCCGTCCCCCAAAAAAATTAGACCCAAATTTTTCGTCACTCTATCGCCTGTATCGCGGACCCCATAAAACGTCAGTTATCCCTATTGGTTACCGAGATAATTTTCCCTAAACGTCGCATTCGATTAGGGTCTCAATACAATGGTTTCACACTGACGTCGCACAAAATAAAATAAAATAATCACTCTCACAACTCCATCTACCATTTTGCGTGACTTACAAACAAACAAACGCACAAACAAACAAACAAACAAACAGAGAATCGGCTATTAATATATAGATTTCTTGTAAAATCGATTTGTTTTGTCTCTTGTTAAACTTTTTCTCCGTGAAAATCTCAATTTCATACACGATGTTCAAAATCACAAAAATATATAGCATTGCTATTGAAATTTACTTGAAAATCATACAGTATAAAGACTATCTTAAGGCAACGGATGAAAAACTCGATCGCACGCCATAACTGATATCATCAATTTAGGCGTGCGATGACCACACGTCTGCCAATTTTCTTACGACCAGGCCTGGTTTATTACACTCCAGTTGTGGCAGCACGTTAAAGATCTGCAGAGTGAGTGCAGCATTTTTCATCTACCTAGCACAAACCCCCAATACTACCTTCTTTGTGACAATTGCTGAAGAGTCATACTCTCCTATCAGTGACATGGAAAGCGAAAAGGGACCATTTGCCAGAAAATTACGCCTGCTTGCCGTAAAATTACGCCTTACGGAAGACAAGCCATTGCAATTTTTCTTACACTAGCCTAAGACATAAGAGGTATAGCGTAAGACGTTTAGTGAAAGAGATAGCTAATGAATTATTTTGTATAATACCTGTCTTATAAGAAAGTAATATAACTTAATAAACAGTTTTTATTTAATTCAGTATACCTTATATAAAAAGCTATTATTATTTCTTGTGATCATTATTCATAATATGAGTTAGTTTTTATCAAATGATCAGTTTACAAATTATTTTTCAATGGTCGACAGCTGAGGCTTTTTTTTGTTATTATAGCTACATTTACATATTTAATATTGCATATTTATTTGACTTTACATATTCAAAGAGTGCACAAAGAATGATACATCTAATGCAAATTTAATCTTTTGTTGCACACATTTCAACATAGTCAACATAGGAAATTTTCAAAAAAGTTTCAATTTAGAAAACATTCCATATATTACAATATGAAATAACCTTTTTGATGCAATATTAACAATCGGTTTAATATTTTCTAGTATGCCAAAAATGTTACTTTCGTCTTCCTGAGCAATAGCCAAAAGGTTTTTTTTATTTGAATTGTCTGTACCATTTTCTTGCCTGGATTGGATAAGGATTCATTTTTGGATTTCTGCGTAAGCAAGAAAGCCTTTACGATCGTCTTTGTTTTTCTTAGTTTTTTCTTTCATCTTACTGTCCAAACCTAGCGATTTTTTCCAAAAAGCGCCACTATTACGAAAGGGTGCTAATAAACTTTAATAGCGTTTAGTTTATTGGCTTGATTTCCGCCATGTGATCATCCGGCTATTTTTCGACTATAAATACATTTGCACGCCGTTCGCATAATGGTATACCACAGCGTGACCGAAGAAACCTTAAATTTCCAAAAGTAAGAAGATTTGCACTTTCAAAACCGAAAGTAAAGGGCAGAAATTTATAATTATCTTACAATGATTCTACTACGTTCATTCTTTTCTAAAAACAAGTTCTCAATGTTTTGTGAAAACAGTGTGTGCAACTTTTATTTTTTGGAAAATGTCTGCGAGTCTTTTAAGCCTTTCTAGATGCAAAATACTGTTCGTTTCATGTGTGCGCTGTAGTGCTTTTTAAGCTCTGGATACATACAGCTCAGCTCAGTTTCCTCTTCAGCTCCAACAACATACAAGGAATGTCTTGTCTACCCACTGCCTGTGCATCTCATTTTATGTTGATGTTTCTCTAGCTATTTTAGCCTATATATACTTGTATAGTTCTTGGCTGTATTATCAATGCCCTGAATTAGGAATGGGGACTTACTATTTACGATAGCAAATTGAAACTTACCTTGATTGTCTATAAATTCTAAATACTGGACATCTTTTAACGCAAAATTCTGTTTTCAGTTATGTTTGCTAATTTTGGTAAGTTTAGGTCATATTTTTCATAATCCTAATCTTTGTTTACTTTTTGTGTTTGGGAAGTCTTTTCGTAATTAGGAAGATTGACCGTACATACGTAATCACTGTGATATCTGAAAGCATATGAATTTGATGTTATTTTGTTCATTAAGTTTATTAGGAGTTAATGTAAGGTTGGTATTGTGTCAGTTATGCTTTTATAATGCCCTGGCGTGTATACGTAATTAAAAATTTATTGTTTTTTAAGTTTCTGAATAAATCTTTATAATCTTTTCATGGAATTTAGTTCAGGTAATGCATGTTTATTAATTAAAAAGATGGCAATGACATATTGTTACTCAAATTAAAGCACAAATTTCTGTTTTCAGTTATGTATGTTGATTTTGTATGTATATATAGATGTATTTTGTATCATTAATATCTACGCTTTCCTTTTTGTGCTTGTGAATTAGGAATTCTGTTAGGAAGATTGACAAGACATACTGAATTCATAAATTCGTAACATTTACATTGACTTACATGCATACTGATTGTCTTATCTGAATTGATCACCGAATCCTTAATATCATTTTGTACCAACAAAATAAAGAACATTACGTCATTCAGATATAATCAAGTTTATTGGTGCTCATTGGTATAAAGTTTTGCATAGTGACAATTATGTTTTTTCCAGATTTTTGGGGAGTACATGATCAGAAATTTAATAAATATATATTGCAGATTAAACTTTTCTTAAATTTCAAGAATGTCATAGCCTTTCTTTTTTCATGCTTCAGCTGATTTTGCAGAAATCCTTATGGCTGCAAGGGCATCTTGTTTCAAACTGCGCCTCCCTTCATTAAAGCCTGCTTTAATCTTGTGCAGGTGTGGTTGAAACATTATGCTGGTCTCGTTTTCTTTCAATAGCTTTTGGAGATCATCCAGAAATTTTGCATCAGGATCACTACAAAATGTTTTGTAGAGATTTGATGGTGGGTATGGCTGATACTGTTGTAGAATTCAATTTGATTTGTTTTGTTATACCATTAAGTTTTAAGGATTTTTGCATTTCTGGGAAAGCAAAAAATACATTAAAACCGGCTTTGGTTTTTTGAAATTTCGTGTGTGCCTTTACATGAAAACTACCAAAACATTCTTTATATAAGTATTTTAGTGTTTTGCCACTTATTCACGAAAAAACAGACATTTCTCCCACTAAAAACACTATGGAGAACTTCAGAAGCATCACTTGTAATAGTAAAATGATTTATTTCCATCATCTAATGCTTTATCTATTGAATCATTTTAAAAGCTTACAGAAAAAAAGCCAAAATCTTCTACTGTCCATCTGCACTGACTGAAAAAAATGGCTCACTATAAACTAGCCTCTATTCTTATCTACTTTGGCTAGGCAAAAATTCAATACTGAACCGCGGCTATAAAAGTGAACGGAGAAGAAGGAGCAGAAGGCTGTCGATCATGCGTAGAGTCTAGGAAAAATAAAATTTAGGAATTGTTGTGGAGCTTGAGAAACTGATCAAAAAAATGTATGGGATTGTTTTCCTACGACCAACCGTTATAGAAATATCGTTGATCAAAAATTTTGATGACGTCACAGACTTGTATAACATGGCAGCAAAAAGGTAACGAAGTAGTGCTCCATACTTTTCTGAAGTATGGACTAACGGATGTTATTGGGTATAAAACTCAAGAAAAAGAAGGGAAAAGTGTGGTCAACTTTATTTGGTGCAAAGTTTGTGCCAAATATAAGAACCAAATTCAAAATTCAGCCACGATAAAAGGCAACGCGAAAACATCTGTAATGGCGTTTATCTGTAATCCTGTGTGCAAAACCTGTGACCACAACTGCAACTGGCAAGTGTGCCTATGTTGTAGAGCTTGAAAAACTGATCAAAAAAATGTATGGGATCATTTCGCTACAACCAACCGTTGCAGAGATATCTGACTATTTATAAAACTTCGTACCCAGACTCCATGAAAACGGATTTAAATAAAAAACATTCCCAAAATTAGCTGCTTTTCTTCGTGCAGTGAAAAAGAAAATACTTGATGTAACTACATTTACATTTAGTTCAACAATCTTACAAAACATATTAAATCCTCGTCTGGCAAATTAGAATACCTTTAGATCTTTTGAACCATCCTTTTCAAGTCGCTTTCCTGGCGCTAAGAATCACTCACCAAAATTAACATGTTGGCGTGCGGTAGCACACCCCTTCGTTTTTCATATCACAAAGCCTGCAGACTCGTCCCAAAAAGCAATTTGGCCTAAAACGTCAGTTATCCCTATTGGTTACCGATATAATTTTCCCTAAACATCACGTTCGATTGGGGATGCAATGCATAGGTTTCGAACTGACGTCGCACAAAATAAAATAAAATAATTACTCTCACAACTTGATCTACCATTTTGCATGACAGACAAACAGACAGAGAATCGGCTATTAATATATAGATACTTGATCAATTCAATTCATTGTAGTGTAATGTTATTTTGTGAAAGGCCTTGTGATACGTGCCACCAATTGATATACAGAATATGGAACAAATTTTCATAAGTTAAGCCAAGAAGGATTGTTATTGCTTTAAACAGCCATGACTTTTTTTCCAATCAGATTTCAAGTTGTTCAATAAGAAAATTATGTAAAATATCTAAGTGAAAGTTAAAAATAGAATTTTGGTATTTTTTTCCCATGCTGCGCAACATCAATAACCAGATTTGTTCACATTTTTTTGTATTGACTATCTACCCATAAAACTTAATAATCATAAGTAGTCATACAAAAAAGTAATGGATCAGTATTCTTTGTTATTTTGATACTGTTTAGCTTAGAGAATAAAGTGATTTTTATGTAAAGGTTCGTTTAGCTAAAGCATCCAATGAGAAAGAATTTCTGATTATAATGAAATCGAAATTTTCGTTTAATAAAATTAAAGTTCTGATTAAATAAAATCAATTTTCTGATTACATAAAATTTTTTGAAATCAAAATCAAAATTGATTTAGTGATTTTATTGAATTGATTTCTTCTACTTAAAAATAATTTAAAATAACTGATTTTTAGCTTGTTATCCTTTTTTCATAAACTGTCACATCTTATAATTGTATAGAGTGGTTGATTTTATTTTTTAAGTTAAGGGCTTGTTCTGATAAAGCTCATCCCCTAGCTTAGACAATGGTTTGATCTGTGAATTTTAGGAAATTTCACTTTCGCCTGATCAGCTCATTGTTGATGAAGACTGGATTATCGGAAATCATTCTGATGAATTAACACCGTGGATTCCTGTCATTGCAGCTAAGTAAGCATGAGTGTGTATCGTAGAAATACTTAAGAATTACTTTTCTACAGTGTCCACCTAACTTTCAAGAAACATAATGTTTTTTTTGCTTATTTTTTTCAGTGTTTATACCAAAAGAACATTTTTGCTCTTTCTAAATATACATGACCTTTTTAATAGAAATAGAAATTTTAAGAGAAATATTGATTTTACCATGAAACCATGTAATTAAATCAATAATGATCAATTAACGCTTGCTTGAATAGTAGTTAATGACTCGAGTGATATGTAAAGTAATGAAAAAGCAAAATATTGTACTAGGAAAACACATATTTTTTATAAACTTGAAACAAAAGTTTCATTTCTAAAAATCTTTTATGAAGATTTAAAAAAACTTTTTAAAAGGTTTTTTTTTTTGCTTATAAAGATTTTGGCAAGGTGCCTTGGTTATTAAATCATATTAAAAACTTCAGGAAGTTGACACAATGAAAAACATTTGTCTATTCAAAAGATTGCATGACGAACTTATCACAACACCACCAACAGTGGTTATTTCAACGAAACAAAGAGTTAATTGCTTATTCAAAGTCTGTTTTATTGATCATTACAAAGTTAACAACTGTGTCGAAAGAAAAAATAGTTAATATTCTTTAAAATAAAAATTTTATTTTTGGAAAGCTCGAAAGTTCTTCTTTCAAATGGTATAAAAACTGCATTGTACTGGTTGTATATTTACTATATATTTTCCTTTAGATCTTCTTACCAAACTAACTATTTTGTGTTACCATGTTGTTTTCATGACTTCTATAGCAAGGTTTGTTTGTTATTGTTACAGATACCAGGATTTTTGCAACATTTGCTTGAATATCAACATTTCCTTAGAGATACCAGGATTTTTGCAACATTTGCTTGAATATCAACATTTCCTTACAGATACCAGGATTTTTGCAATGTTTGAATATCAACTCTAATTCCTATACATAAACTTTATTGATCACATGATCATTATGTTTATGTTTGATCTTTCAATTGGAGAGAACTGATTGGAAATAAAGTTTGAAATTGAGAGGACTAAAGTCGAAACGAAAAAAGTAGCAATGGTGAAAATAGCAGAGTTTAGATTTTAAAGCATTAAAGAGTTTGAAAGTGTGCTTAATTGGTAGTTTAACCACCGTTTTTACTGGAGTTTAAATGTAATAAATAAGCAGTTTGTCCCTTTTCCCTCAACCAGTCACATTTTGTTAGGAAAATCTGTTTGCATTAAATAGAAGATAACAAAAAAAAAAAAAGATTCCAAAGTTGTAATAATAGTACGTTTTACCTGAGTTTTTTCAAAGTTCTAACTAATTAAAACAAGATGCCCTTACGGGCAGAAAGATTTCTGCAAAATCTGTTGAAGCATGAAAAATGAAAAATGTTATGACATTTATGAAATTCGACAAAAAAATGTTACACGATCTAAGTGGGTTCGAACCACCGACCTTTCGCTTAACAGCCGAGTAACTAGCCAACTGCGCCACAGAACTACATGTACCTGAAATGTAAAAACCGCTAGGTTTAGACAGTAACAAAAAAACGGAGGAGAAAACCAAAAGCCAGTTGTAATGTATTTCTTGCTTTTGCAAAAATCCAAAATCGAAATATTTTATGACATATTTAAAAATTCGAAAAAGACTTCAGAAGATCTACACAGGGTCGAACCACCGATCCTTCGGTTAACAGTTGACTATACTAACCAACTGTGCCACGGAAGCCATGAACGTCAGTATAGATATAAACAAGAGCCACGTGGCGCAAAACGGTAACAGCAAAAGTACTTGCCACAAGAATACTTTCGAAATTTTACTTAAAGTTCTTAAAAGTTCTGTAAACGTTATTTCTAGAAATATCTTACTGGTGGAAAACAGGCATAAACGATAATAATGTTTAAAATTACTAACTCGTGTAAATAGGGTCTAATTGTAACACACCAGCAATTTAATTTATTAGAGGACAAAAGAATTATACATGCATGAGCTGTTTATAACGTACGTTTTTTTTATAAGAGCTTATGTAGAAAAAAAAACTCGTTTCTTCGAAAAACACATGTATGTTTGAATTATAATTTCTTGAAACCGAAAATGAATTTGAACAGATAACTTCCTTTTTTTTAACTCGATTTTTGAAAATCTGATGTTCAAAGACAGAACAGATAGCTAACAAACGTAGAAAGTAATAAGAAAGTCTGATCTGTGCTTTACTGACATGAAAAACATATCTATTTTCAAGTGCCAAAGTACATTGATTCAGTACCATAAGTAACTAAAAGTCCCAGTTTTATGTAGACCTTTTTGATTAATATCCATTCCTTCATCAATTAAGTGATAAAATATCAAAGAAAACGTATTTTCTACCTTAATTAGCTCTTTTGACTCTTCTGTTTACAAAACGTTGAGAACTTCTTTTTAGTTAGAAAAGAATGATCACAGTCCAAGATAATTATAAGTTTCTTCTATATATTTTCTGTTTTCACCTTAAAATATGTATTATCTTCTTTAAAATCCATTTAATAGTGATCAAAGAAACTTTTGTAAATCTTTCGCTGACATGCAATGCACGGTGCTTTGGTTTCATGTAAATGCACGCACGAAATTTCAAAAAACCGCTAGGTTTGGACAGTATGAAAAAGAAAAACCAAAGCCAGTTGTAAGGTATTTCTTGCTTTCGCAGAAATCCAATGACCATATTTTTTAAAAACTACTTCAGCTATTCCTCCAAGAGAGTTAATGTTTATAATGTTCCACAAATGCGTTTTAATGTTTATTAAAATATTCAAATACATTTAAAAAACCCAAAATTGAATTTCTTTTCCTGCAACAAGTGACAGATTCTATGTTTAGCCTATAATCTATACTATTATACTCTTTAATTCAGTAGATGGGTTATCAATGCAGTAATTGTTTACTTAAAACTTCATGAAACATTATTACCATGTCTTGGAGTGGTAAATCAAGGAATAACTCAATAGTGTTACAACCTTTTCTTTTCATCTGAATTATTCTTTAGTATTGATTATTGTTCAGGTTATATATCATTCATCTTTGTTATTTTTAGTTTCATAAAGTCATTGGGGGCAAATCACAATATGAATCCTATTTGAGTCATATTCATGATATTGGCCAACTATGTGGATTTACTGTGAAGCAAGATACACTACGAATACCATCAACAAAACGGGTTAGTTCATGTGATTGTGCCTACCTTTTGAGAATCTCTTTCTATCAAACATTCTTTTCAGTTGTTTGGACATTATAGTTCTAACTTGTATTTTGTTGCTTACGTACAGTACCGTTCAGATGAAACTTTACATGTACATGAAAATTATCACATGCATATTTTGTGATCGAACAAAAGAATGCACATGAGTTTGATTATTAAAACATGCACTCTGGTATAACAATAAAAAATATTTAACTTTGTGTGATAACAATGGACACATGAACATTCTTTGTGTAAACATGAGATGTTACATGAAGTCGTAAATCTCGTGTACATGTAAAGTTTCATGCGAATGGTACTGTAAGTAATGGCTGACACTTCCATCTGCTAGATACCAGTAGTTAATTTACTGTAAGTGATGCATGTAGCATCACCTTTGCTTGCTGGAAGGCCAGTATGCAGTCAGTCTTGGCTCTGAAAAAGCTGATACACTGCTTTTAAGGACATCAGAGGGGAGTATCAAGACACAACATGATTGACTCAAATATATTTTACAGTTGCCACATTCAAAGGCACTTGCCACTCTTCCACTGTTCATCTCAAATTCCAGTTTATGAAAGGTTTTCAGTTTCCAGTCTGTTTTATATAGTTCCCCTGTAGAACTATTAAGATAAGTATCTGACAATAATGATGTTTCCCAAAGCTGTCAAACTTCTTGCTTTCTTCTTTATGCAGGTATGTCAAATTGGACAGAGCAGAAGGTATTTACCGGAAGAACAGTTTGATATCAACAATACTATTAAAAATATGCTTTTACAAGCCAGCAGCAGAACAAACGACCACTTTAAACCCCGTGAAGTAACTAGTGATCCAAGAAACTGTAGCAGCATTGACATAGATGTCAAAATTCATATAATAAAGACTATTGCTCATAAGCTCTTAAGTAAACAAACATATAATAAAGTTGAGAATGATATGTTCAAAAGGAATTCTTCTAAAGGTGTTTTGTGGTCTGAATGGAATAGTGGAGGTAAGTAATTCCTTACGATTTTTAATTAATTTATAGCAGAAAATATTAGAAACAAAAACATTTCACACCAGAGGTACCGGGTTTGAATCCCCCTCTGGAAGAACACAAATTCTACCGGCTTCGGATGTTTCGGGGTTAATATGGCTGGGTGAGGGGTAAGTTAGAAATTAGTGCCAAAAGTTGAAATTATTGTCAGCTGGAGTGTGTACCCCTCTGCCCAGTAGTGGATTCGGCCTTGTAGGGAGCAATCGATTAAAAAAGATTTTTTTTTTAATTATCTTCAAACTTTTGGAATTTCAACAAATACCCTCTTGGCTATTGTGATCATGTATTTTCTTATAACAGGTACCTTTCCATTGCCTGAGCTAGCTGGTTTGTTTGACAATGCTGTGTTAAAACAATTGAAGTTTCAATGCGGAGGCTTGCAAACTCTGTTAAGAAATAATCGACATGTTTTTAAAGGTAGCAGACTTTTTATCATTTCTATTGTGTTATTATGGATTGAGTTGTGCTTTTAAAATGGTAGCCTTTAATAATGTAAGGTACGTTGGTGAAGTTGCCTCAGCCAAAAGCAGTACGTTGTCTGAGTTACTTGAGTTTCATTATTTTATGTTTGAGTTGGATCTGATTACTTTGAGGTGATAGTTAACAAACCTTACATATGATATCAATCAAGTATTAATGGCCATTGATGCCTTTTATAAAACTGAATCACAAATGAACTTTTATTATTATGTAGGAGTTTCTATTTCATAGTTGTCGGTGGGATGGTATGCTTACGAGATTATCGAATAGCAGAAGATTTCAAGCCATCAAGAAAAACTCAACGTAAAGGCAAAGATATAACTGGAAATATCAAAACAAAGTTATGTTGGTTTTACACTCATCATCCACAAGGTTGTGTTTTGTATGCAGAGGAATGTTTATTTGCACATGGTGAGGATGAAATTAAAAGGTTTCCTGAAGATTTATAGAATCAAACAGAAGTAATTTTTTTTATTTATAATTTGAATATCTGTGTCAGTTTTGCCTGGTTTATACTATTTTTCTACTCATTCGTCATTCTAATTACATGTGTTTGAGTTAGCAGTTTAACAGATGTTGTTCACATTACACATTACAGTTGTTTTGAGGAATAAGACGATCGTAATGTTTTTTTAAGCCATTTTCTAAGGAAATAAAGGATCTTTCACAAATGTTTTAGCAAATCAAATTCTAGGATATCTTTGTTCTTTCATGCATCAATTTAAATAGAAATCTTCAGTCAACTATCTTTGGTAAACAAATAGATTCTTTGTTATATTTTTTGGACGGCTTCTGATTTTCTTCATCCTGACTTCCATAATCTTCCTTTAAGGGCCTTCTCTAATATGGAACCTTGCTTATTCAAAATGTTGATAGGGTAGGCATTTGATGCAAATTATTCTTAATGACAAATAATATGAAAACAAAGAAAGTGCAAAACAGTATTTACTTCATGGTTGACACAACCATTCTAAGCTCCCAATGGTTTTTGGGTTGTCTCTCTTTCATCTTAAAATAAACTTTGTGAACATTCCACCGATTTCTAGCTAGAATACATTTCAATGTCTACAGATGTAATTTTCTAAACATTTTTACGTCACTCTGCTGATTGTTGGATTCTTGTCGATAATAATAAAGAAGTAATTATAAAGAAGATAAATGTTTCTGTGTACCATAAAGAGGTAGCAAAAAATAAATACAATCGATAAAAAATATTGCACAATCTATTCTGTTTCCGTTGTGCTGGACACTGAAGCCCTCCCTGCCAAGACAGAAATTTTTGTTTTTCAAAAGTGAAGTGATGTGAAACTGCAGGTTGTCAAGACGAAAATAGTTATCTCATAAAACAAGTCGATATAACCAATTTGTCCCGCAAAAATGGTAGATATAGACTGTGAGAGAAATGATTTATTCTCTTGTGCGCGACGCCAATTGCGTTGAGACCCAAATTGAACACGATGTTTAGAGAAAATTATTTTGGTAACCATTGGGGATAATGTTTTTCATTATCATTATTACTTTCTTGGGATCTTTCACTGGGCTTTGAAAACAATACATTAATTGGAAATAAAAACGAAATGAACTAAACATTATGGACAACAAGCAGCGGTGGCATAACAGTAGCGTGTCGCTGTTCATACTGTAGATATGCTGTAGATACAATAGTCAACTACAAATGAAAAATGTAGCCCTGAAGAAATAACTGTATTTATTAATTTCTCGATTGTTTAGTTCAAGAGTTTTTCTTAGCAGATACACATCATACGGTTGAGGTTTTTCTTGCCCAATGAACTACGTAATGGAGATAAAAGTAGATTCATTGTTGAGAATCCTCTTTCAACATTGGCTGTACTAGGTGGAATCAGAAGACGAAACTCAAACAATTTCATTTTTTCAGGAAATTGGCGTTTGTAACTGTCAAAGCACATGGCTGTATATCCTCTGGAATAAGTCTGTGTTGAGCTATGTAAATCTCCATTTCCTCACATTTTAATTGATTTTGTTGAAGCTTGCGATTGGCTTCATCTAACGCATTTGCGCTTAATTTTTCTAATGTTGATTATATTCAGTTACAAAACATTGTACTTCTGTTTGCTGATCATTCTTCGATATCAAAGAATTTCAGTGCATAGTGTCTTCAAAATACTCTTAAAAATTTTCTTAATGATTTCCTTAATGATTAGCCAAAACAGAAAATTGTTCCTCGCAATACAAAATGGCTTTCTTTGATTTTTTGAGCCTTGTTAACTTCTTCAAGTAACCTTCCAACGAAATTAAAACCAATCTCATAAAGGAATGAATGAACCTTTCCTTTAATTTCATAAGGTAGTGAGCCAATTCCATTCTGTCTGCAGAAATTGTAAGGTATTTAACAACTTTGTTGAAATCAACTAAGGTAGTATCAATCGCATTGTAATCTTCTAAACCTTCTTGAACAAGTTTTAAATGGTAAATAACACTTCCTAATTTGTTCTTAATGGAAGAATAATTTGAACTTCTTGTTTCCAAAAACTTGGAAAAGTAATTAATTGGTATCAATTGTTTGGCAACAAGCAAAAGCATGCAAATATTTTATAGAAGCAAAATAGCATCTCTGACGCATCTGGACATTTTTTTTCCTGGTAAATTGCATCTCATGCTTCAACTAGTGGCTCAAATCAAAATATGATTCTCCAACATGCATCTCCATCTGTAAGCCATTGAGTTATACAGCAAGTTGTACATGCTTTAATGACTTTTAGCAGCATACTCTTACTGTTCTTATCCCAACTACTCCTTTGTAACCAAAACAATTCTTCTGGCCTTACCCCATTTTTCTCTACTTCTGTTTTTCCCTCCTGTTCCATATAAGATTTTTCATCCTCAGTTAATTGTGCATGCTACAGTATCTTATCATCCTTACCTATTTTAGTCAAATACAAATTACATACTGTGCACTAAAACCTTCCATTGTGTAATAATATTCAATCGTTACATTCCTTATCATCTACAATGAATCCTCATCTAAAACTTAATTCTTATGCACTTGTGTTTTATAAAACAATTCAAAACATTTTTGTTTTATCCCTTTAAGAAACATTTTTTCCATTCTGTCTAAAAATTACTGGAATCTTTTCTTCATTATATCCATGCGTTGTATCTTCTTCAGCTACAAATAAACCATATAGTCAAGTCATCTAAAAAATACGCGTCTACACTTAATCTGGCTGTTTTTCTCTTAAAAATACTCAACAAATTTCATATATCATTGTCTACGGCACTCCTAAACGATTAGATTTTCATTTTCAGCTCCCAGTTACTTCTCAAATCTTTAAATCTTTAAAAAACACTGCATTTTTTTTGAAGCCAGTGCCAGTAAAAATACTCAAAGTGCCTCTAAAAACATACGGGTAATTCCATGATAGATCATACAATGGGTGTCAAGTCAAAAATTTTATTTTCCTTAAAATTTCTACCATGGATGTATCACCTTAAGATAAGAAAATCAGGTTTCCCAAGAATGCCAATTTTCTTCTTTACATCTCGGGATAAACTAACCAAATACTCTGAGGTTTTGAAAAACTTAGCAGTTTTAGGAACTAATGTTAGAATCTGAATCCTCTCATCTCTACTACTACTGTTCAAAAACTTTTCTCTCAGCTCAAACATTAGAGAATCACAGTCCTCGCAAACAGATAGCTTTTCCAATCCAGGAATTACTTCACTGAAAGAAGTTGCCAGCTGTTTCCTTTTACCATAAGTTAGTTCCTCACTTTTTTTAAAGGACTACAGTCCTTTGCACATAACACACTGTTCATGGATGTGTTAACACTTTCTATCACTTTTTCATAACAATCCTCATAATTTTCATCATCTTTAGGTAATACATCCTGTTCCAGAAGTAAATGGATTTCTTTCCTACATCTGTAACAAATCTTTTGCCCAGCAACTAAATCAAATCTTCTGAATTTCTCAGCATCATCAGCTGAAATTTCTCGTAACGTTGTTTTTACTGGTTTCGAATGTTTTTGCAATGGATTACAGCATGATTTGAACCAGTGCTTGTATTTCACTGTAGAATCATGAAAGTGTCTCTTACAGGATCTTTCCATCATCAGAAGTAATTGTAATACGTTGTTTTAAGCATGAATTTTCTTCAGCAGATAAATTGACCAAACTTATTTCACCCAAGTCACTGCAATTTTTTACTACACACAATATATCCATATTTGTCGTGAAATGATAGTTGCATTATGATTGAAGTTGTAGTAAATCAATGCATTGCTCTATTTTTAGATTCAAAGTATCTAAATATTGCAGCAGTTCAGAACATATTTTGTCTATTATTAGAAACAGTTTGTCCTAAATTGCATCAATAAATGAGTCAGGTAGTGGACTTTTTCAGGGACATTCTGTGCAGAAAGTGGCCTTTACTCAAGCAAATAGTAGAGCCTTAAGGAGTGTCCGTTATGTAATATAATTATGTATTATAGAAAGTGTAAAGGCTGAGGAAACATGCCACAAAATTTCGACACAAAAATTTTTGGGGACGGTGACCAACTCGCCATTCAAAGAAGAACAAATTTTTCAAATTTTCAGTTGCGGCCATCTTTGGAGGGACTGGGAACTAGTCTGAAATACATAGAAGGGTTTATTTTTATGTACCTTATCGGCCCTTTTTACGCCGGCCCTTATTGGCGTTATTTTTTGACCTTTGGCGTAATAAGGGCCGGCGTAAAAGGGGCCGGCGTTAAAAGGGCCAAAAATATACAATTTTTACTTAAAAGCGGCGTTAATTTTTTCACTTTGTTTTTCTAGAATAGGCTCTAGAGGTGTAGGAATTAAAGGAGGGGGGTTGGAAGCAGTGAATTGACGACATAACATATAGATTGAACAGTTTTGCTTACGTAATATGAACAATAGGTCTAAAAACAAAAATAATGACAAACCAAACAAAACAAACAAATGTAGTCGCTAAATGAACAGTAATCTTTCCGCGAATCGTTTTTTAACAGTAACAAAGTCCTGAGCTTTATTGAACTTATTCCAAAGCAATCTCTATATCTTGAAATGGATTGTCACAAAGATTGACAAGGTCAACCGATTCTAAAACAACCTGCGTAATATGAGCTTTTCTAAAGCCGTTAATTATAATATTCTTTGAGTTTCTCAAATGGTTGTACATGGCAATAATCCACTTTGCGTGTAGAGGTTTAACGGTGCTTAACTTGACATCTACTTTGATGTCGTGAGGATTGACGCCTTTAAGTAGCTGCTCTTGCGCCTTTTCAGCATACCAATCTTGATATTTTCCAGCGATAAAGGCTTTTGCACTTTTATTGACTGAGATATCCAATGGCTGGAAAAGATTAGTGTGGTTGTTAGGTACATGAATGTAGACAATGTTGTTCTTTTTGAGCAACTCGTTAACGGCGCTTGTCGTTTGGCCCTTAAAAACATCAAAGATTAGCAGGGCTTTGGCATCACTCGGTAATTTCAACGATTCACGTTTCTTCATAAGATAAGGGAAGATAATTTTCTTCAGATATTCCATAACAATAGGCTCGTTCAACCAATGATTTGAGCTGTGGGTAATGTGAAATGAATTTGGAAATTTTGTTGTCGGGTGACATCTAGGGGTCGTACCAGCATAGTCATATTTACACAAAATGTTCCCGTAATTTGCTGTTGTCATCAAGATTTGCGATGGGAACTGTACGCGATCCTTCTTCGGTAAAGGTTGCCTTATTTGGTGCCACGTAGCCTAGTGGTGTCTGGTCGAAGTTTAGAACCATCTCTTTATGAATACGATTTTCGAATACTGCGTTGGCAATCTTTCTCTTCCAATTAAATGTCAATTCCTCATAGAGAGCTGGATTCATGTGTGTCTTAGCTGTTGTACCACGTCTTTTAACCCAGTTCATGGATTTAAGTACTCCACGTGCCCACTTTGTAGTGAGATTTATGTTTCCACCGTTCTTTACTAATGTTTCTGGGCAACGAACACCCAAAACACCATTTCCAATAGCGATTACAGTTTTTCTGCTGATGGCACCGCCACTAGCACGAAGGTTGTGAAGAATTGATTTGATTTCAGTCGTGTATTCGTCGTTTACCATTGATGGTCGTCCAACTCTTGGTATGGTAAAGATAGAGCCATCGTCGAGTGCTTCAAAATGTTTAGTGAATTTGATTTTCCAATCTCTGACAGATTCTCTTTTGAAAACATGATCGGGATATTTCGAAGCCGCCCATTTTCTTGCAGCTGAAACTCCATTTTTCCAAGCATGGTGTGCAACCTCCCTTTTAATATGTTCTGGAAAAGTTTTTCTTTTCTTTTTAACATCGTTTTCTTCTTGAAGCTTGTTCAACTCTCTCGCGGCAGATATGGTGGTTCCTCTTGAGCAGCCAGGAATAGAAACGTCTAAGGGACGCCCATCTAATTTTTCATTCGAGTCCCCATTCGGTTTTTTCGAAAAATACTTTGTGATGTCCATGCCGTCACCTCATAAAGAACCTGGTGTAAATGCTTTCTTTTGTCTAAAAAAAATCTTTCAAAAAAGCATTGGTACAATTTCTTCAAATGTGATAGGAAAGATTTGTTTGACGGGGGTAAAGTTTGATGTTAAATTCTACTTCCGAAGAAGAAAATAACAGAAAGAAAAAAAGACGTAACCCCCGGGAAATTGAATACCCAAGAGAGCAAAAAGCCAGACGAGAAAACAATAACAGTTATAAAAGCCAGACAAGAAAACAATACCAGTTATAAAAAGAGAGACAAAAAACAATACCACTTACAAAAGCCAGACAGTTGAATGATAACAATAGGCTTTTTATTTTAATGGTTGATACAATTCAATGGAACTCTACAAACGTTCGATCAGACCTTTTTGTAAACACGACCAACAGTGGAGCGCAGAAATCATAACAAACATTGTGACACGCCTTTTTTGGTGGACGAGTTGTGTTGCACGTTTCGAAGTTTTGGTATTTTCGGGCATCTCAAGATGAATTCTTTCTCAGCAGAAATTGGAAGTAGAGGTTATCATGTGTACAGAGATACAACTTGGAGGAATATTTCACTTCACCAACAAGTAGGAGTGGCAAAAGAAACAAACGAATTATCGATTGAAAAAGATCCGTACTGTTGTAAAATTACAATTACAAGAGTTGACAGAATAGGCCCCGTAACTGTTGGCCACATCCCGAGAGAACTTTCCCGTTTTGTTTTCTATTTTTTGCACGAAGGAGGATCCGTATTTGGTACTGTTGCTGGCATAGCTCCGAATATATCCCCTATACCGGAAGGGGGTCTTGAGATTCCAATTTTGATGCATTTTACTCATGGAAATATGATTATTTTGGAGAAAATGAACTCTTTTGTTGTACGCCAAGTGGAGAGAATGAAAGAGAAGTTGGACGAAAAAGAACTCTTTGAAGATGATAATGCGGGAGGTGTGTTAGATGAAGAGAATTATCAAGAAGAAATTGTGGTCGAGTCTGATGATGAAGATGAGGACAAAAACAAAGAGGCTGGAGAAGAAAACGACGGCCATCAACCAGACACAAACACAATAAACACCGATGATGTTATTGTACTTGATTGAGACATTATTATTGAGTACCCTTTATAACAACTTTGTCATACTTTTTCCCTTTGTTTTAACTGTTGATGCAAAATTGAGCAGAAAAAGCATGCTTGTAAAATTTTTTTTCTCTATCCCTTCTCATTGGCGTAATATGCGGCCCTAATTGGCGTAAGGCCAAAATTGGTCTTTGGCGGAATAAGGGCCGGCGTAAAAGGGGCCGGTGTTAACTTAGGGCTGGCGTAAAAAGGGCCGATAAGGTATTCATGTTTGATATTGGTTATATTGTCAGGAAATATTCATCACGTTAGGATTCTACTTCACGTTATTGAAATATACTGCTTCAAAAAATGCATTTTGTTCATATTTTCCTAAATTTTAGCTTGTCGGCCATTTTTAGACCTTCCAAAAGTCGAGATCGGGATACTGGAACCTCTGTTTTCTACATTTTCATAAAGAACACAATGAGTTCTTACCAGTTAATGGCAACCAAGTTTTTGTCAGGACTTTGTTTTCCTGGAAATGACACCCAAAAATCAAATTTTGAACAAAAACTGCAAAAAAACATCAATTTTGACATTTTTGGCACCTCGTTATCTTTGATAAATTAACTTCCAAAGTTTCAATTCCAGTTTTTTTGTCAATATCACCAGACCTACA
This sequence comes from Turritopsis dohrnii, assembly GCA_027922465.2. Classification (NCBI taxonomy): domain Eukaryota; kingdom Metazoa; phylum Cnidaria; class Hydrozoa; order Anthoathecata; family Oceaniidae; genus Turritopsis; species Turritopsis dohrnii. The sequence continues at coordinate 1,283,020 of BQMF02000004.1, forward strand.
ATAGATTCTGAGCATATGGTATCAGTTATAAGCATTATTCTTTCTTAAGAGAGACCCAAAATTCATCCTCCCAGTTAAAATACCCCCATAAGCTGTTCGCAAAAACCCAAAAAATGCCATAACTTGTGAAAGAAAAGACCTACAACATTGAAATTTTCAGGATTTTCTTATCTTAAGGTGATACATCCATGGTAGAAATTTTAAGGAAAATAAAATTTTTGACTTGACACCCATTGTATGATCTATCATGGAATTACCCACACTTGATACACCATTTTTTTAAGCAATGTTCCCATTCTTGTTTTAATGGACCAAAACAGGCAACATCCAATGGCTGCAATAAATCAGTGAGTTGCGGTGAGAATTTAATGATTGTGACATCTTTCTCCGTAGCTTTCAGATTTGACAGACACATGAGGTAGATGCCCATCAAAGATTAGTAAAAGAGGTCATTCCGTCACAACATTGCAGAAATGGTGAAACCACTCCTCGAAAACAACAGTTGTCATCCAACCATTGTTGGAGATCCCACTCTAGTGTGCCAGGCCTTCCTAAATTAAAATTGCCGGTGCAGCAAATGAAAATACTTTTATTTACAAAATAATAACAATAGTTACCTTCTGATGTGTACCACGATTCCTGATGTGTTTTCACAGGGAATACGAAGAGAGGCGGGAGTACACATCCTGCGGCATTGACAACAGCTGCAGTTGTTGTGTTTTCTCTACCAGCACCAGAGTAAGACGGTATGCAGTCTCGCCGCTGCCACCAGCTACTTTACATTTTTGCGTGTCTGAAGGAAACCCGACTCATTGCAGTTCCATGTTTGCAACAGACTGAAATTTTTCTCCTTTATGATGTTTTCAAGCATATTGTAGAAGTCATATACGACGAAGGGCTGTCACTGCTTTTCTAGGGCTACTTATCATAGTTGCCTTCTTCAAAGATAAATTATTGCGAAGATAAGGAACGGCTACTTTACTTGCATTGTTTGACATTTTGTATGGTCCTTCAAAGTCATAATCACAATAAAAAAGAAATGCTGTTTCTGATTCATGAGGCAAAAGTGTTAGCTAAAAACTAGTTCCCAAGCCTTTTGCAACATAATATAATTAAGAAAAAAAAATACCTAAAGTGGGGTTTTTATCACTGTTCTATTGGCTAGGAATAAACACATGTTCAGTTTGATTTTATTTTCTTTTTCAAAGCATGCGTATTGTTTCAACAAAAAAAGACTGCTGAAAAATACGCAGCTGTATTAAGAAAAGTATGTGCGAAGGAGTGTTCTGGATGAAGGGTATTTGAAAATTAACCCTTATGATGGAGGAAACATTTCTTTATAAAGATGGTATCATGTAGCTCCGTTGTAGATTACATTGAAATGAAACATGTTGTGCGTATTTTCTTATGGAAACTTGGTTGTTTATTTTTGTTTTTGTTTGATGGTTCGATGGTTCTTTCATTTCAATAAAATTAATTCTGACCGGTCAAGTTGATGAACCGTTAGAAAAAATACATGATTAAATGCCTTATATCGCCGGTCATTGACCGCTGACCGGCCGTTATTTGCAGCCCTGGATTATGAACAAATCAGCTGTTATGGTTGTATTTATATAAGACATTTAGAAAAGACACTCAAAACAAATAAATTTTGATGTTTTTAATGCATTCATTTTTGATGCATATTTTTAGTGGTTTTTGTAGATGTGTGTTTTTTACCAGACTTGACTATATTTATAAGATAACTGCATCGATTGTTCTTTCTAAATGTTCTTTAAACCTGATAAATGTAAAGTTTTTTCATCTACTTTTTGTATGTTAGTATATTTATTAAATAATCCCTCACCAAATATATTTCACTTTACTTTCTTTCTTGGTGGCATCAGATGTTCATCATCAGTTTTATCACCACCACTAATCTCATTCTGCTTCCTCTTCGCTGCAATCTCTTTCCCCTACTTGTGTTACTTCTTTTGGTCATCTCCAAACAGGTGGAGCTCGAGTTGCTTAACAACGCATGCTTCACAATTTCTTCTTTCTGTTTCGTTAAGATGGATGTCACTGCATTCCTCTTTGGTGTCACGTTCAACATATTCTTCACCCTGTGCAAAGATCTTCTTTACTGATCGAGAACTACGTAAACATAGGAGCTGGCTTCTAAGCAGGCTGAAACTTATTCTCATACGGAGCCAATTTTTCACTAAGCTGAAATCGTTATCTCTTCTTTTAGTTATCATTTCTGCTAGTCTATTGTAGAAGGTGAGACACTCCTTTGCCATGCCACCAAAGTACGTACAAACAAGGGGTGTGCAGCTGCCATGGTCGATGGTGTTGACCCGTCTGTTGTAAGCTTGTTTCTTTGCTTGCTCATTTGATCGATGTGAAGCTTCGAGTGTCTGAGTGAGGTACGATTTAGCAGTTTGAGTTGAAGACTTTAACATCTAAGTACGCTACTTGTCCCTTGAACCAGAACCCTCTGGCAGCCACATCAACTCTCACCTCAGGGTCATTCCATCTGAAGTGGATCAAATTTTTAAGATTTGGACATGACCCCTCTCAGAACTACTTGAAATTAATAGACGACATTGTGATTATATAAGAATCTCCCGTGCACAATACATTGTAGGATTGTTTTGGTGGTGTAAACAAGTGAAATGGTACCAACTAACTAACTGTACTGTATTTAAAGTGAAAGAAAAGCAATAATTAGATAAACAAGCTATGGGAGGAAATGACTTCTGCCCAGTTTATGGTTGTTCTAACTGCCGAAGCAATAAAGACAAGTAAGTAAATCTATATTAATAGCTAAAGCCAAGTAGAGCAAATTCCTTTCTCAGCAGCTAGCATAAGCTGTAAAAAATAAATAATACATTTTTTATCATTTCAGCCTCATCGTGAAGGATCATGTTGGTATTTTGAGATGGCATAGTCCCAAAACGGAGGCTGATATGAGGTTGTGGAGGAAAATATTGAACAGAGGTGGAAACTTCAAGATGTCAATGAGTACGAAAGTGTGTTCCAATCATTTCACTGCAAGTTATTGTTCAGATGTTTGTCGAATTCCAACTTTATTTATGAGGGGGTATACTGAAAAAGCTTCTGAATCACGTCCAGGACCACAAAAGCGAAGTTCTCCAGCAGATTTCGAAACTCCAGGGAAAAAAAGACACCGTCACATTAATAGAAAATCTACAGATGAACCACCACAAGAAAATGACATGGTTTCACCAACTCTTTGTGATCATGACTATGACATAAGCTGTGAAAATATGCTAACATCACCAAGTTCCAGAACTGTAGCTTTCGTACAATGTGGTGGATGTAAAAATACAAGAAAAAAGTTAGCAAAGACCTTTGAACAAGATACTATTCAAAGAAATATTATAAATGATCTTCAGAATGAACTTACGTTACTGAAAGAACAGTTAAAAGTTAAGAACACTTTTTCAGTATCAGATGTTAAAGAAAATGACGATGTATTTCAATTCTACACTGGTTTACCCAACTATGAAAAATGAAAAGTGGAAAAGCTAGGAAAACTTCTATTGAAAATGAGCTCTTCATGACTAGTTTGCTTACGGCTTGGATTAACAGAAAAAGATTTGGAGTTTAGGTTTAATATTTCACAAACTGCTGTATCTCAAATATTGACTACCTGGATTTCCTTCCTGGGAAAAGAGCTTTCTGGATTGATTATTTGGCCATCTCGTGATGATGTGTATGGTGGCCGATCGTTGCCATAAGAAAAAAAAATATGTATGAAAAAAACTGAAAAAAACCAACAATATGATGCATGGAAAAAAAAAGAAAAAACAATATGAATGAAAAAAATGAAAAAAGAAATGAAAATAAAAAAAAAAAATGGAAAAAAAAGACAAATAATTTATAAAAACAAATTAAATATGAAATTAAATAAATTAAAAACAGTATTAAAAAACATTCGCGTGGCTGATGGTTGCCATTGCCATTTGGCTGCCGTAGAAGTTGTCCATCTTTTTCCGCATGGTGCACGAGGGTTACTTTTTGAAAAATGGCGGATAAGAAACATCAGAAAAAGGGAGAGTACAATGCATTCATCAACAAAATCAGAGAAAAAAGAAATAATACTAAGACTAAAGACGGTCTAAAGAAATACGAATCATTTGATTACCTAACAGTACAGAGACTTTCCAGAAATGTGGAAGGAAAAGTTCAAAAATACTCATGGATAGGCCCATTGACAATGGTAAGGTTTGATGGTCAGGAGCTTACATTAGATAACATCAAGAGAGCTTGTGAAGAGCACTTTGACATAAAACAAGGCGAAGCTTGTGATATATTAGCCGGGGAAAGAGGGCCATCTTATAGTGATATATCCCAAATCAAGAATTCAATCCTTTGCACATCCGTTTTATTGATAGAAAGGAACAACATCATCACTATCACCTTTGGCAACAATAGCACAGCAGAGTCAGATAGCAAAAAAGGTTCATGTCCTCCGTCAAAAGTGAGCAGGTTTTTATTATCATCATTTCCTGGAAAAAGATCAGCCCCAGAAGAAGAAGTACTACCTAATGTTACTTCTCACTTAGTGGCATCAGTTCCTTCATCAAAGTACCTCAAAATTGGGAAATTGATCCAACCAACAAAATCTAAGCCTATCACCATAACACTTGAAGAGTTCTTTATCCCAACGCAAATGTGGCTACAACCTTTTGAAGCAAAGTTTTCCATCGATACCGAAGCATTTGCCACTGGGGCATTCCGAGTTGTATATCGAGCAGCAGGTCTTGACAAACTTTATGGAAATTATGTGATTAAATTGTTTCGAACTGATGTTGAAGAGTTGATAATTGCAAACTTTAATTCACAAGAAGAGCATGCCCGAAAAACTGTTCAGATGCATTCACTTGCACGTCATATGGCACAAAAATTTAGGGGGGTGATTCCTGTGGCAAAAACTGTCAAACACTTGTTGATGATGTTTGATTTTTTTTTCTTGAGTTTCTTTTACTAGTTATTGATTACAACATATCTTCAGTTTACATGCTTTATTAAGGTTGTCACTTATTTATTTATAAGCCTTATGGATAAGATCTTAGATTTTTTATTTTTGTATTATATTGTATATACATATAAAGTGCATGACTTAGTTGTATAATGTTGAGTTATTTATGATCAGAAAAGATTTTGTAAAAACGTTATTTACGAATATCTATCGAAACTAGCTTTGACTAATTATGTTTACGTGTTGGGTTTGGTAAATCATAATTTATAGCAATGTTTCCACTCTCTTTCTTGAAAAACATTGGAGCCTACATTGCTACCCTGTTTATAACGACGTACGAATTGTAGGTTTAATGGCTTTACCAACACATGACTTTAAAAGCCAATGAGTATCTTTCCAAAAGAGATTGCAAAGTCTTAGCCTACCTTATTGGTAGAAATTTTCGCGTGTACTAATTTTCGCGCATTCGCGCAAAAAAAGTCAGAAATGCGCGAAAATTAATACCAAATATTTGAAGATGATATTTACTTTACGAAGAGAAAGTTTCGCGGGAGAAAGTTTCGCGAGGAAAAAAACTGCGAAATTTTAGCAATTTACTTTCGCAAATGAGTGACTTAATCTATTTCGCGTAAAATAATATTTCCCGTTCAACTGGAAAAGTGAATTTCGGCTCCCTAGGCCATTTCGCGTATAAACTTTCGCGAAAATAGCCAAAAAGTGCAAAACTATCTCCCCGCGAAACTTTCTCCCCGTAAAGTATATGATGTAACTTCGAGTAAGAATCCCATTGGACCTGTGTGTTTTTTTCTAATTTCTAACTAAAATAGAATAAAATGGAATAGAATGTTTATTTTCCCAAAGGAAAGGACATCAATTAGTTAAAACTCACAGTGGTGCAACCTAATAAGAAAATTAAAACAACAAAAACAACAAAAACAACAAAAACAACATACATACATACATCATACATACATACATAATTCAAACTAATACATACATACATACACATTACATATAAGTCTTATTATATACAGTGATTAGTTCTGCTCAAGTTAAGATGTCGATGAACATACAAGATGTTCATGACTTTGACTTGGTAAAAACTTTTCAAGATATGAAGTTTAAAAAACAAAGGAGTGGCTGAAGCTCTTGGACCTTTGAAAGTGATAAGTCTCATGGCAGTGTTTTGAAGTGTGAGAATTCTCTGGGTTACAGAATTATCACAGAGACCCCAAATTTGACAACACAACTAACACAACTATTACATTTTCAAATTGTTTCTTAAAAATAGGAATGTCTCTACAATATTGACTCCATCGGCATGATAGGTTTAAGGTTCTCGCACTTTTCTCTTATTTCCATAGGTAGGTAATCATCTAATTCAACATTGTTATAAACTTCAGACAGCTCTGCTACTTCAGCCAATTGGTCGTCAGTTACCTTTGATCCTGAATATTGAAAACAATACAAAATGAAAAAAGCATAGATAAGAATGCCATGCATACCATAGTAACTTTGTTATCAATTTTTTTGAGCAAGAAAGGGCATTTATGGAATCTGATGGTTTTTATTTGGTGTTATATTCTCTACGTCAATGCTAATGAAATTTCAAAATAAGAAAGCTCATCGGCCATACCACATTCCTCAAGGTCATAGTTTTCTGGAAAAGCATGAATATGATTTGGTATACCACTTGGCAAGACCGTATCTTTTTGAGTTCGAATTCTATGACTGTTCCACAAGTCAACAAATATATCTGCTTGATGTTGGATTATAGGAACCATGATGTAAGCTATAATATCTCTAAATGAAAGTCAAAGTTAAAACGAGAATATTCCTTTCAAAGGGATAAAAAAACATTCCATTGCATAATTAGGATTTTTGTCAACAGATTATATATTGTGTATAAAAAAAAGTGTACCTGTGGAGTTGATTATGAGGATCATATAGCTGGTTATCTTTTAACGTTCTCAAATGACTTTTATAATATTTCTCTAGCCTTTCGTGAAGCTCCTTCCACCATCTCTCTATCTAAGAATTTAGTAATAACAATACACAATAATTAAGAAGATATAGGAAGCAAGTTATTTATTTTACTGGTTGATGTATTAAGTTACACCTACTTGGTTAGAGGTTGAAGGCCCGAATAGCACAGTTCCTGTTGGATCTTCAACTTTTCCTTTCTGTAAGTAACAATGAATGCCTGCCAATGAAACAGTTTCAGTTCCTTTGTCCAATCGGATGTTTTTTGCTATGAGTTTCTCCTTGTGCAGATATTCTAAGTAAAACCTGCCAATTAGCAAAGGATTGCTGTTACTGGTCCAAACCTTAAGCCACAATACTTTTCGGCCACCATAGATGTGTTACGTTACTATCCTAACTGTTTTGAGAAATTTTGTAATGTAGTTGGAATTATAGACTGTACTGAGGGTATAATTGAAAAACCATCAATCGCCAAGGCTCAGATTCAAACATACTCATCTTATAAGTCAAGAAATACCTGGAAGAAGCTATTATGTATTACCCCTGCAGGTACTATATCGTATATATCTAAATCATATGGAGGCTCTGCATCTGACAGGTTTATAGTAGAGACAAGTGGAATGCTTGATAAACTTGATTATGATGACAATATTATGGCTGACAAGATCTGTTGTTATTTTTCGTGAAAATATTTTCAATTTTCGGCTTCTTTATTTCAATATTGACAATGGTATCAGGTTGATGTAATTTGGACTTGTGGTTTCGATGTGCAAGTTAAATTTCGACTATCACGTACTTCTCGTTCTATATACCACAGAAGAAATCCAACATGCTTACAAACGCCACTGACACTAAAATAAATCAATTACACCTAATATATACTTGGAAATTTGACATTAAATATACTTTTTTGTACTTTGCTCCAGCAGATAATGCACCAAGTTATTCTACTAAATGCTACTGGTTAGTAAAACAATTTGAAAATAAAATGCTTACCCTGCAACAGTCTGCACTAATTATTTTAGCAGTGTCTTTGTGAAGGCATACCCAGACATTGTAGTATTCGTTACTCAACTTTTGCTCTGGTAAACACACTCCACGTACAAAGCAATAACGTATATTTGTGCTGATATGATGTGACATAACATTGTCTAAATGCTTAGAAAGCAATAAACTCTGACCACCTTTGTAGGCTTTTCCAGCCTCATTTTTCCCAAGATAATCTTCCACATCACCACAAGTTGTACTGGGTAAATATGCTGGTGCTTTAATCCACCCATTCAATAATTTGTCAGGATTCGGTAAAACAACAACTCCATCTTCCAGCTTCATTTTTAATTCCTTGTCTTTCTTAACTTCTAACTGCTCTTCTTGAGGGTCTTGGAATGTTATGGGAAGGTCAAGGTTGTACGCAGAAAAAGCATTTAGGACTAGTTGATCTTTTCTACCTGTTTGGTTAATACCTCTATCTTGCAGAAAATCCTGTAGTTGAACAACGTTTCATTTGGAAAAATCTGCATCTGTCATTCCAGGATATATCGGTGGGTATTTCTCCCCTATCAATGCATGATTTCTTCGTTGTTCTTCGTTTTTCTTTGTGGAAGATTGAGTACTGAAGTCCACATTGGGTTGTAATGACTTCCAGAACACTATGACTTTCGTTAAAAGTGCTTCTTTTTTCATACTAGAAGTTCCTTTATTTTGATTTACGAATTTTAAAAACATTCTCAAATCCGCCACACTCCAGCTCGAAAATACGTCAGTTCTGCTGTCTTCTTTTAAACCTTTGTGTGCAAACCTCTCCACAAGCTCCATAAGTAAACTTTGGGACATAGTAATGTAGTGTTGAAAAACACTGTTGTAAATAATAAATATGAAAATTTGATATCAAAGTTTAATAATCAGTTGTAGTAATATATAATGTGTTGGCGCTATGTTTATAAAAATAATAGCGAAGCATATCACCAAAACAATCCTACAATGCATTGCGCGCGAAAGATTCTCGGCTAATCACAATATCGTCTATTCCATTTTGATCATATATCCAAGGTGAGATGATCCTGAAAATTTCAGCTCAAAATGATGATAACCTCAAAAGTTATGAGTCTTCAAAAATCACAAGGTAAGCGGAAATTTCTCAAAACTGGGGGGTGCCCCTTATTTTTCTTTGGTTTTTGTCATTCAATATTTTCTAATGTATTAACCTTATGATGCTAAACTTTTCAAAATGGTTAGAAGTCTGGGAATACTTTCTGAAAATGAAAAATTTGAAATTTTGGAATGCTGTAAAAAACCATAATGGCTGCTCAAAAATGGAGAAAAAAACTACCGCAAATGAAAAAAATCTGGATTTTAATGCCTTAGTATTTCTTGAGAAATTGTTATAAACCCTTGAAACCAAATCAAATTACGGCTCGCTGGAAAGCTCTGACTTTCAGGGACCTGGAACCTAAAGAAGGGCACAATATTTTTTTCTTAGATTTCTTTGTAATATTCCTCAAATACTGATTCAAACTATGGTCAAAACATTTCTGTGAGTACTTAGGGATTAGCTAGAATTTCACCTATAATGCTGGAAGTACTTTCAGGAAATCCAAGTTCTGGAAGTGATGGATTTCATAAAAATCCATAATGGTAGCCAAAAAATCTCAAAAATTTCAAAAATGTTTGAAAATCAAAATTTTTCCAACTTTTCATTGCTAATAATTTTGTGGCTATTCATCCTAGAGCTCTAAATTTTTTTGAATAATTACAATGCTATGAAGTACTTTGTAGAAATTAAAGGTTATAAAATAATGGAATTCATAGAAATCCATAATGGCAGCCAAAAATTCCAAAATTTTCACAAAAAGAAATAAAGTAGAAGCAAGAATTTAAAAGAAAATCTAGAAATTTGGAAGTTAACTTATACATCCATTGATAATTATATATGTGGAATTCTAACAGGAAATGTGAAATTGCGTTGATTTGTAATTTTGCTGAGTCAGCAATTTTTAAACAGGATTTGCCATCAAGACTACCTTTACCATATATGAATAACATCTAAGTTTTTAAAATATTGAAAACCTCTAAACTGATCAAACTAATTTCATACAAGAGCAGATAAAATATTTATCATTAAGTTGAAAAGTTAGAAAATAAAGACAGCACTTTGTCAAATTCTTCTTTTGATAATTGGTAACCACGAGCACGTGCATGGACATTGTGTGTTTCAATGAAACATAAAACACGATTGATGGGTACCCAACAAATATCATCGTTACTCGGCCAGTTATTACATGAACTTAACTTGAACGTCCTGATGTTCAACAGAGGTTTTAATGATGTTTGTTTTATACCAATGTCCATCATAGACACAGGAGATGTACTTTCCTGGTAGACAAGCATCTAACGGAATATTGGCTTTGTTGGATTGACCATGGCTAATGGTTCTAGTGTCAAAGGAAACTCATCGCATGTTTAGAGTTGTTGTGCTAGTAGGAGAACACCAGTGGTAGCTCCATGTGCCTGGGACAGTAGACCAGCTTTCATACCTTTTCATTAATTCAAACTCTGACACATGCTTGTCAACATCTTCATCCAAGACAAAACAAAACTGGATGCCTTTGATGTTCTTTTGACACCAGGAAAAAAATTTTTCTGCAGAATCAACAGGATTCTCAAGAGACTGCAGGCTTGCATTTCCCTCCAAGTGTTTAACTGTACCTCCTATACCATCACAAGGACTCTTTCCGTGAGAGGTGGCAAAAAAATTCCACTCAGCATCTAAACCAAAATCTCCTTTATGGTTGCAAAGATTTGAAAAACTCTTGTAAATGCACTTCCTTAATCCAGGCAATTTCTCCTTTAAGAGACTCAAAACTTTTTGCAGAAGAGTGTGCACAGCATTGGAATCGTGTTTCATGTGATTTGAAATGATACAAACATTTTCACATGTAAGTTGATCAGAAAGTTTTTTGTATACAACAAATGGATGCAATGTCGCTTGACTATTGTTCCAATGATAGCCTTGGACAGCATCTTGAATTATAAAGCTGTAATTCTCAGCAAAGTCTAGCAATATCAAAACATCATTTTCCAGGAGGGAAAGCTTGCAGTGATCAAGATAAGCAGCTTGGCTATTTTTAACGAAATGATGCTCGCACAGAAACTTTGCTTGCTTGCATACTTCCTCAACAAACTCTTCTGTTGAGCTTTGAATTTGCAGCATGTTGCAATATCTATCATCCTTTTGCCATTGATAATAAAGGATTTCTTCAATGCCATGGTGATCAAAAAGACCTATCAAATATTGCCTCAGATCATCAACAGGTGGACATTGATCACAACTCCTTAACATACAATTTCTGTTTTTGAAATTACACACGTTTGTTCAAGACATCTGGGATATGGGAACAGAGTAATTTAAAGTTCTGGTGATATTCACACACTCAAACAGAATGCTAACTTTATGCTCCACCAACAGGAATACACCATTTTGGTCGCAATTCACAAAACTTTGAAAGACCAATATTTTCAGTGTAACGTTTTTTGAACTCAATATGCAACTCCTTTAGGTTCCATAACAGCAAACGTTTTTGAACATGTTCTCTTTTCCCATTTACTTTAACAGAAACATATTCTTTTCTCCCAGGACACATCCTGGAAAATTCATCATTATTGTAAGGAGAAATGACTTTCTTTTTTGTTTCCTCACTTCATAATCTACCTAGTTTCTTTGGTCTAGCAGCAAGGATTCCTTTGGATTTTTTTAACTCTCCAACTTTCTGGAGCTATCGTCAGTAGTTTAATTTTTTCATCATGGGCAGTTGTAATTTTAAGCTTCTCTTTAATTGAGGTCTTTAACTCTTGAAGATCACTACTGCCCTGGCAACAGTGTTCAGGATTCTTGGTCAAATTTTCTTTGTCAATTGATAACAAGTTTAGAGTTGAGTCCTCAGTAGCTTTATTCACTTCTTCAATTTTTCGTTTTCCGTAGGAACGTCTCTTATTTTGGGTAACAAATTTGATTGGAGAGCAACCTAAACTTGTCAAACTTGAATTTAATTGATCTCTCATAATTTCAACGTCATAATATGCTACATCATACTGATTCTCTACACCATCATCAAATGTTTCATTTCGATCCACATAGAGTTTTTTCAGACATTGCGTACAAGGTTTTTTCCAGGCACCAGCTTAAATTCTTCTGCTTGCACAAGACTGATAGTTTGCAGAGAATCTGAAGAAATTAGGAAATAAGTTCTGTAATTTTGTACTTGAAAGGAAAAGAAAATATTTGTAAACCGCCTAATAATGTTTATATAAGAAAGCCACTTTCTTTAATTTTATAAACTTAAATATTTTCGAATGTTTTGAAGTCACTGCAGAGCATTTTTAGAACTGTGTTATGTTTTAGTATTACAACCAGATTAACAAAATTCTAAAAAAAATGTCAAACCAAATTACTCGTGGTGAACTTGAACCTGATCATTTTCTTAAAAATTTTTTACATGTAATAGATGTTTTAATAAGTCATCTTTAAAAACCTCTTTTGAATGATAATAACATTACTCAAAGATTTTGAACTAAAAAAGATGGGAGTCAAAACAGTTTTTTGTGACCGGACAAAAACATTTCAAAATCTGTATATTCTGAATAAATTTATTTTTCCATAAACATGCATTAGTATATGTTAAACTTACAATAAACATATAGATAATGGGATAGACGCTTACGTTAGCGTAATTTTTCTTACAGCTTATGGCGTGAGAATTCTTAAAATTACCCTTATGTTTTGCTTGGGATGAAATCAACAAAATAATTCATAACATATTAGGATGTACTAATAAAAAGAAAAAAAAAGAACAAATTTTTTTTTTTAAAGTAAAGTTTCCAGGAATTTTAAGCAACTTTGCTGAGAGGTAAAACGAAAAAAGATATATATGTGGCTCCATCTCTCTGCATTTTAATGTTCTTCTTAATCCTCTAATTTTGTTTTTGATCCGAACCATGATTTTTCCATGAAAATCTGCAAAATTGTCATGGAGATATCTGTTGGACTGTTAGTTTGCTCCAAGATGCTATTGGCAGTGACCTGCAACTGCGCAATAGCATCTGCGCAATAGCATCTTGTTGTTCATCCAGCTTGCGCTTAACTCCCTACAACGAAAACATGAGATGAAAAAAATAGAAAGCACATGAAAAGGCACGTTTCTATAAGTGATTCATTGACATCGAACTCCTTAAATAATTTTTATTTTTTAATTCAAAGTCTGAACTGAAGTCCAAAAAAAGAGTACAGCTATTTGTGGGAAGACAAGACATTGTACTTGTATTCCTAAGGAGCTGGTTTCATGACAACGAGTTCGATCAATCTGCCAAACAACCTAATTTTAACCTTGAGTTCGTTTCTTAGTTGGATATTAGCAGATTTCAAATCATTTATTTTTTTTCACCTTGAGTATTCAAAAAATTTGTTAGCTGGTTCTTTATTCTGCTTCGTCTCAGGAGACGCTAGCACTTCCGATAAGGTAGGCCTGTAAATAAGCGTCGGACATTGACATTGTCCGGCAAGAAATGCGCTATGTCCGACATGAGATCCTGTACTGCCGGAGATGATGTCCGACAGAAATTTATCGCTGTTTCTATCAGCCATTTTGAACTCTAACATGCTACGAATAAAAAGTGTGCAGAATGAATATCATTAGATACAGGATATAAACTCGTTAATTATTAATTTTGTTTACTGTTTAAAATTTTCAATTAACCTGGTTTACACTGATTTGATAAGAATGAATAAAAGGTTTTAGTCAAGGTGGAAACCGTCGACTAGATTCAATTTTTTCTTTGTGTTCTTTTTCTGACCTTAGTTTATTTTTGTCCTTTATTTATTTTGTTACAGGTAAAATACAGAAAAATCAAACTATTTGTGAATAGCTAAAAGATTCCTCAATGAAACAATTGTTTGTTTTCTTTTTATAATTTGAGGGCATACCGGAAAAGTGGGACCCGGGACCCGGGACCCTTAGTCGTTGGTGGGACCCGGGACCTTACAACCGGGACCCGGGACCCGGGACCCTGAAAGTGAATGGGACCTGGGACCCGGGACCCCAGGTCGTTGGTGGGACCCGGGACCTGGGACCCTGAAGCCATAGGTGGGACCCGGGACCTTGAAGTCATGAGGCCCAGGACACGCGACACCAAGCAAGTCATTAATAGGATCTTGGATTGAAAAGACTATGTTTATTTTTTAATAACAACAATCAAGTTTATTTATTACTTGTTAAAATGATAATGCCCAGAATCAGCAGAAATGGAAAACAATTTTTCAATCGAGATCTTTTAGGACGTTGTAAAGAACGGTATTGGACTGAACTCTTTTCATTTCCGGGCTTCCTTAGCCTGGAATAATCTTCCTGTGCCGGGATTAAATCATTACCAGACTTGGCTAAGTTTAAGTCTGCTATTAAGTCAGTTCAAATATTCTGTTTGTGTAAACTCTGTGGCACTCACTCGGTTGTTCGCTAGCCTCTACAAACGTATTTTATATTAGTAAATACTTATATAGATATTTTATTCATGTATGTCTTATATTATCTTTTATTTTATTGTTTTATACAGTTGGTTTTATTAGTACATTTTGTAACCAACTATAAATAGAGAAATAAGTAAAAATAAAATGTTCGTGACACAATAAGATTCTTTTGTTTTCGAAAATATCACGCAAGATTCAAAACACGAAATGTGAAAATGATTTGTTTGTTTCAAAAATCTTCGGTTAACTAATCTATCTATAGATTAGTACTCATCTTTATCTTACAATAGCTACGCTGCCCTGCTTTACTCAACTTCTTACAACGATACTGTCTTGTGAATGAACCAGTGAGGGATTGCAGTTTCTGTTTTCCGCATATTGCAATCAACAAAATTCTAACTTCCACACTTCGGGAAAATGAATCGTCAAAAGAATTTTTGAATAACACGAAGGTATTCACACTTCTACGAGTTATAGAAATGTTATTTGTTTTGCTATGTCATTATTACTTTCTACGTGAAAGAAGAAAGAAGCTAGACTTATTTATCCCTGAATTAATCCCATTTCGCAAAATGAACCGGGTCCCACTTAGGGTCCCGGGTCCCACTTACAGTTAATAGGGTCCCGGATCCCACTTACAGCTAGTAGGGTCCCGGGTCCCACTTGCAGTTAATAGGGTCCCGGGTCCCACTTACAGCTAGTAGGGTCCTGGGTCCCACTTGCAGTTAGTAGGGTCCCGGGTCCCGGGTCCCACTTGCAGTTAGCATTAACTTGATGGGCCCTGTCAAGTTAATGTTAAAATTTTATGCATCCCGGAGGTGCATAAGTGTTATTATGAATCACTCACCTTTAATTTTTACGGCGAAACAATCATCTTACCTTTCTGAACGATCCCAGATACCACTGGAAAAGAAACTTCAAGAAGCATGTCTGACATTAAATGATAATGTCCCACATGGACACGATGCACGTAGGACATCGTGTCCAGCAAGGGAAAAAAACTTATTTACAGGCCTGTAAGGTAAAATCTAGAATCGGTAAGTAAAAAAGTCGTAAAACAATATAAGATGTTGTTAAAAATTATTTCAGGCTGATTCAGGATTTTTGATTCCTAAGGGCAAAATTTTCAGAAAGCTAATGCCTGTACCCGATAGATTAATGATGAGTTCCGGTGTCGTAAGGACTTTCTGCATTGGACTGATATTCTCATTTGCGTCTGTAAATGATAAAGCAAAAGGATATACAGCTTCTTTTGGTGGCATTTGAGACAAACATATCGGGCGTTATAAATAAAATTCCATATGTAAACTATTCTTACCTTCAAATGTACAACCTTTTTATTTCTATTTTCAATCCATTCTGTGAACAGTAGCGCAAAGGGATTTAAAAAAATGTTTTGCCAGTATCTGAGACAAAAGTATATAAAATCTACTTACGCATAGCTTCAGCTTCCGTATCAAATATTTTTGTGATGCAAATTTTATATTTTTTCCTGGCTTTTCCCCAACTGATGTCATATTCCTCGCCTTCCACAATGTCTTTTCCGGGGTTGTCAGCAGAAACATTACAAACCCAATCGGTTTGCCAACGTTTTTCATTCTGTTTCCACACGAATTCGCACACCCAATTATCGGACATTTTACAAAATTTGAGAATTTGAGAAACGTTGAGAACTGCACACAGTACTACGTGGCTATGAGAGCTGTAAGTTCGTGCCAATTTTGTTGTTTTGTTGATTTCTTTTTTGCTTTGTTCACATAAATGTAGTAACAATTTCGATGGAAACTACTATGATTCCATACAGACATGTAACAATTTTACATTATTAATAAAATATTCTAAGTTAAAATACCTAATGAGAACAAGGTTTTAAACTGGAATTTACAGTTTGTTACAGTAAATCTTTTGCATTCCCAAGAGAAGAAAGTCGAACGACAGATAAGATCAAAGAGAAGAGAGCACAGGAAGGTCTTCACATTTCTTTACATTTTCATTATGAAAAACGTTTTTTGAAATAACCGTTATAGTAAACTGCTAGAAAAATACTACCAAATGTACCGTTATACATCAGGATTTGGGCCAACTAAATCTGCCATTCCACTCTTACATTGTCTTTGAATTTCTTGATATAAATATGTATTGGCAGTCTGTCATATATCTTGATGGCCATGCACTTTTCCGAATTTGCTAACTCTTTGCAGCGAATCATGCCAGGTTGGTTTGCTGAGATTTCTTAAATTGGTGATGTCCTTGTAAACCTGGAACCCGTTTGAAACGACCACCAAGAAACGTTTGTGGCTACATTAGTAACTTCAAGCAATGATGAAGTGAACTCATTTCAAAATTTCTTCTTAATCAGCCCGAAGCAGCGAGCCAGACTAAACTAGTGTGGTTTCGGGTAACCTGACTTCATGTGTTGTTTTTGATGTTGTTGTTCTTATTGATGCATTTTTAAGATTTAAAATTTGTTTTTATGTTTCAGGAGTGGTGTTGCAGCGTAAGCAGTGACTGACTTAGAGAGAAAGTGATGTGTTATTTAGGTAAACTTTGTATAAAATACAGGATGTGAAGTTAAAATATAGTTTCTCCGATAGGAAGTGTGGAGAGTCGTGGTGTTGTGTTAGTGCAGGGAGTGTGGTGCAGTATAAGTGTGTAGTACGGTGCATTGTCCTGTTCTTGTTTCCTTATCAGCGGTGGTTTTGTTGAGTGTGATGCACAGGGTTGATGTGTCGTTTGTTAGTAAATGTCTTAGTAAATTGGAAACTACATTGTCTTGGTAAATTAGAAGCTAGAAATGCGCAATAAAATGAGAGAAGTCTTTCAAGATGCTAAATTTCCAATTCATCACCGTAACTCTTGTCAGTAACAACAGCAAAGTAACCTTTGAATGGTTCACATATAACGGTAACAGAGTCACCAATCATATCAGCATCATGATTGTCACCACTATCAGCAATGCTTTCACCTTGACTGTCAGGAATTTCACTGTTGTCATCTTCATTGTCATAATCATCATCATCAAGAGTCCTGTTTTAAGACTCTTACAAATTTGCTGTACACTTCGTAAGAGTCCTGAAACAGGACCCTTTCACCGGCATATTTGATAACTCACAATTCCATTGGAAAGTACTTATGTGACTTTTTCCAGTACTTTTGACACATACCAGTTCCGGCACAAGCTTTTGTTTTTCAATGATATCTTCCTTGGTAAAGTGACTGATTTCAATGCTTTGTATGTAGTTAGGAGGATACTGCAAAAATTCAGCAACAGAATCAAATTTACTCTTTGGATTTTCCAAAATTATATCTCCTAAAGTTCTCTTGACAACAGCACCTACACCATCTGCGGTTCCTTTGCCTGTGCCTAAGAAGCCTGCTTCTTAGTGAACCTAATCATGTGAAATGTTGTGTCTTCTGCAAAAGTTGGACATCAACCGAAAAACATTTTTATTCCGGTATTGACTTGTCGGAGATTCTGAAATTATGTTGATGTAATTCACCTTATCCTGACAATATTTCAACAAAATTGGTTCTATACTAGCAAAAACAGCACCAGCTTTTATGATCAGTGTGATCTCATATTGTAGCAAATAATATTTAGCCGTGCAATGACCTGCATGAATACAATCTAACACCAATATCGTTCTAAAATGAAAACAGAACTTTAGGATTCAAAATGTTCTTTTTTTCATCCCTATGATAATGGTTCAGAAGCTCTTACATTCGCTTGCGTGAAAGTGTTTTGGCAAACTTTTGTTGCTGAAGGGCTCTCACATGCAACACTAATATTGGTCAAACCTATCATTCAATTCTGTAATGGCATGGTCAAGAAGGGTGGTTGTAATAGCTTTCTTATAATAATCAGCCACATCTAAATGATCATCATTTGGTCTGTTAATTTGCCTTCTGACTGTTCTAGGTACACAGACAGTAATGTTAAGTCAATTTTCCACGATTCGCTTCAGCAGCATCCTGAAACCAACTTCCGAGATATTAATTAACATAGTGCAGGCAAACTCATCCTTCGAGAAAAATTGTTTTAAACATATCTTGTAAAGCAATAGTTGTGTTACTTGCATAGTCTATTCAAATACATTTTCAGTGATAACTAATGCAATAACAAACTCAAACCGTTCTAGACCATTGATCCTTTCAGTCTCATTTAAGACCAATTCATCAAAAGTCACAAGAATACCTTAAAACAAATCATAAAAGACACATAAGCCAATGGTTCGTTCTACCCATCTGTTGTTACAAACATCAATAATTCCAGGACTTATGCAGTCTTCAAACCTTGAAACCTCGACTTTCCTTGGTGTTAATTGAAAGCGATATGGCACTAAAGAATTCTGTATATTCATTCTATTCTGCAGTCCTTGAGCCAACTTCAATATTAGTTTCCAACTTCTTCGCACTTGTAGAAATAATCTCCTCCTCAACATCAATAACAACGTTGTTTATTTGAATGTTGGTTCCCACAAAACTTTCTTTTCCTTTTTATTCTTTATTATGTTTATTTCCCATCTAGATATATAAAAATTGTAAGAACATGCAAAAGTTTCGCTTCGTCTTTTAAACTATTATCATATCGTTCATCAGAATTAGTTAGAACAGATTTGACAGAGTTGAGAAAGGGTTAAAAAGGTCGAGGTGAATAAATGCTAACAGGAAATTTATTAAATGAACGATTTGATATAATGAACAATTAAATAATAAACTAATAAATTATTTAAACTGAAAAAAAAAAGAACTGTTTGGGAATTCCAGCAAATGACTTTGATCCGAAATGGAACTTAAGAAGTTTGGAAAATACAAAATTTGGTAAAATAAGATAACAAATAATATAACATCGTACAATAATTACAGTGTGTTTGCAATAATAATTTACTAATCAAAAGGTCCTTATTTTTGTGAAGACTGCCAGCTGGAACATTGAGGAATTATGTTGATGAAGGAGCCATTAGTAGAAATTACCACTATCCAAAAAAATAATAAAACATTAAAACGAAGGAAGTTTCTGTATAAATATGCCTGTTTTGAAGATCACTTGGCATTTCACTGCAATCCAAGTAAGGTTTATTTAAGGAGCTAAAAAAAACATAATGATACATAATATAATTGAATTTTCTTTGACAAATGCTTAGTTTTAAAGCTTCATATTTCAGGTGTCAGAAAAAATAAGAACACTAGCGTTTGAGGAATAAAAGGATAAAAGAATAAAAAAGATAAAAGAAATAAAAGGGAAACTATGACTTTCTCATCCGACGAAATATCACTCTGGATGTTGTTGCACAAGTCTTCATCACCTAAATATGTATTAATTTTTCAAGAGTGGTGTTGCAGCATTAGCAGTGACTGGCTTAGAGAGAAAAAATTGTGTTAATTAGGTGAACTGTATGAAACTAATGGAATGTGAAGTGAAAATTAGTCTTTCAGATAGGAAGCGTGGGAAATCGTGGTGTTATGTTGGTGCAGGGAGTGTGGTGTGTTATAAGTGTATGGTAGAGTGCGTTGTGCTGTTCTTGTTTCCTTATCAGTAGTCATGTTGTTTGTTGTGTTCAGTGTGACGTAAAAGGTTGATGTGTCGTTTGTGAGTGATACACACAACTGGAAACTTTAAAGTTATGCTGGATTAGAAACCAAAAATAAGCGATATAATGAGAGAAGCTTTTCTATGTATACTTGGAGGTCGAGAAAGTTTACTGATGCTTGTGAATATTCGAATGTGTATTTTATTGTAGGGTGTAGATTACCTTAAGGGAAGAAATTTTCGCGGGAATTTAATTTCGCGGTTGATCAAAACGATTTTTTTCGCGGAATTTAATTTCGCGGTCGAGAAAAAAATATAATTTTCGCGGGAATTTATTTTCGCGGTCGAGAAAAAATAGTCTTTCTAAATAGTTAATTACTCGTTACATTCATCATCGATAATGAAGTCAAATGCGTTTCTATCAAAGTCTTCTTCTTTAATTTCGCGGTCAACAAATTTCGAAAAATTTCGCGGGAATTTAATTTCGCGGTCGGTGAATTTTTAAAATTTTCGCGGGAAGAAAATTTCGCGGTTTTTTCCAAAAACCGCGAAAACCGCGAAATTTTCTTCCCGCGAAAATTTCTTCCCTTAAGTTAGCTAACCATTTCTTGTTCACTGCGCGTCAATTATTAATGACATGGCTCATGCAGCGAATTAAATCAATTCGAAGAAAATCGAAAGCTTCTTAATGCACAAAATTATTACGGCCGTCAGTTTGATGCAAATAGATGATGAAACACTTCTGCCATTTTCGTTTTTTTTCTTAAACTTCTTTTTACTTGGTTCTAACAAAACATTTCCTGCTTACATAGTCAAACCTTAGAATAAAAAATTGCAAAGTTTCTTCTTACGTAACTCTTACCCTAATTATTGTGCTTCTTACACGTTCT
This sequence comes from Turritopsis dohrnii, assembly GCA_027922465.2. NCBI lineage: Eukaryota > Metazoa > Cnidaria > Hydrozoa > Anthoathecata > Oceaniidae > Turritopsis > Turritopsis dohrnii. The sequence continues at coordinate 1,303,926 of BQMF02000004.1, forward strand.
TAGAAGTTCTTACTCGTTCTTACCCAGTTACCCTTTGGAATAAAATATTACTAAGTTGCTTCTTACGCGCCTCTTACCCAAATGTGTGCGCTTCTTACGCGTTCTTACACGTTCTTACTCGTTCTTACTCAGTTACCCTTTGGAAGAGAATTTTGCTGAATTTCTTCTTACGCGCCTCTTACCCAAATTGTTGTGGTTCTTACACGTTCTTACACGTTCTTACTCGTTTCTACCCAGTTACCCTTTGGAATAAAATATTACTAAGTTTCTTCTTACGCACCTCTTACCCAAATGTGTGCGCTTCTTACGCGTTCTTACACGTTCTTACTCGTTATTACTCAGTTACCCTTTGGAATAAAATATTGCTAAGTTGCTTCTTACGCGCCTCTTACCCAAATGTGTGTGCTTCTTACGCGTTCTTACACGTTCTTACTCCTTCTTACTCAGTTACCCTTTGGAAGAGAATTTTGCTGAATTTCTTCTTACGCGCCTCTTACCCAAATTGTTGTGGTTCTTACACGTTCTTACACGTTCTTACTCGTTTCTACCCAGTTACCCTTTGGAATAAAATATTACTAAGTTTCTTCTTACGCACCTCTTACCCAAATGTGTGCGCTTCTTACGCGTTCTTACACGTTCTTACTCGTTCTTACTCAGTTACCCTTTGGAATAAAATATTGCTGAGTTTCTTCTTACTCGTCTCTTACCCAAATTTATGTGCTTCTTACGTGTTCTTACACGTTCTTACTCGTTCTTACTCAGTAGCACCTTGCAAGAGAATTTTACTAACATTTCCTCTTACTTGCCTCTTACCCAAATATCCGTGGTTCTTACGTGTCCTTACACGTTCTTACTCGTTCTTACACAGTTACCCTTTGGAATAAAATATTGCTGAGTTTCTTCTTACGCGCCTCTTACCAAAATTTCTGTGGTTCTTACGCTTTCTTACACGTTCTTACTCGTTCTTACCCAGTTACTCTTTGGAATGAAATATTGCTGAGTTTCTTCTTACGCGCCTCTTACCCAAATGTGTGCGCTTCTTACGCGTTCTTACACGTTCTTACTCGTTCTTACTCAGTTACCATTTGGAATAAAATATTGCTAAGTTGCTTCTTACGCGCCTCTTAGCCAAATTGCTGTGGTTCTAGCATGTTCCTTCCAGGCAACCACTGAGTAAGAACAAGTGAGAACGTGTAAGAATGCGTAAGATCCACAGATATTTGGGTAAAAGGCGCGTAAGAAGGAACCTTGTAAAATACTTTTGCAAGGTACCACTGAGTAAGAACGAGTAAGAACGTGTAAGAACACGTAAGAACCAAGGATATTTGGGTAAGAGGCAAGTAAGAAGAAATCTTAGTAAAATTCCCTTGCAAGGTGTTACTGAGTAAGAACAAGTAAAAACGTGTAAGAACGCGTAAGAAGCACATAAATTTGGGTAAGAGACGAGTAAGAAGAATCTTAGTAAAATTCTATTCCAAAGGTAAACTGTGTAAGAACGAGTAAGAACGTGTAAGAGCACGTAAGAAGCACACACATTTGGGTAAGAGGCAAGTAAGAAGAAAGTCAGCAATATTTTATTCCAAAGGGTAACTGAGTAAGAACGAATAAGAACGTGTAAGAACGCGTAAGAAGCACATAGATTTGGGTAAGAGACGAGTAAGAAGAATTTTAGTAAAATTCTATTCTAAAGGGTAACTGTGTAAGAACGAGTAAGAACGTGTAAGAACACGTAAGAAACACCGATATTTGGGTAAGAAGCGAGTAAGAAGAAACTCAGCAATATTCTATTTCAAAGGGTAACTGAGTAAGAACGAGTAAGAACGTGTAAGAACGCGTAAGAAGCGCACACATTTGGGTAAGAGGCGCGTAAGAAGCAACTTATCAATATTTTATTCCAAAGGGTAACTGAGTAAGAACGAGTAAAAACGTGTAAGAACGCGTAAGAAGCACATAAATTTGGGTAAGAGACGAGTAAGAAGAATTTTAGTAAAATTCTATTCCAAAGGTAAACTGTGTAAGAACGAGTAAGAACGTGTAAGAACACGTAAGAACCACCGATATTTGGGTAAGAAGCGAGTAAGAAGAAACTCAGCAATATTTTATTTCAAAGGGTAACTGAGTAAGAACGAGTAAAAACGTGTAAGAACGCGTAAGAAGCACATAAATTTGGGTAAGAGACGAGTAAGAAGAATTTTAGTAAAATTCTATTCCAAAGGTAAACTGTGTAAGAACGAGTAAGAACGTGTAAGAACACGTAAGAACCACCGATATTTGGGTAAGAAGCGAGTAAGAAGAAACTCAGCAATATTTTATTTCAAAAGGTAACTGAGTAAGAACGAGTAAGAACGTGTAAGAACGCGTAAGAAGCGCACACATTTGGGTAAGAGGCGCGTAAGAAGCAACTTATCAATATTTTATTCCAAAGGGTAACTGAGTAAGAACGAGTAAAAACGTGTAAGAACGCGTAAGAAGCACATAAATTTTGGGTAAGAGACGAGTTAGAAGAATTTTAGTAAAAATCTATTCCAAAGGGTAACCGGGTAAGAACGAGTAAGAACGTGTAAGAACGCGTAAGAACCACAGCAATTTGAGTAAGAGGCACGTAAGAAGAAACTTAGCAATATTCTGTTTCAAGGAGCAACTGTGTAAGAACGTGTAATAACGTGTAACAAGAAGTAAGAACCAAGGATATTTGGGTGAAAGTTGTGCATGATTTATTTCTTTCAAACGAAATAAAAAATGATCGGCCTTTACAAATTTATAGAAAGGCTCGTGTTGCGTTTAAATGTCAGAGATTCTGTGCGCATCCGAAGTGAGTCTTTATTTCGACTAGGGTGAAACGAGTATTCAGAATCCTTCAGTATAAGGCTCCAACGACCTTTTCCATATTTGGTAATACCTTTTCTCAAAAACATGTCTTCGTCTTTTGTAAACTTCACTTTCGAAGAAATTTTTGATTTTTCATGAACGACTTCTTTTTTTAAATCAACATCGAAACTGATTCGAGATCGGAATTCTGGATCTATTTGTTCGGCATTAGAGTTGCTTTCGGGATTACACGAAATGGTGTTGGTGATTGTTACATCGTCGTCATCGTTCTTGTCGTCAGTATTTTGTGGTGAAGAACTGCTACAAGGCTGCGACAATATTGTTTCGGCTTGATCGAGTACTTGCTGATCGAATGTACGCGCCGTGCTGTTGATTGACTTTAAAACATCCATCATGCCTGCACTCACTTCCTTTCGTTTATCGCCAATCAGTTTCTCCATGCATTGTTTGCTGCGTGAAGCAACGTCTCTTGACAAACTCTTTTGATAAGCTACTTTGGCCACGTGAGAACTGTGCTTTTGGTCACGTGAAACAATTTCTCTTTCCGATTGGCTGAGTCTTTCCGCACTTTCCGTCTCTACAATTTGTCGATAGCGAGTCGGATGTATGTATTTGCCAATAGCTTCGTGAACGAGGACGCTCATGGCTGAAGAGAACGCGGTGTATTGCTTCCCCTTGTTTGTTACGAGCAAATAGTCGCAGTTGGGATTTAGTTTCGGTCGAACTAACTGGATATAAAAATCAAGAATTTCCATAGTTTCAGAATCGAGAATCACAGTGTCAAACAAATATCTACCGGCAGTTTTAAATTCCTTCTGATCGATGTAACCTCCATTGGTCTTGGCTTTATCAATCATTTCTATGGTTAAGTATTGATAGGTCATTGGTCTGGAGCACTTAACACGAACAAATAAATACGTAGCAATGAATCTCGTTGCAAACGCCAGTTGAGATACCGACACGTTTCGTTGGTCTCTGCATTCTTGTAGGATGTCCCGAAAACGATTGATGTGATATGGGATGACGTTTTCCATTTCTTCTAAGGTTGCCCAACTGTTTCGAGCAACGAGTGTCTCTAAATCCAGATTGCGAGAATACTCGAGTCTCTTTCTCTTTCCGAGATTTTCTTTACCACGTCGTATGTAAACTTCGGTGACCGCAAAACAACGTAAAGTGCTGTCAGATACACCGTTCGCTTTTCGAAAGTCCAGTATGTCTGATATTGATTTTAAGTAATTCAACGACGCCGAACAACTTAGTTTCCAATCTTCTTCAAGAGTTTTAAGAAAGTCCATAATGATGGAGGGTGTACCTAAGCAACAATCGACGAATTCTTCGGTTAAACACGATTCGGAATCCAAGTCGTCCACACTAGCCATTAAAAACTTCATACATCGTTGTGCACATTGCTTTGCTTCTTTCTCAGACTTCCCTCCTCCACATGGTGTACGCAGCCAGTTCAAAAATGTCTTTCCAATACCATCGTTAATAGAAAAGGAAGGCTTGTGTGCCGTACATACTTTCTTTCTGATTGGCTGTTGTGCTTCTACTTCTTCCCTTTTGATATCTGGAGCTTCGTCAAAATAGTAATACCAAAAATGTTTTAAATCGATATGTTTGCGTAAACCTCGACTGCTTTTAAAACCAATGTGTAAGCAATTTTGCACAGGGCAGATGTATATATTTCTATCGTTTGGACGTAATACCAACTTTCTTTTATGTTTAGCGGCGCCATTGATTCCAACCCAGTTCACAACTAATGTTCTCTTCGACATTTTTAAAACTTTTTTAATTTATTTAAAAACATTTTTTATTTTATTTAAAAACATTTTTTATAACTTCAAACATATAACTTTTAACTTAACGATTTACACAAATAAAAAACGAATACTTAGTTCTTTAAACTTGAATGACATATTTATACCGTAGTGCGTTTCACAGGAGAGTCATTTATTCATTCCTTTTGACAAAGGAACAATGTATTCCTTTTAAGTGGTATACACAAACTGTTCCATTACAAAAAGAATAGTTCGTGCCTTATGTAGTGAACAATCAAGACTTAATTAAAAGGAAACATTTTGGAGTGCGCGATGGAACAAAACGATCCTGTTAAGGCACTCCATATTGATCTCCTTAGTAGTGAACAAACTTTTCATTCACAAAAGAACAAGAGTGCACGATTTGTATAACAATGAAACACAGAGAACGTTATAGACTATTAAGGAACAATTAAGCGTGTCAAACTCTGTTCATTGACAGTTCACTGTCAAAATATTCTCAAGGGTCTTTCAACAAGAGTTTGAATGGGACAAACGACCCGAGTAAAAATTATAAAGCTACAATAACGTATTCATGTGGTTGAAGAGATTTTGTAATTGGTCGAGGTTGCCGTTGAAAATGAAAAAGATGTCATCAATTAAACGTTTCCAAAATTGAATGTGTGTTCTGAATGCTTCGTTATCGAGTATTTCGTTTTCGCGTTTCCCCATGAACAAGTTAGCGTAAGGCGGTGCCATGCGTGTGCCCATTGAAGTCCCATTTATTTGGTGGTAGTGCTTTTGCATTAATTGGAATGTGCTGTGTTTAAGAATGAACTCCATAATTATGTGTAATGTAAGTGGTCTTGGTGTGTATGGTGGTAGGGTGTTTTCATGTTTCTTGAGATAAATTAAGGCTGCTTGTATCCCTTCGTCATGTGGTATGTTGGTGTATAGCAACTTAACATCTGCAGTAACTGAGTATATGTTTGTGGCCAGAGGTGGTAATTTGTCAATGAGAGTGAGAAAGTGTCTGGTGTCGCGAATGTTTGATGGGAGTAGTTCTACGAGTGATTGTAGGAAATGCGTGACATATCTGGAGAAGTTATCTGTGGGGCCATTGCATGCGGAGACGATAGTTGGAGTGGATGATTTTTCTTGTGGATTTTTGGGAGTCCATAGAACAGTGGCGTTCGTGGAGGTGATGGTGGTAGTAGGAAGTCTTTCGTTTCTTCGTTTATGATGTGTTTATTGTGAAGATATGAGACTAGTGTGGCAGCGTCATGAGTAATGTGTTTGGTGGGATCGAAAGATAAACGGTTGTACGTGTTTTGGTCTTTGAGATGCTCGTTGTGGACTTTCTATATAATCCTGCGTGTTCATGATGCATATGTTGCTGCTTTTGTCGTATTTTTTGATGACGATGTGGGTATTGAATTTTAGTTGGTTGAGTGCATGTTGTTCTTCCTGGGTGAGATTTTGTCGTTCCTGTCGTTGAGTATGGGTTATATCGTTTAGTGATGCGTCAATCTTTTGGAAATATGTATTCAGTGCGTTGTTGTTGTTTGGTGGAGGATTCCATGTGGATTGTTTTTTGAAGGCTGATGGTTTTTTTGTTTCAGCTGAATTGTTCGTTTGTTCGAATTGTTCGTTTATACCCGCGAAAATTAGTTTCCTTAAGGTATGTTCCCCATTTGTCAGTTTGGACAGGTCTGTTTAGATACAATTTGTATTAATTTTTCAAGAGTGGTGTTGCAGCATAAGCAGTGACTGACTTAGAGAGAAAGTGTTGTGTTAATTAGGTTGATTAGGTGAACTGCATTTTCGCGAATAATTGTAAGTGTATTCTTGCTGCGTAAACGGATGTCCATGCTTTGGAATGTTTGTGTGCGTGTGGGCGATTGTTTAGGCGACGAAAGAGGCGTAAGTGTTGGCGTGGGCGTATCCGAAATGTCTATGCGTTGAAATTTTAATTGAATGTCTGTGGTGAGATGCATAGTGTCATGTACTCCTATTGTCTTCTTGTCGGCTGAATCCATATTAACCTATACGGTGGAAAGAAGTTTGATTATCTTTTAGTTGATGTAAATGGTGTCGTTGCCTTCTTGTGTGCTTCTTGTTTTTATAGTTCCGTTGATATATGCCGATATATAGCGATATATAGCGTTTGAGGAATAAAAGGATAAAAGAAATAAAAGGGAAACTATGACTCACTTCTTTGCCACTATCGATTTTACTATCTTTCTGGGTAACTCTGGTAAATCTGATGCAAGGGCAAAATCAGGAAGAGATGGCTTTAAATAGGCGAGGCCTTATTCTTTCGTAAATTTTCAGAAGATACATAAAATATTAATTTTCAACAATAAAATAACATGGAAGTGATAAGTGAATTTCACTTTCCAAAATTGAATGTGTGTTCTGAATGCTTTGTTATCGAGTATTTCGTTTTCGCGTTTCCCCATGAACAAGTTAGCGTAAGGCGGTGCCATGCGTGTGCCCATTGAAGTCCCATTTATTTGGTGGTAGTGCTTTTGCATTAATTGGAATGTGCTGTGTTTTAAAATGAACTCCATAATTATGTGTAATGTAAGTGGTCTTGGTGTGTATGGTGGTAGGGTGTTTTCATGTTTCTTGAGATAAATTAAGGCTGCTTGTATCCCTTCGTCATGTGGTATGTTGGTGTATAGCAACTTAACATCTGCAGTAACTGAGTATATGTTTGTGGCCAGAGGTGGTAATTTGTCAATGAGAGTGAGAAAGTGTCTGGTGTCGCGAATGTTTGATGGGAGTAGTTCTACGAGTGATTGTAGGAAATGCGTGACATATCTGGAGAAGTTATCTGTGGGGCCATTGCATGCGGAGACGATAGTTGGAGTGGATGATTTTTCTTGTGGATTTTTGGGAGTCCATAGAACAGTGGCGTTCGTGGAGGTGATGGTGGTAGTAGGAAGTCTTTCGTTTCTTCGTTTATGATGTGTTTATTGTGAAGATATGAGACTAGTGTGGCAGCGTCATGAGTAATGTGTTTGGTGGGATCGAAAGATAAACGGTTGTACGTGTTTTGGTCTTTGAGATGCTCGTTGTGGACTTTCTATATAATCCTGCGTGTTCATGATGCATATGTTGCTGCTTTTGTCGTATTTTTTGATGACGATGTGGGTATTGAATTTTAGTTGGTTGAGTGCATGTTGTTCTTCCTGGGTGAGATTTTGTCGTTCCTGTCGTTGAGTATGGGTTATATCGTTTAGTGATGCGTCAATCTTTTGGAAATATGTATTCAGTGCGTTGTTGTTGTTTGGTGGAGGATTCCATGTGGATTGTTTTTTGAAGGCTGATGGTTTTTTTGTTTCAGCTGAATTGTTCGTTTGTTCGAATTGTTCGTTTATACCCGCGAAAATTAGTTTCCTTAAGGTATGTTCCCCATTTGTCAGTTTGGACAGGTCTGTTTAGATACAATTTGTATTAATTTTTCAAGAGTGGTGTTGCAGCATAAGCAGTGACTGACTTAGAGAGAAAGTGTTGTGTTAATTAGGTTGATTAGGTGAACTGCATTTTCGCGAATAATTGTAAGTGTATTCTTGCTGCGTAAACGGATGTCCATGCTTTGGAATGTTTGTGTGCGTGTGGGCGATTGTTTAGGCGACGAAAGAGGCGTAAGTGTTGGCGTGGGCGTATCCGAAATGTCTATGCGTTGAAATTTTAATTGAATGTCTGTGGTGAGATGCATAGTGTCATGTACTCCTATTGTCTTCTTGTCGGCTGAATCCATATTAACCTATACGGTGGAAAGAAGTTTGATTATCCTTTAGTTGATATAAATGGTGTCGTTGCCTTCTTGTGTGCTTCTTGTTTTTATAGTTCCGTTGATATATGCCGATATATAGCGATATATAGCGTTTGAGGAATAAAAGGATAAAAGAATAAAAAGGATAAAAGAAATAAAAGGGAAACTATGACTCACTTCTTTGCCACTATCGATTTTATTATCTTTCTGACTAACTCTGGTAAATCTGATGCAAGGGCAAAATCAGGAGGAGATGGCTTTAAATAGGCGAGGCCTTATTCTTTCGTAAATTTTGAGAAGATACATAAAATATTAATTGTCAACAATAAAATATCATGGAAGTATTAAGTGAATTTCACTTGAAACCTTTAAATGACGATTTCTCATCCTACGAAATATCACTCTGGATGTTGTTGCACAAGTCTTCATCATCTAAATATCATAAACATCTTGTAATCTGGAAAACAAGTATTTTTGTAATTTTTTTTGAAAAAAGGCTGGTTGATACTTCAAGCTTTAAAGTAGACAGTATAAGAGTTCTTCTTTCTGTTGATCTCCCTCCTCCACATGACATGCTTACCGCGAAAAAAAAATTCCACGAAAATTTATACCCGCGAAAATTAGTTCCCTTAAGCTTTGTTCCCCATTTGTCAGTTTGGACAGGTCTGTTTAGATACAATTTGGAATTGTTGATTTCATTTGGCCAATATAGTTTGTTGCCAATAACCCAATTGGAAGGAACTGTTGACATGGTTTTCTTACCATTATCAATATACTCGATACATTTGTGACTCATTTTGAATCCAACCAGCTCTGCAAAAATTGATTTCATCATAACAAACAAACCCATATACAACATTAATGATTAAATAGAATAATAGAATAAAATAATAACATAAGTAAAAATATATATAGAAGAATGTTTATAATATCTTTAAAATAAAAAAGTGAAATAAAATATTTGTAGATTGATAGATAAAATCTGTACGTCTATTTTACTATTGACTTAACCTTAAGTATTATTGAAAAAAGGATTTGCGTCGATGTTTGAATCTTCTTGGTTTTTGACAAAACTATTCAAGTACATATATAATAAAACAACAACTAAGTTTATGTTGTCATAGATATTTAGACTTTCTAAATGCAAATGATAAAAACTAATATTTTATACTTGTTTCAAAATTTTGTAGAAATAAAGTCATGATGTAGTGGAAAACAAGCTAAACCTTGTTCCAAAGCAAAACAACCATCTCCTAGAGTAACTCATGTTTGTCTAACACCATTTTTGACGTTGGTATAGTTGCAAAGTTCTGTTCTACGATAGATTTTATTATCTTTTTTTGGCTTTTCAGATATTTTCTTCCTTTCAATGTTATGACATATACTAATATAACAAAAGTTTATTTTTTTAAGAAAGAGGTTGGTTACCAGCAGTAAAGTAACAACTTTAACAACAGAATTTTATTTCCAACATACCTTTAAACAAAGTCATCGTGGTTTTGTATGCTTTGTATGCTTCTTATTGTACCGTTTATGTAGGTGCTTGTTCCATTGAAAATGTCATGATAGTACCATAGTGCGTTTTTCGTGGAGAGGTTATTGCATATCCGTTTGATTTGGTGATATCGTTTGTCGATTTTGTCATATGCGTAGGAACTATGTAAGTGCTGTATTATTAAGGAGGGTGCACATCCATTGCCGTATGTGAAAAGTATTAGTTTGAATGTGTTTTTGTCCGATATTGGTGTGTCCTAGAAGATCATTTGTATGTGTAGGGGCCAAGTGTGAAATGGGAAAAAAACGTCACCGTCGAGTTTCTCAAAATTTCTTGACGTGAACGGAGAAAGGTGCTTGGGTTAGTGTTGTATCGTTTGGATGCTTCCTTCAGGGTTGTGTGTTCGTTGCTGTTTGCATATGTTTTGTATGACATCTAAATGATTTTCAAATATATTACTTTGGTTTGTAAAGTGTGCTTCCTAATGATACATTAAGTGCTCCTTTATTGACTATTTAGCTATGCCTACAAAACTTACACGTACTTGCTTTGATTTCGAATAATGAAGTGAAGACAAACCAGTTATCAAAGTAAAGCTTATGACCATGTTTATTATGAATACTTTACCGGGAGAAAGTTTTTCCTCCCTGCGAAATTTTCTCCCCGTAAAGTATGCTTTTGCTATTGTGAATGCTTGGCAACAACTGTGGAGCATTATTGTAACCCCTTAAGTTCAGGATCTATGTTATCTTTTCCACTGTGTATGTAGAAATTGTAAATAATACCTGAAGAAAATAGGTTTCTGAAACCCCATTTCTTTGATTTTTTTGGTGGGTTGTATTGTCTAATTTTACTTTTCTTGGTTTTGCATGGAATTATTTGTTCGTCAACTGCCTGGTACTCTGCCTGGTACTCTTCAGGCTCAATCTTAATGTATTTTAACTTTTCATATCGATTAACTGGCATAATGCTAGCAATGGGATCGAAAGGAGTAAGTAAGTAAGTGAGTGGTGTAGGTGATTCTTCTAGAGGATCCGAAAACTTCCATGTGATGGTTACTTCTAGGCCCATCGTCTTTTCTTTAACGATGATTGTTGTGCTGCCATTATTATTCGCAGCTTTGTTGTTAGAGTGCTAATGTTAGAGTGACAAGGTATTTTTAACGTCTCACCTGCACAACTACAATTTCTTCTTCCTGTGCAAACAGGAGTGAAAAACACTAAAGATGAACATAATAGCCTTATGTACAGTATTCATAATAAAAAGATAAATTTACATGGATATTTAGAAATACAATAAAAGTTAATGCTCACTTGATAGTAATAAAAAAAAGATCTTCATTATCAATTTTAATTCTTTACCCTAAATAATTATTTAATGGATTAATCAAATATATAACGATCAAGACTACGATTGATCGTTCAAACAGACGCCAGGAGTCCCATATAATGGTTTCAAAAACGCACTCGTATAGAGAGCTAGTAAATCTATTGTTTCGATTTTTACTCGACAAAACTCGCCAAGACCGTAAAATTTCTCATGTTAACAGAATGGCGATTTCAAACAGCTTAAAATTTCAAACCGGTTTGAGTTCACTACGGCTCTCATGTAAACGCACTCTTAGTGAGATTTATTAAGGGAATGTCATCATTTTCATCTTCACAATCATCTTCATCAAAAGTCATAACGGCAGGATCTTCGGATTTACTATTTTGATTGATCTCTGCTTCATCCTCTTCATCGTCTGATGAATCCGATAATTCCGAATCACTTCTAATTACAAACTCGATAACATCCACTAAATCTATTTTTTAGACATTTTATTTGTTTACTTTTATTATAAACTTATGTCAAGAATAAGCATTTTTATTTTTATTTTTTTTTAATAACAAACCCCTCCACCTCAAACACTAAGGCCACCACCTCAAACGCATGTAGAATGACGAATGTAGGAAATAGCATTATAACTTTTCGTTACCGGCCACTTAGTCCGAAATCTGGAACATTTTGTGATTCAAATAGACGTAACAATGATCAACTTTCTAAAAATAGCAGTCATAAGAAAAGTTGTCGTGTGTAATTTTTCAACGAATCTCCCAATGAAAAATATTTTTACAACATTGAGCTAGAAAATTGTTGCACTGTTCGAGTTTCCGGTGCTTTTATAAGGCCTTTATAATTTTTATTGTTGAAGTCACATGATATCAGCAGTGTTAGCAGTCTTAATATCCTAAATAACTCTCTTTCTCAAAGTTGCTTCTGACTGGAAAGATATAACGGAATGTTTTTCTTCTATACTTTTTATTCACATCTGTATATTATCATATTTTTTATGTAATCTGGGAATCTTATTTACAGGAAAGTTGAATTTGTACTTGTTTACTCTTTTTCCTAAATCATCAAATATATGTCTATAAACGAAGTCCACATAATTATCCCACACCTGTCCAACAGATTTAAAAACCATCTGTTTCTTTTTCGCCCTGTGAAAAACAAAATAAGAGCGCTTTCTTACTGGCCAAATTGTTATTGAAAGATGTCCGAACCTACTCAAACTTTTTGGAAATGTTTCGCGTTGGAATTAACAGATTAGGGATGTGCGCAAGAAAAGAACAAGATGAAGAAAACAACAATACTTCTGTTCAAGAAAGAAAGAAACATTGCATGAATAATATTTATGGCCGCTTTTATCGAATTTTGAATTGAATTGTGCTTTTGTAAATCTGGGTCCGAAGTTACGTCAACATAGGAAAGACTATGATGTAAGGAAGTGTGAAAAATCTTTCAGTTTCAGTGACAAAGTAATAAGTTTTGATCGAATCTGATCCATAAGAAAGTTAATTATTAAACATTTTATCATCATAATAGGTTGAATAGCGGCTAGAACATACACTTTACGATTTCGTCACCAATCTTCTGTTCTTGATTGTCTATGAAGAAAGAATGTATCTCATTAACATATGAAATGTGAATTTAGTATTGTAAAAGAAAAATGGTGGAATTGCAGTGTAAATCGAGCCTAATAAGAAGAAAGGGCTGATTATACTATAAGTTTTTGACTTTTAAGCTAAAGGCTATACACTCCAACAAATTACCGATCGAATATAAAATCCGAAGAAAGTTAAACTTTTTCTGATAGACACCGACTAAAGAGGCCTAGTGTTTTTCTTCATTCATAGTGTCGTATACGTAAACTTTATCGCGAATAATTTTTAAGCTCATCACCATATGTGGTCAGTTTGTTTCAACAAGTATGAGATGCACGTCATATTTAGTCTTCTAGACATTTTTAATATCCCCCGGAACTTCCGAAAAACCGGATAAGGAAATACAGTTATCAGTTATTCTGTTTATGTCAATTATGCTTTTATGTGGATCATTTCTATTAAGTCAACTATGCTTTTGAAATAAAGTGATTTGTTGATATAATGAACTTTTAAGTAAAGACTTGAATGCGTTTGTTGCCTATATCCTGTTCACAACAATTAAGAAAAGTTTGACCAGTATTCGCATAAAACTCACTTCGTGATCACATCATCTTGTTTTGACAACGAGCGCCCGTGTAAGGCGGTATGCAATCACATTGAAATGTAAAGGGCGCCGTGCGAGTACACTTTCCACATCCGTTACAATAATCAGTTGGGAAATGGCAGCTTAACTGTGGACTCACTATAACAAAATAAATATCAAAAATAGCATAGTTTGAAATTAACTTTCAAATTTCTCCTTCATCCAAGCTTCTCAAAATTAAAGCATTCCTTACGTGAATAGAACTATGTAGAAAAACGCGGGATTCACGCGGGAAAAATATATCTAAGAAATGATTACTTACATTTTGCGCATGCGTAATTCATACAGTTGCTGCAGCTGGTATCTGTGAAGGTGAAATCATGATCAATTCCTCTTTGAAGGACGCAGTTTTTGCTTCGATCATTTGTTGGATACCCAGGTGCCCAACGAGTGTAATTACTTGGGCTTGGGTTTCCTATTTGAAAACAAAAGTTATGAATAGCTTTCACGTCACTAAGCAGAAATATTGTCATTATTAGTTAATTATTTCGAAGAACTATCCATGAGAAAGAATATACTTGTTTTTAGAATTCTGTCAGAATTATCAATCCTGGGCTAAAACTTGTGCAAAATGGTACCAAAGTCATGATAAAGCAAAATTCTTAATGTTGGAAAAAGGAACTTGTGAAGAGAGAAGTGTAGCAAGCACACAAAAATCAAGAACCAATCGACCAATTTCGCTTATAACATTTATCTCCACAAGACAATTTTTCTCACCTAGATCGCGCACCCATTTTCCTTCTTCCTGTATGTCGCTTATTGCCAACTGAATGGAATTTTGTCCAGCCAGATAACTAAGAAAATAGTTATCCACGTGATCTTCTGGTGCTCCTGGAAATGCTTGTTCTTGACTGCATTTGACCCCGGCATCCGTGTGATTAGCACATTCCTCCATGTATTTCAAACAAACGATGTTTTTAAGAAGTCTGTATCCCGGCATGCATCGGTCTAAAAGAATGCGTTTGCGTCACAAATCATTTTAGATTTTACAAAAAAACTAAAAAGCTAAAAAATTTAATCAACATTTTTCCTACCTGGAAGTATAAGAACAGACACATCGACTCCTTCAAAGTGATAACCAGAAAAGATTGATTTTTGACAAACTTTTAGATGTGTTTTGTTCATTCCCTAAATAACAAAAAAAGTTTCAAAGCAATCTAAAAACGGAGGTTACGTAAAGAAGTTAAGAGAAAAGACATCAACTTTGTGCTTAGGACTCTTTTACAGTGTCTTTACACACACAAAACAACAGATTGAGAACAGATTTCGTAAGTAAACATCAGCTATCCAAAATGTCTGCAAAAATCCAAACTTTTTTACTGTAACCTTTGTGAAATTCTTTAAGGTCTTTAAAGTAGGTGCTTTATAACATGTTTGTCTGACAACTTGTTGCCATCAGACTTTACGGTGTAAACCTTGTGAAATGTGTTTGGGTTAGTGAGGGGAGGGGTCAGGTTGGCCTCTGTTGTTCAAATACTTTTATAAGTATTTTCCGTAATAGTAACGATTTGTCAGATGAGCATACTCTTTACTCGATGAACGAGTAAGTTTCAAGTCATAAGATACAGCAACTTCGTACCCAGGGTTTCCCGCTTTTTCTATATACGGAATCTTCTCCGCCGTTCGTATATCAAAAAGGCAAGAAACCCTGGGTACGAGGTTGAAAATGCAGACCTCGATCCAAACACTGTAGTCAGTGTTTTTGGTGATTCTCATGTGGGGTCTCCACCCTGTAAGATTAGCTCTCCACATGTGAGGCATCATCCAACTGTCTATCTCCTTCTCTTCATTAAATCCATCACCACCCATCGGTACTCCTGAAAAACAAGACACCCTTAACACATGAAACACGTGAAATGTGTTTTCAAAACATTTAGTAACAAAATAAACGTATTTGCGTGATAAGCACGGGGGTCGAAAACATTACCTCTCTTTACTTCTTCGTTATGTCGTTGATACATCTTCATTGATTCGTAAGCAGCGTTTGAGGGAATTTTATGGGCGAGCGACACAAGTACTGTGGCTGCATCACCGATCAAGTCATGGCCATCCGGCAGATATTTTTGAGTTTTGCAGAATGCGTAGTTTGTATACATAGGCGCCCTGTTTGCTGGTTTGAATTTTACATGGTGAGAAAAACCAAGGTTTTCGATCATTGAACCATTGAAAAAGGACCAGTGCTATAAATACGAAAAACAAAGTGGATTTTTAGTCTCTATCCCGTCGAATCAATAAAAAACGTTTTGATAAAATGACGTTACTATAGCCTCGTTTTAATAATCAGTGCTTAGCTGTTAAAAGAAGTTTATAACGAAAATCAAGTCCCTAAGTGTCTTTTGGAACAGCGAGACATTTTTAAACTAGTTCTGACTGAAAATTATAATCCTTGACAATAATCGAGACAACAGTTAATTTAGAGCCTGAATTCCCGGTCGGTATGGGCAAACGAGTTGAAATACGGCAGGTAAAGATGAATTATGGAGTTGTATGTTCAAGATATCATTATTACGTTGATGCATATTCGAAAGATATGAATTACGAACCAGACATACCACTTGGACACCTTTGTGGTTTCCATCAAAGTTCTGCAGTTCTCTCACGCACACGTACGCTTCCTTTGTGGCGTTGTCAAACTCCATCCAAACATTAACTGCGTCTTTGTAAGATTCGGCTACCGGTGATCTTATCGTGTGTTCGACAGTCATCATCAATGTAGCACCATTTATTTCCATCTGTCAATCAAAGAAAACATGGAATTAATAAAAAAACATTTGAAGAACGTTATTTTGTATGGTTCAGATTCCAGGACCTTACATACATTTAGTTGATAGGTAAGAAAAGGCAAGAAACATTGGGTTCGAGGTTGGTAGCGCACATCCAGTTCTTTGTATGACTCCATTAGACGAGAACTTGAATTTATATTTTTCTAAAATGTTCTCTGGCCAAATTTTCTATGACTTTGTTGATGGTAAGAGACCCGAGTACAAGGTTGTTAAAATCTCTTCTATTATTTTCGTTTTAATGAACGAATCATGACGTTGTATATTGGTTTTCAGTTACAGTCCGTTACCATGGTAACCGAAGTGAAAATTTCATGCAAACATTTCACCCTGAAGTGAAAATCTGTTTATGTACAGTGACGTAATTTGTCTAGACTGCGCATGTCCAATGTTTAAGTTTTCGGGTCACTTACTTAAGTTGTTTTCGGTTATAAACTGATCACCACGACCTCTGAATCTCAGAATTCTCGCAGTTTTGTCTTAAATGATACTTACCCCGCTTGTTAAGTTTAATTTCTTGACTCCATAACCCATCAGCATTCTTTTAAACCATTCATGGTGGTGTTGTCCGTAAATCTGGGACATCAAGTGCGAGTCATACTGCCATCTGTCTTGATCAACTTTATCTCGACTATTCAAATCCAAAGAAGGACAGGAAGGAGGTTGCCATGGTATTGGTTTCTGTTTTATTGTTCGCTCGTGGATTGGAACACAATGAGTACCACTCCTCCATTCTCCAACTTCAATCTTCTGAGACATGACCTAAAGTGAACCGTAAGCATATTTTTAAACTAGTGAATCATCGTAAAAACTATCAACTGAAATTTGATGAAAACATTTGGTTTTTTGTCGACAGATGAAAAAAAGACGTACATTCTTCAAACGCCCTTGATATGCAAACCAGCTCACATAAGGAGGATGACTCAAATCTCTGCGCCCTGCTTCCATAACGCACGCCCTAAACCCAGTTGATTTGACATCTTCAATCCAAGAAGATGTTGCGTCATGTACTGAAGCCATACTCGACATTGAATTCATCCAATTGACAGAAATTTGTACGTTGATCTTTGCGTCGACATACCAAACATTATTACGGGTGGAAATCTCCTTACAATACAAACCGCCACAACCCTCAACTGAGTGAAGTTGTTCACGCCCATGATCCATTGTGTAGGCTAAACATGTAAGACGTCAAGTCAAGGAAATCTGCCAAAATCGCAACCTCAATATCAGGGCTATCTCCATAAATGTCCAATAAGAAAGCAAAGAAAGAAATTTGACCTGGGATCGAGGTGGTCTGATCCAGCCAATGTGGCCTGGGTTTTTGCACTTATTGTCCAACTATGGGGGTAGAAGTTAAGGGAAAATTGGGACATCTATATCAAACATTTCCCTTTAATATTTCAATTGTTATTGTCAGCAAAACCCCTTGTAATTTAAGAGTCAAAGGTCCATCAAATGTCTGAGGAAAAATTCACAAACGTAATTATCATTCGCATGTAAGATCTTTCCCAGGATTTCCTGCCATGATGAACAGGTAATAGTCAAGATATACTAGGACGAGGTTGCAAATATACATAAAGTTTGAAATCAAGACTTAAAGGAACCATTGCGCAACAACCCGAATAAACACAATCCTGGCATTCACCTTGGCATTCACCCATGTGCGCGTATGAGAATTCGTTGTTATTTTCGCAAGCTTCTTTTTCCAACTGGCACTTGTTCTTGTATGTTTTCATATTCGTTCCACACACTTTTTCTCCCCCGTCAGGACATTCCGTCCAGCATCCACAAGCAACCGTGTCATATGTTGGATGGATGCAATGCTTATTGACTGGACATGGAAGGTCTGCGCATTTATCACGAACTACGAAAGAAATCGTTACGGGTTGTTAAAAGAATCTGGATGCTCAAAAAGCTCTTGACATGAACAAAACTGTACATAGCTATTTACCGCCATAGATCATATAGTGAACTTCAATGTCTGTTTTTCGTACGCCCATTATACCACGTTGGTCTCGATAGCATACTGTCATCGTGTCATTCTTCCAATACTAAAGAAAAGCAAATCAACATTGCTACACTAAGACGTTCTCATTTAAATTCTTTATTGGAAACGTTCTATTAAAACTCTTGTGCCTCTTGAGCGAGAAACATTCAAGTTCCTTGAGCGAGAAACATTCAAGTTCCTTGAGCGAGAAACACTCAAGTTCGTTGATTGAAGAAAGAACCTTGAAAAGAAACAGCATAATGAAGTGCAATCGAAACATGCTCAATGTTTGTTATAATTCAATGTTATAATTCAAGTATCTGTATGACTCTTACTGCAATCCAAGCAACAGTGGGAGACTCGCATACAGCTAGACTCGGTTCAACAGGTTGTATCATCACAGCAGGACATGGGTAGTAACCATATGGCAACGTTACATTCTACAAGATAACGATGTGAAGGATGTACGATATTTAATTGTGACGAACCCATAGCATAGGATTTTCGGTGGATCTGGAGGACATCCTCCATGATTTACTAAACACTTACTTTACAATAGAAATTATTTAGCCTGTGATGATCGGCTGGGTACGACTCCCCGGCTGGAAACGTCACATGTCCGACGACGGAGGCGTTATCTTCTGACGGCAACGATGACGTCGCATACCAATGCTAGAAAGTCAGATGGGAAAATCCATCAGTTAGTCCTCTCCTCCATGGGGTTGCATGACTGTGCTCCTCTCCTCCATGGGGTTGCATGACGGCCTAAATACCTACCACATCTACGTCATGGTGGTAGCCAGACCATAAGTTGAATTCACTCCAACAGAGTTCAAATCCGGTTTGCGTCACTCCTTTCAACCACAGCACTGCGGCGTGGTCAGACGCACTAACACCATAGTTGGCTTTATGCGTCACCTTTACTGTTGGTGCGTTGACAAATGCCTAAACAAAAGTAGTTGCCAATATCATTATCTATATTGCAACTCTTCATGAAGAAAACAATCTGTCGGAAATATTGATAATATGACGGAAAGGTTGACGGCTGGAGCTCAACCTATTTTATACCCGCCTTCCTTCACGCTACGCCTTCCTACGCCATCCTTCCTACGCCATCCTTCGTAAACATCAATATTATTATCAACGAGTTTACAGATCGAAGCTTTTAGACTAACCTGTGGAAAATCAACATGACTGCATCGCTTTCCATCAGTCAAAGGGGCGCTACTACTTGTCCACTGAATCACTCCAGACTGTTCTTGATTGGTTTGCGTGTGATTATACAACGCCAGCCATCTCAATTTACCGCCACTGAGTGCACCGCCCTTACCTCCTGGAATAGCCGCACAACCACGCACACGCCATGGTGATATGTGTTCGATCCAACTTGTTACTGGCTTCCAGGCATCATGTTTTGCTTTGACGGCGTTGTATTGAAAGTCGACCGTCACGACGTATGGAGAAATCCCTGCAGAACTAACAGATAATAACAACGTAATTAGCTATCAAGAATCCAGAATTTATTGCCATTTTTAACTATGTACGTCATTATGTGAGCATCCAAACAAAACAGGAGTCTGGGCTCGAAGTTGCATCATAATTAAAACTAATCCATCGTAGACTGCATCTATTGTCCCTGGTGATTAAGTTGTCAAGGAATTTGATGAACAAAAATTCCTATGGACTTTTGTTTGTTTATTATTTCTTTCATTATTTAAAAAGATGAGTAATGATCAAAAAATAAATAATGATTGGTAAGGGTTTCTGATTTCTGCGCCATACCTGAATTTATTCTTGATCCAAATGTATTCACAGTGAAACGTCTCTGCAATGTATTCTGGGAAATCCACGCAGCCATGGTCACGACTTTCGATGTCATGGAAACGCATTTCAAGGTATTCCTTTGGAGCTTTCCAGGCAGGTTCGGGCATGCGTTCTGGGATGGGGCTGGGGGGATCAGAGGATGGATGATACATCATATCATCCATTGGGCCTATAAATAACAAAAAAAATTTTCATGTTCAATCGACTTTCTGGATGAAACGACTTATAAAATAAAAAGATGTACGCACGGTTTGAAATGCCTAATACTACTTTTAAAGTGAAGAATGAACAGTAGAAGAGATATATAGCCAACTTACTAGAGCGAACATGGCAAACTAAGGCCAGTGTTAAAAACAGGTACAACCGCATTTTCTTGCAACGATTCTTCAAGATACTGTTGGTATCTGCTAACATGTCAAGTCTGTTTATGCATTCAACAATATTCGGATATATCGGATGGGGGTTTAGGCAGACTTTCATTTAGAGTAGCTTCTTGTGTTTTCATGAACTATTAATTAGAATGTTTGACCTCCGTCTTTGATCTCTTTTCAATTTGCCATCATATGGTTATGCAGTACAAATGTTATCGAATTTCGACGGGGGCAATCATTCACAGTTTTTATTACTTTCAAATAGGACTTTACTTTTCTTTTCTAAAACTTTTTTACCCCCGTGAATAGAACTAATTAAAGAGATAAAAATTCGGGTATTATTTTTATTTGTTGTTTTAGATTGTTTGTTTTTTAAAAGGATTGAAAGATGTATTGTCTTGTAATCTTCTAAACAGTTTCGGCATTCAAATACCTAGTTGTAACCATGGAGATTACTAACACTGTAAGCAACTTTTGTGCTTTCACTGCAGTGGATCATTTTATTTGTATCCACAGGGCGCACTTTAGGCGTGTAAGGGATACATTCACAGAACGCCCTTTTAAAGGCTTACAGGTGATAAATTAACTGGGCGTACCTTTAAAAGATCTGTAATAAAAAGTTCAAAATTTATAAGACTGATGTATGTGTTTGTTATTGCAGCAATGCATTGTGGTAGCTATAACAAGATGATTTCACCAAAAATATATAAGCTCTACATAAAGATATAAGGTCTAAAAACCTTTAAACTATTGATAAACGGAATTGGGAGCGTTATTATTAGTTATTGATGAGGAGAGTCTTTCACTAGAGAGGGCGCTAGCTCGGATTGGCGTTTGAGGATTGCTTTTTATCATCACTGGAAATTGGAGTTTTTACAGGGTTCAAGTAACTGTTCAAAGAATCACACGAGGCTTTTCTTGATATAAGCAAGAGTATATTTTAGTTGAACTTCAGTGATTTTTTAATGTTTTTGTCAATTTGAAGGTTGTTACTTAAAGTGATCATGCATATTTTAAAGGTTAAAGATATATTGGTGCCAAAATCAACGAATCGATCTCGCGACCCGACGACTCGATGTTTCAATCGACAAAGCAATCAACGAGCAGGTCTTTTTGGCTTTTCAATCAACCAGGCAATGAACGAGAGTCGATTTGACAATCAACGAATTAGGATAGGATAGGATAGGATACTTTATTTTCTGTTATAAGAAACATACATGGTTCATCTCTAGTTTATATAACAACGCTATATTATATAATGGTTAATACGTGGTTAATACGAGATCATATACACAAATCATATACACAACGTGAATAAAAGTACAATGGACTAAAATAACTATAAACTATGACCAGTTGTTTCCAAATAACACGGGAAACTCGTAGAAGATCATAAAGATCTTATCGTCGAGAACCGATTTAGTAGCTACAGTCACTGTTTCATGTTTCATGTTTCATGTCATGTTTCATGTCTGTTTCATGTTTCATGTCTTAGACATTTTGTACGGATTTTATAAGATATAATGAGATCTAATAAACAAAATGAGATGCAAAGGTAGAAAAATGAAACTAGGGTTGAGTTAGAGTTAGAAGTACTGTAATATGTTTACAAATTTCTTTATATCTTGTTTTAATAGATTTTTGAAGACAGGTAAGGATTTACTGTCTGATAGAGAACATGAAGGAGTAACAAAAAGATTCCACAAGTGTGGTCCACGATATCTCATGCAGAATTGACTAAGTTTATTTTTAAAAATTGGTTTCACTAGCATTTTGTTCATTCGAGTTGTATATTTGTTCTTGGCTTTAGGTGTATAGAGGTCATAGAAGACAGGTGGAGCGATTTCCATTTTACACTTAAACATAAATGTTAGGGTTTGAAAAATATTTAATTCATAAACCGTTAATATGGCACATTCTTCAAAGAGAGGTTTAGTATGCGCTTTGCGATCTTTGTTGTTTATAACTCTTATGGCATGTTTCTGACGACGAGCAAGAGAAATTAACTTACTTTTTTGTGTACTAGCCCATATTATGTTGGCATAGTTCAAATAGCTATGTACAAAAGCATAGTAAAGTTGTTTAAGTAGATGTTTGTTCAAAATTTGTTTTGCTTTATATAATACTCCAATCCCCTTTGATACTTTAGAGTTGATATATTGAATGTGGTCTGACCAATTTAAATTTTCATTAATTAACACACCAAGAAATTTTGTGACTGTGTCTCTTTTTAATTCAGTGTCACCTATTGATAGTTTGGGAAGTTCATTTGGAATAAGAGGTTTTTTTCTATATGAATGGAATAGTGAAAATTTAGTTTTCTTAACGTTTAACGACAGTTTGTTTGCCTGAAACCATATGGTTACTTTTTGTAATTCTTCATTCATATCATTAAAAAGTTTTTTTATGTCATTGTTTGATAGAAATAAATTCGTATCATCTGCAAACATTACTGGTTTAATTTTTGATGAACAGTTCACAAAATCGTTCACATAGATTAAAAAAAGTAGAGGACCTAGTATTGAGCCTTGTGGTACCCCGCAGGTTATATTCAGTGGTTTGGAAAGACCTTTGCTTCCAAAACTCACATGTTGCTTTCTGTTGGTTAGATAATTTTCAAGAATATTGTATGTTTTACTCCTAATGCCATAGTGCTTGAGTTTTCGAAGTAAAATCTTATGATCAACGGTGTCGAAAGCTTTCGATAAATCAATGAATATCCCGAGCGTAAATTTACCATCATTGAAAGATTCAGTGATATCGTTGACTAGCTGGAGAATTGCATGTTCTGTAGATACGTTTTTTTGAAATCCAAATTGTTTGGGGAAAATTAATTTCTTTGAAATCAAGTGATTATAGATTCGATTGTATAATATTCTTTCTAGAATCTTTGAAAAAACTGGAAGTACAGATATTGGTCTATAATTACCCATAATTGAGGGGTCACCTGCTTTAAATACTGGTGTGACTTTTGCAACTTTTAGTTGATCTGGAAAAATTCCTTCGTTTAAGCATTTTTTAAATATCTTATACAAGGGTATTTTGATTTCATCGTAAACGTCTAGGACTACATTACTTGTTATATCATCGATTCCAGCTGCTTTATTTCTACTTAAGTTATTAAATGCGACTTTAAACTCATGAAATGTAATTTCTTCATCGTTAATTATTACGTCGTTTTTGTTCAGGTATTCTTCGAAATTAGTGTTTGTTTTTGGAATTTTCTCTGCTAAAATTGAACCTATATTGGCATAGAAAGTATTAAATTCTTCAGCTTTTAACGTTTCGTCATACAACATTCCTCTGTCAGTTTTGAGCATTTTTGGTAGTGATTTTGGAGTTGTTTTACATTTTCCGGTTATTTCTTTCATTATTTGCCAAGTCATTTTGGAGTCATTTTTGTACTTTTCAATTTTTGTTCTATAATAGATACTTTTTGCTTTCTTTTTAATTTTTTCAAAGAGATTTTTATAAGATTTGTATTCATTTTCCGAGTATACTGTTTTACTCTTAAGATATTTTACATATAATTTTTGCTTTGTCTTAGAAGATTTTTTTATACCATCCGTGATCCAGGGCGATTTTAGATCCTTCTGTTTATAAGAAATCTCTTTAATGGGAAAATACTTATTATAAAGTTCAGTAAATATCTTTAAAAAGCTTTCATATGTTTCATTACTATTATGAGATTGTTCTTCAAGAAAGTTCCAGTCAATTTTCTGCAAGTTAGCCTTGAATTGGATTTTGGAAGATGCATTAAAAATACGCTTTTTGATTATGAGTTTTTCTTTCGATCGAGTATGTTTATTGAGCGAAACAAATATTGGAAAATGGTCTGAGATATCTGATTTTATTATGCCTGTCGTAAGAGGTTGTTCATAAAAACAGTTGGTTAAGATATTATCAATAAGTGTTGCAGTTGTATTTGTTACTCTCGTAGGTTTATTAATTAAAGGCACTATGCCATGAGCAAAGGCATTGTTATAAAATTCTGTGACAGTTTTATCTTGATTGTAGTTCAAACAATTCAAGTTAAAATCTCCGATAGCAAATAATATTTTTTTTTCTTTGTTAGATGTGTTATAAATTTTCTCAATATATTCACCGAATGATTTTGTGTCACCATTTGGCGGTCTGTAACAACATGTTATAAGTATATTTTTGAAGTTTTCATTGATAAGTTCTATTGTTAAAATTTCTTTGTCGCCACCAGAATAGGTAAGATCACTGCGCATTTTGTACATTAAAGTGTTTCTGACGTACATCAGAACGCCACCGCCCTTTTTCTGAGTTTTCCGCTCTAAATGTATTGCATCATAATGCTGCAAATGATAAAGTGAGTTGTTTCGAAACTCTAGGTCGTTACACCAAGTTTCTGTTAAACAAATAATATTAAAATAAAAATCACATTCTTCCAGAAGTTCACGAAAGTTTTCAAAATTTTTATTTATACTTCTTATGTTGGAGTGTACGATAGATAAGTTGTCTGTCTGTTCGAGTAATTCGTTTTTAACTTGATCCGAGAAGATGTAAGGAGTATTTAAACTCAATTCATCAAAAAAATTCAAGTCTGGGTCAGTTATATCCTTAAAAATTGAATCTCTTTGAGCAAATGGATTAAAAGACATTTCAGAATCGTTTCTTTGTTCCATTTTGGTTAGTGATTTGGTTATTATTCTGATTAATGTGTGAAGTAACTTATACTCATTCTTGATCATTTGCAGCATTTTTTACGTTAGAAATAATAATTCTATTATAAACTACCTTAGCATTTTTTATACCTTTCTCACGTAACTCTTTCACTTGTTTGAATAACTCTTTTCTTTTAGCCATTGTTCTTTCAGAAAAATCTTCGTTGATATATATTTTCTTCTCCCACAATTCCCGCTTTTTAAATTCGTCGAGAACTTTTACTTTTTCCTTATAATTCAAAAATTTGATTACAATCGGTCGCCGTTTGGTTGTCCCATCTTCATATTTTTTCCGTCCACTTCTATGTGCGCGTTCGATTTCCACATTTCTAATGTCCAATTCTTCTTTGAAAATTGACGTAATTAAAATTTAAAATGACGTAAAAATTAAAATGACGTAATTAAAAATTAGACGTAAAACGTCGCTGAAACGTCGCGTCGTCGGTTGTGAAATTGACTCGTTTCTTTTGACACCGATATAACTTCATATAAAGGTGACAAAATTCGAAATTGATTCGAATAAATTCGAACGTTTCTGAATGAATTTCCTTTCCGATGTTACTAAAAAAAGTAACTGAACTTCAAGGTGATACACTTGAGACTCTCGTTGTTCCATATGAAACACTCTCCCGAATAAAAAGATCTGCTTGGTTTTGACCTGTTTAGAAAAGGAGGCTATCTTTGATGGCTGCTATAAGCCTTTCATGGCATGCTCAAAATTATTAACAAACTAGCCGCCAAGGCGGCGTCGTTCGCCGCCCATGCTCAGCATGCGTTGACTTCACGAAAAACAAAATTAAGGAATTGGCAACCGAAAGTGTTCCCATGTTGTAGAGCTCGAAAAACTGATCAAAAAAATGTATGGGATCGTTCCGCTACGATCAACCGTTACAGAGATATCATCGTTCAAAGATTTTGATTACGTCACAGACCCCTCCCAAAAAAAATTAGACCCAAATTTTTCGTCACCCCATCGCCTGTATCGCGGACCCCAAAAAACGTCAGTAATCCCTATTGGTTATCGAGATAATTTTCCCTAAACGTCGCATTCGATTAGGGTCTCAATGCAATGGTTTCACACTGACGTCGCGCACAAGAAAAGAAATAATTTATGTGTGATCTTATATTGCTGACTCTCTTTAGCAGTTCACATCTACCATTTTGCGTAACAGACAAACGGACAAACGGACAAACGGAGAATCGGCTATTAATATATAGACTAGCCGCCAAGGCGGCGTCGCTCGCCGCCCATGTTCAGCCTGCGTTGTATCACCACCTGCTCCAAATTATTGCACTTAAATCCAGCGATAAGACTTCCTTTGCTGGCTGGCTTTATCGCTTAATAAAGCTCGTTTGCACGTTAAGAGAAATACGTTCCTGGTGTTTCAAATCTTGCATGTTATTAACTCAGCCGTTCATTGTCGCGGTCGCATTTAAAATGCTTTACACAATGCATTCCGAACGTGAACTTCAGGTGGTTTTTATTTACGATTTTAGGGGCTGTTCATATGGAGGTGAGCTGGCCCGGTTAACCGGGCTGGCTCACTTGAATGAGATGAAATTCACCCAGTGTTCATATGGCTTTTCTCATCCCACTCAACCGGGCTGGAGAATGCTGTTTACATCACGTAAACAATAATTCGAATTTCGACGCGTGCGCACTTGTCTAAAATCTATCCCACTAAGCCGGGCTGGTCTGTTCATATGAACAAATTTCATCTCACTTAGGTGAGATCCCGGTC
Source organism: Turritopsis dohrnii (assembly GCA_027922465.2). NCBI lineage: Eukaryota > Metazoa > Cnidaria > Hydrozoa > Anthoathecata > Oceaniidae > Turritopsis > Turritopsis dohrnii. The sequence goes on from BQMF02000004.1 coordinate 1,330,759, forward strand.
AAATGAAATGAGATCTCACTTAAGTGAGCCAGCCCGCTTTTCATATGAACACAATTTATTTTTATAAAGATTTCTTAATGACAGTGAGATCTCTGCTAAGTGAGCTAGCCCGCCTAACCGGGCCAGCTCACCTCCATATGAACAGCCCCTTAAACCAATCAAGTATCAGTTTAACAATTCACTCAAAACGCAGAGAGAAAAAACATTTCAACTTATTATTAGCTTTTGTTTTACGCGCTCTAACATGGGTGCTGTCAGAAGTAGGTGAAAAAATGGTTTCTCTTCTTAAAAAGATCACACGGGAGGAGAAACAAATGCACGTGCCAAATGAATGAAGTGAATAAAAAACGTTCGATCAGATTAAAATAGATTAAAAGAAATCGATTAAAAGAAATTAAGGGGCTGTTCATATGGAGGTGAGCTGGCCCGGTTAACCGGGCTGGCTCACTTGAATGAGATGAAATTCACCCCGCGTTCATATGGCTTTTCTCATCCCACTTAACCGGGCTGGAGAATGTTGTTTACATCACGTAAACAATAATTCGAATTTCGACGCGTGCGCACTTGTCTAAAATCTATCCCACTAAGCCGGGCTGGTCTGTTCATATGAACAAATTTCATCTCACCTAGGTGAGATCCCGGTCAAATGAAATGAGATCTCACTTAAGTGAGCCAGCCCGCTTTTCATATGAACACAATTTATTTTTATAAAGATTTCTTAATGACAGTGAGATCTCTGCTAAGTGAGCTAGCCCGCCTAACCGGGCCAGCTCACCTCCATATGAACAGCCCCTTAAACCAATCAAGTATCAGTTTAACAATTCACTCAAAACGCAGAGAGAAAAAACATTTCAACTTATTATTAGCTTTTGTTTTACGCGCTCTAACATGGGTGCTGTCAGAAGTAGGTGAAAAAATGGTTTCTCTTCTTAAAAAGATCACACGGGAGGAGAAACAAATGCACGTGCCAAATGAATGAAGTGAATAAAAAACGTTCGATCAGATTAAAATAGATTAAAAGAAATCGATTAAAAGAAATTAAGGGGCTGTTCATATGGAGGTGAGCTGGCCCGGTTAACCGGGCTGGCTCACTTGAATGAGATGAAATTCACCCCGCGTTCATATGGCTTTTCTCATCCCACTTAACCGGGCTGGAGAATGTTGTTTACATCACGTAAACAATAATTCGAATTTCGACGCGTGCGCACTTGTCTAAAATCTATCCCACTAAGCCGGGCTGGTCTGTTCATATGAACAAATTTCATCTCACCTAGGTGAGATCCCGGTCAAATGAAATGAGATCTCACTTAAGTGAGCCAGCCCGCTTTTCATATGAACACAATTATTTTTATAAAGATTTCTTAATGACAGTGAGATCTCTGCTAAGTGAGCTAGTCCGGCTAACCGGGCCAGCTCACCTCCATATGAACAGCCCCTAAGACAACTATTAAGGTGTGAGTAAGGGAAAAAAACGTGTTTTTGTTTTTTAATTAATTCCTTTGACAGGAATATGTTTATATCAAGTATGATACATTTTTGGAAAGCTTATTTACATCTCTAAAAGCCCATGTTAAAAATTTTAAGGTAAACTAAAAATGTAAGATTTTAGAACGAGTCAAAGAAAACGAACCTTGTTGTAAAAACGTAGCTCCATTTACAAAACGAGTTAAGTTTAACTTATGTTTTTTACACTTTTGTAATCACAAGAGATAGAGTAAAAAACGGTTTTTTCTTTTTTTACTCAAATAAATTATTTTCAGAGTTATTTTCAATTTCTCAAAAGTATCGTTTTCTGTTTTCATTTTTTTTGCTTTCAAGACTATAACTCATATTCTGTTCAAATTAAAAAGATAAAAAAAAAACCGTTTTTAGATCTACCCTTCAGCTTTTCAGTAAGCCAAGTCTCACTGTCAGAGCTTTTTTAGTTTTGTAAATGGAACATCAAACGTAAGTGGCTCTGACACGAAATGTGAACACTGAAAAAAAAACAGCTTTAAAGATTTTTCTTTATTGCGTGAACTAATTAATTATTTATGAAACGGAATTTTGAAACAAAAGGATCAATACGCAACATGATCAATATGTTTTATTTTTTCATGGTCTTTAATGTACACAAATTAGCCGCTAATACAACAGTTTTGGAAAATAAACGGACTTCCCATCCACTTCCTGAAAAAATAGTTTCACCATTGGAAAATTCAGAGTTCCTTTCATCCTGATGTGCAAAAAAACTTTTTTTCAAAAAAGTCAATGATTTTTCCCTTACTCACACCTTAAGACAAAAGCAAAAAAAAAATATTTTGTTTCATGATTCTCTTTTTTTTACCTACGGTTTTTAAACATTTTGATTGTTCGAAAAAAGTTCACCCGTCTCAGACAGTCAGGAAAGCGTTAGGATACACTGGCAAACCGCACATGCTGCCACGTTCTGCCACTGCTGCTTTTTGTCCAAAATGTTTAAAGAGTTAGTTTCTTAGTTGATGTATTGTTTTCAAAGCCAAGTCAACGTGGAATATAAAACTGACAATAATAATAAAAACAAAACGTTATTCCTATTAGTTCATCAGCCAAAAAAAGTCACGCTTGATTGGGGTTGCAATATATTTGCTTCAAACTCACGTCGCACACAAAAAAAGAAATAATTTCGCTCACAACTCAATCTACCATTTTGCGTGACTTACAAACAAACAAACAGACAGACAGACAGACAGACAGACAGACAGACAGAGAATCGGCTATTAATATATAGACTAGCCGCCAAGGCGGCGTCGCTCGCCGCCCATGTCCACTGTCCATGTATCACTGTAACAATAAACGTAAAATTTCCTTATAAACGGCTCGTACAACTTGTGTTCAACCAGAAGCAGATTCGAAGTCACAACCTCTGGTAAAACCGATCTTTTATCAGTGTAACAATACACTCAAAACGTAGAGAGAGAAAACTTCAACTTTTTATTAGCTTTTATTTTAAAAAAGTTACGCGCTCTAACATGGGTGCTCTATCAAACGTAAGGGGGAAAATGGTTTCTCTTCTTAAAAAGTTCACACGGAGGAGAGAAAAAAGGCACGTGCTAAATGAATAAATAGAATAAAAAAACGTTCGATTAGAACGCTTAACAATTAAAAGAAGAAATTAAATTATTAAAAGAAAAGCAAAAAAAAAAAAAAAACATTTTGTTTTGATATGATACTCTCTTTTTTTACATATCGGTTTTTAAACATTTTGATTGCTCAAAAAAAATGTTCACCCGTCTCAGACAGTCAGGCAAGAGTCAGTGGCAAACCGAACATATGCTGCCACGTTCTGCCATTGCTGCTTTTTGTCCAAAATGTTTAATCAGTTAGTTTCTTTGTATTTAGTTGATGTACTGTTTTCAAAGCCAAGTCAACGTGGAATATAAAACTAACAATAATGATAAAAATAAAACGTTATTCCTATTAGTTCATCAGCCAAAAAAAGTCACGTTCGATTGGGGTTGCAATAATGTATTTGCTTCGAACTCACGTCGCACACAAAAAAGAAATAATTTCATTTTACAACTCAATCTACCATTTTGCGTGACTTACAAACAAACAAACAAACAGACAGACAGACAGACAGACAGACAGAGAATCGGCTATTAATATATAGACTAGTAGAAAACAACGTTGTATTCTTAGTTGTCTATCAAAGAAATGATACAGAAAAGAAGAACTTGTAGGTCCTGATCAGTCGTGATATAGGAACTTTAAGTATGAAACATTTTTCAGTTTTTTGAATCCTAATGTTTAAGAAGATCATCTCCTAAAATGACACACAATTGTATTGACATCAACTCGCTTCCGTTCGTTGATTCTGTTATTTATTGATTGATTGCTTTCCTTTTCTGATAAGTATACTCAAGAGAGAAACAAGCGAAGAAATGAAATGTAAGTTGGTTTTATTTATCGAATCAGTATTGTTTTCTTGATTGGTTACGCCATCTATTTCATCATCTATTAGTCAGGGTCAGTCAAAAAAACCTGGAGGAGTTCAACATTATGATATTTCTTTTCAGTCTTAAGTGCTGATTAGGTTACTTGCACGCTTTCCTTTTCTACCTTAAATGACTTAACTCTCCTCCACAAATTTTGACTGACCTCTGGCTACGCCTCTGTATTTATCATTTAGCACATTCTTAACACCTCCACTGTGACGTTGTTATGAATGAGGAAGTAAGTGAACCAGTAATCCTGAGGTTGAAGTTTGTGGGCTTCCATCCATCCGCTTCTTTTACCCTCCTCCACTTTGCCTCTTTTAATATTCTTTAACAAAATGTTAATACTACGTTTCAGGAGGAGTTTTACGCCATTATTCATTCATTACTGTGATTTGATTTTCACATGGTAGATTGGTTACTCAGCAGGGAAAACAGAAAAGTATTCTTTAGTAAAAACATCTTTTAGTTTACTCTTTATTTCCTCCAACACAGATCATTCGTATCACCCAATTGACTTGAAACACCAAATGATTCTTAGCGCTCATCAAATGATTTTAAGCGCTTTTGGTTTACGACTATCTGGGCCTTCTACTCTACCTTCGCCTTATCCACACCTTGCCACGTCCTGTACTACGATTGTCTCTCTAGTTTCTGCCAGTATTTTTTTTAATATACAATATTTTTTAGACGCTGAATATACATAATTTTTTCAATTTCCAGGTGAAGAGCCAATTGTAAAATTTTGGAGTTACTGTGAAATATATCGTTATTATTGTTATTATTATTATTTCTTTCCGTATAAATATTTGTACAATTGAGGCTTCCAGTTTATAGTAAAATAAAGAGTACACTTCGTACATAAAACAGCTAGAGAAGGAAAACCGATTCAAAGTTTAATTTGGAAACGAAGAGATTGTTGATCACAGATTCTTTGTTCTGTCACTTCGCTGTCTGGGTATGTTTCTTTCCAGCGTCTGTAAAATTCTTTTCTGTATGCTTGAGTTGGTCTTCTTAGAGTTGTTATTATTGTTATTATTTTTATCATGCCGAAATAAACGTCCAAAAATATTGATATGCTAAGCACCAAGTCCATATAACATTCGCACAAAAACTGCTGTTATTATCAATCACTTCTTTCGAAAAAAGTTCCTTGATAAACCTTCCGTTCCGCGAATTCAAAAAGATTATTTTGGTAATCCGCTCAGATTAGTTGTAGAATAAAGTCCATCGAAAATAAACATTTTTGTTTGATATGGAAACTTCAGTAAATGCCAACGAAAAAGCCTTGGATAAATTACTTCCCCCTCCCAGATATGATGCACATAAATTTTCATGCAAATGATAATAGTACACCAACTCACCATCACATTATGAACAAAATTAACGACGGGAAACCAATATCCTTGCCACCTATAGTCGCGTAGTTTAAAGACTTTGTTCCAAACAACGCGTTCGTCCCGCGGGTAGATAAACTGTTCCATCTGTCTACCATATTGACAGTGCTTTGTTTTTTTTCCCGTTGGATAACTAAAATAATAATCAGTTCTTCTGCAGTGCAGCAAGATTACTAAAAAAGAAAATTATTATACTGAATTATATCGCACAATGTGATTATGTAAAAAAAGTGATTAAAAAGAAGATACAAGCTATTTAAAAATTTATCTACAAGAAATTATCTGCAAATGATTCGAGTATTAGGTACAATTTTGCAGAAACAAATCCTGCAATACAATAACAATATTTGCAACGCAAGGAAGGTAGCTATGCCTGGAACATTATTTCTTGATATATGAAGAAAATAAAAGTTAGTCTTGTTAGCTTAATGAAAAGGTGAAGAAGTATCATGGCTCTTCAACAAGCGGATACCCTTTTGTCTCAGCTCGATATATTGCAAAAAATGATAGATCTTCAAATACAATCAATAAGGGACTTAAGATTGAAAAAAGATCATCCAAAGTCAGAATTAATTAGTAAAGAGAAAAATGATCTGGAGGTATGTTTCGCTTTTTGTTTTTTAATTTATATGTTTCTCTATTTTGTGAGAAGCATCAAAAACTTTACCTAATCTCGCCACTATCGATTGCTTTAAAAAGATCATGTTTCGATGATGTATAGATTTGTCACCATTGCTGAGGTCTTTCCTTTTCAATATAATATAACACTAGATTACAAAGTGTAAAAAATACCCATTAGCAGATGTTTTATAAATTTTGTTAGTTGACTTCTCATGCCATGCTATTTTAATTTGCTATCCTTTCGTCACACATAATTATAATATAACCCTAATATAATTTGTTGTTTGTTTATTTGTTTTGCTTTAAATCTAGTGTTAAAAGCAGAAGGTGAGTTTTTCAGCAAATATATAATTATTACTCATTATTTCTTTAATGTGTCCACAACCGTTACTTTTATTACCAATGGTTTTCGTAGTTTGCAACACTTTTGGGTGAAAACCATTTAATTTTAGTGATTTTCACATAGTAATGCTTTAAATAGTTATGCTTTATGCTATTTAGTGGTTAGGAAAAGAATGATATATAATGATGTATTGAACAATAACAATAAGTCTTTGTGTCACATTTTCTGGAATTATATTTATTGTGTATATATTATAATGTTTTGATGTTATTTAGAAGAATCCTTAAAATCTGACCAGAAGCTTGCTCTTCTTATTCTTTAAGCATATTTTAGCCTTGCTTTGTTCATATATTTCTTTAGTGATGTTTTTAGGAACCCCAGGGAAAAAAAACAACAAAATAAGACAAACCTGTAGCTACATAAAAGTATAATTAAAACAAGTCACATCTTAAGTAATATATATTTACTATTATATATATAAAACAAGAAAAACAGTATATACATAAGTTGATTTCTTAAAAAATCTTTGTAGGGTTTGCTTATGTATATATGTATTTACATTAAGATGAACGAGTAAAAACAATATAATACTTTAACAATAAATAAACCATTAAACTGTAGCTATTTGAGAGAATTGCAAGAAAAGACTCTCGATAATTTGAACATTCTTGGCTCGGTTGATCAATAGTTTGAGGTTTTTTTTTAATAGAGAGTATTCAAGCTCTTTCTATCCTTACTTTTTAAAATATATAAGTAGTTGTGTCTCAGCTTGTTATCATTCAGGGTTTTTTTTGGCAAAATCTGAGGCATATGTTCCTATAATGTTGTTCTCGTAAAATGATGTGTTACCATGTGTTATTATTATTACCCAGAATTGACTTTCTTTGTGCAAAATGTAAGAAATTAAAGATTGAAGAGAAGGGTACTTTGCAGTTAAAGATGAGACACATTCACTTTAGTCTGCAAGTTGAGGTGTAATTGAGAAATTAATTTTTCCGTAATGTTATAAAAATCAGCTTTATCATTTAGCGTTAACTTTGAGCATGTGCAATGGTTATGTGGAAGGAAGTTTAAGTTGTGATATTATATACAATATTTATTTATTTATTTATTTGTCAAATTCATTTGCTAAAAACCTCATTCCAAAACCATTATGAGTCATCATATATGCAAAGATAAGAAAAAGTACTATTTTATTTGCTGCTTGTTATAATAGCTGTTTTTTATTTCTTTTCTGAAAATTTTAAACACAGAATAAGCGATGTCCAAATATACAACATAGATATCGAAAGATGTGCACTTTGTGAACAACAATAGATCAGCATTTGTGATTAATACTATTCCTTTAGTATATATGTATAAACTGAAGATAAGTGACTATCATGCTTTTAAGATATGTTCTGTAAAGTAAACAACATATGATAAAAATTTTAAAAAAATGAGAAGAATCTCCTGTGAAAGTGCAAAGTACAGAGAAAAAATATTGTGTTCAAACTTCATTGCCGCACCAAGATATTGTTCAGAAGCAAAATAAAAGAAAATGAGTTCTTTGTTGAAATATGGGGGGGGGGGGGGGGGGGGGGGGACACCATATAGTTAAGATTTTTAAACTCCTTATGTTTTCACACAGGTATTTTAACCTAAGAAAGTGTGTGAGTTAAATTTTGTCCAAGAATCCTTTTGATTTTGTGTTATAGGCTTTGATCTCAATTTTGCAAATTGTCCTCAAAATATTCTTTCCTCAAATGCCCACAGTAGTCCTCCATTGGAGCATATAAAACTGCTCGTTTTGACTTGTACAATTGCTTAATTTCCTCACTGGCTAACTAAGTATTTAAGAATGACAACTGATTATCCTGGTCATTGGTATAACTTGATGGAACAAAAATTGTGCAACAGGAACCTGGAGTATTTTGTCTTAGTGATCCAAACTGTTTAAAAAATTAGTCATTTGCCTAACAGGAACTAGTGGTTTTCAAATTTTCTGTATATAATTAGTTTTTGAATAAAACAATCTTGCTCAGGCCTTACAGACTTTTATCAAGAAAATGACTATTCTTCTCAGGTTTTGATTCTATAAAATAATTTATTATTTATGATTCACATGCCAATAGAAATGGCTTATAAAGTAAATGGTGACTATATTAGTACCTTGATGTTAAACAATTGGCAAAAGAGCTTTCTCAAAAAAGTTTACAACATGTGTTTTTTTTGTTGTTGTTTTTTTTTTTTTTTGCTAATTGCTTCAAATTGCTAAAATCACAATCTGCCATATTATCTAATTATACCTAGAAAATGAAGCAATATTTGCTATTATCATTATTTGTGTTATCATTAGTAATTATATACTGAGAATGTTTTTTTTATCCAGTTCTGTTCTCTCAATCTTTGGTGAAATACTCTGTTGATTTCTATTGTAAGAAAAGTTTAAGTTTTCAATCGTCAGTTTGCACCCCCATGCTGTAGTTTGTAGAAATTAAGGATAGTCTCTAACCTCTAAACACATGTTCAGTTTTTATGAAACATCTCAGAAACTTTCATTTTTCCCCTATAACAGTATCAGTTTTCTGAAAGCTAAATAAATTCTCTATCGATCTATCACATTAATTTTAATAAGAAATAAACTCCAAACAAGAAAAAAATTATCGAATAAATTTGACTTTTCCTGCGCTATTCGAGCTCCAAGTCCCCTCAGCCTTAATCATTTTTAACATCCTAACACCATATTTACGCATGGTCTGTCTCGCTTATTTGTAAATTTCTTAGCTGTTACTTAATATTAAACAAAAGTGTAGCAACCTTTTTTTCCTAAGATCTTATTATTATTGGTTCGAATCAATGTCAATGGAACAATGTTTGTTCCATTGACATTGATTGATGTTTAGGGGACTAGGAGCTCGGCAAAGTCAGAATAACAGCTAAAAAACCGTTGTCGAGATATCTTTTCAAATTTTTAAAAGGTCAAACATGTTTGAAAATGTTTATGTGGGCATATAGTTTGATAATAAACAGAATTACGAGAAGTTTCATTTTTGAGAATTCAGCATCGTCAGGGTAAAATTTTGTGATCAAACGTGTTTACATAATATCTGATTAGAAATCAGTGAATGCCACATGATTGAAAGAAAAATAGGAATAAATTTCAGCAACGTTTATTGAATCTTTGAAAAAGATCACGTTTGAACAAAAGATATTTATCTAAAAAATGTTGAGTAGAACACAAAATTTGACTCCAGAAACTTAATCTATGATAAAAATTACATAGGAAACGCCAAAAAAATTTTTTTGCTGTTTTTTGAGCAAATAGGTTACAGACTGTCCTTAAGTTATTGATAAAAAATGATCATCAGTGATTGTACTTTGAATTTTTAGGGTAAACTGATGAAGTTGTTTGCAAAACAACTTGTGAACAAATTTAACTTTGGTCCTGGTATCGTTCAAATAGAGAAAGAAGTTCGCAACTATCCTAATCTTTCACAGTTGCTTTTTGTAATTGATATTGAAGAAAATATGGTCAAGGTATGTTGAAAAGAGTTTTTGTTGGTCTGTCATTTCTAAGTAATTGATATGTCACAAATTTATGAGATTCATTTTAAATGTTTCACATAAATTGTTGCTACTTGAGATTGCAGAAGATGAGAATAAATAAAAATACGACACATCTTTTCTTTATTGTGAAGGCTGTTGCAGAAAGGTGTTCCTCTGTTGAAGAATTATGCTTATTTTCCGATGAAAAGATCAGGGGCATATTCTATAGTCATGATGATGATAATGAATTGGCCCAGAGATTATATGCACAGTATCGACGATTGAGTATGGCTCTCAAAATTTTGCGATCTTATGTTGGTGCGTAACGTTTGTTTACAAAATACTGGGTGTGGTGCTAGAGTTTGAATTAAATATTCTGAAGTGATCCACAAAACATGAAATTTTATGTTAAATGAATGTTGGATCCTTCTTTGCAAAGATTCAAAATTGTGTCAAGTCAACAATGCAGCAATCTGTCTCATCAATCAATTTTCAGTTGTTCTTATTTCACTTATTTCAGAAAGGTGTGATTTGATTTGTGTTGAATTGATAATAATGAAGAATATTTTTGCCCTCTTTTCATTTTATTTTTGTTGGTAAATGCTCCAAGGTGTCTAAACTTTTGGGAACATTTTTCTTCTGTCATATTAGGGCTATTTTCCATTGCACAATATTCACACACTTTTCATAAGTAAACATCGTGAAAGTCAGCCTCAATGATTTGCCACCATTTTGACTGAATAATCTTTTTTTTTATTTTTTTATTTTTTAATAATAGATAGGTTGCAAAATGGCGAAAAATCCAGTGATTTAGTATGGAACTCATGGTTTGATACTGTTCCGGATTCACCATCTCCTAATATACGAGTGTCAATCGCATCTTATCTCTCTGTTTTCTCTTATTCACCAACAAACGATGACCTTTTGCTTAATACAACCTATTTCTCTCATTCAATTCCACCCAGCCCCAATCCTGGCCGGGCCACTATACCAAGGAGCCGATCAGACGAAGCTCATGTTGGTAAGATTTTGTATCATCTTGTCAATTAGATAGTTTGTTCAATATATATATATATAACATCTTAATAACACCGTCATCATTAAGTTGACAGTCTTATAATTTTTTTCCACTTTTCCTTTTGTCACACAGGCCAAAAAGTTCATACAGAAAGTACCAGCAGTGCTGGTAGCACTGGTAGCAATTCTCGTTACCGCATCAAAAGTGCAAGTTCAAAACCGAGTTTAAAAGTAAAGCCTCGTCCAATCAATCTAGTAATCACGCCAAGTCCTGACGGTGAAAATGATTCAGTTTCTTCGAAATCACGTTCCTGTAAGCAATCAACCATTCATAACGTTTACTAATCAGCCATTATGCTCAATTATTTTGCTTGTAGTGGTCATCATTATTTTGCTTGTAGTGGTCATCATTATTTGTGTATGATTTAGCCTCTCTATCGCAATCTCCTCGCACACCTACTGCAAATAAATTTCAAATGGGTCATTCAATAAATCATCGTTACTCGGCTAAACAGCTGTTGGTGTCCAGTGCATGTGATTATTGTAATAGAATCATGTTCATCGGGTTGAAATGCAAAGAATGTGGGTATGAAATAAACTATATTACTGTGAAACATTTTCGACCTGCATGACTTGAATTTTCTAGAAACCTGTATTGGAATTTCACACTTATGAACAAATTTTTGTGTGCCCATTCCTGTTGAATTTAACTTTACTTTCAGCTTCAAATGTCATAAAAAATGTTCACGAAAGGCTCCACCATCTTGTGGTTTACCTGAGTCATTTGAAAAAGTATTTCGTCACGCTATTGAAAGTGAAGGACATATGTTTGGTGAAGGTATTGTCTTTGTTAAGAATTTTTTATTTCCTTTTTTATTCTTTTTTTTATTCTTTAGTATCTAGTACGAAAATTTTTTACTTTTTCTAATTTTTAAATGTGTAAAATTCCTCCCCTGTTCTTGCTTCATTTACCGTTTGTATCAAGTGACCAAAAATAAATAATTCATTTTGATAGGAAGTAATAGCATTTCTGTGATCAAAAGTGTATGAGAGATCAGCCATTGCAGAAATTACCCATTAGCTCTAGGCATATTTAGCACTTTGATTGAGGTTGCTTTACAATATTCACCAATTTCTACAGTGCAAAAAAATATATATATATAAATAAAGAAAAAATAGAAAATGTGCAACTCAATTACTCCATAGTTATTTTCACGCTTAAAAAAGGGTGCACTCTTTGTAAGTATTATAGATGTATTAATAACTAACTAGTATCCTGGTTACAATTTTTTTTATAGTTTCACTCAAAACTAGAGCTGAAGAGAAAAAGGTTTTGTAAAATAACTTTTTATGCTGGAGATCTGAGAAACAACCACATTTGACCCATATCTTATATCAGTGTGTGTCACACTTTTATTTTAGAGAGTGATAAATTTTGTCGAATATTACAGTCAAAATCTTTTTAATCAAGGGCCTAATCATCATTAGGGCATGTGTTTTTTTACCATTTTTATAATAGTAGAATGTGGCGTGGCGTCAGTTTTTTTCATCGTCCTGGGGGAACCTTTGCATTGCAAAAATATTGAACCAATAGCAATAACTGATGTTTTTTGAGATCCTATTGTCTTTTGGGTAATGCGGCTATAACGTCATCATAATCTATGATCAGCGATTTCTGTGTAACGGTTGGTCGTAGCGAAATGATCTCATACATTTTTTGGTCAGTTTTTCGAGCTCTACAAAGGGGTACACTTTCCGTTCACCATTCCGTGATTTTATTTTTGTCATCTATTTTCACTGGATTTTCACATATCATTTGCGAAATTAAAACCCCTAAAAAACTTAGGGGATACTAGTTTTTTTCTGTAAAAAAAGATCACTTTATGTCAGATGAATGGCATAAAAATGCCAGTTGCATGCCAACAGATTTTGTAATTATTAGAAAGTATGGATTGTGATGGATATCTTCTTCTTTTCACCGATAATTAAAAGTAACAATAATTGTGAAATGAATAATCATGATTTAAAACCACGACTTTCATTTCTTCAGCTATCTACTTGTTTAATAATTTTATTCTTGTTGTAAAAAAAACAACATTTCAATGAATAATGGTGCTGATAACACACCGAAACCAAGAAAAAGGAAATAAGATTGCAAATTTGTCTGAAAATATTAAGAAAAAGATAAACAAAACTTAGCACAACAAATTATGTATAGTTAAGAGCCTAACATTAATCTATACTTGAGGTTTGATTCACACTATTACACAATATTAAACACTAGCAAGAAGTAAAAGAAGAAAAATTCGGACAATGCTGTACATTTGTCTCGTAATTTCATTTTGGTTTCAACCGAAATAACAATGTTTTCCCATCAATTCACACTGTAAACAAACGAAGACCTATTTTGCTTCCCAGAAATGTTTTGTCTAATGTACAGTACTTACTTCATGTTTTCTTCAAACGTTTACTTAAAAACAATGTAAAATGAAATCTACCAACAATTGAATTTGGTTGCTATTATCAATCAATCTGAACAGTGCAATTTAAAAGATTTTCTCATTCTCATTCAAAACGGTCTATGAGACTGTATGACTTTTCAAACTTATCAGAAAAATGATCCCAGAAAAAAACCTCAAAAAACCCTCACTGCATAAAAGAAAATTTGAGATAAGTTACACCATGTTATATTCAGCAAAATTTAATGTTGTTGTTGACGTATTCTTTTTGTGTAGGAATTTCCATTAAGCGAACTATCTCGGAACCTTCAGACATCATCAATCAAGTTCATAAAGTAAATAAAGATTTACCAAAACACAGAAGTCATGGCAACTTACAGATGCACCAAATTAAAGATCAACCATTGAATCAAAGCCTTCACTCTGCTGACTCCTACTCTACAGCATCATCCACATCGTCTGCATCTTCATCTCCTTTTCCACGAGATTCGCCACTCTCAACTCCTGCTGATGTAAACGCAGTTGAGGATCAGTTTTATTATCCAGGTCAGTTCATTATCCTGTGTTATCCTGTGTTATCCTGTGTTGCTTCATTTTGAAACATGTAAAGGCCTCTTGTGCATTTCCTAAATCCTAAAGCCTTTAATAATTATCATTATCATTTCACTCTGACACCCGAATAATGAAACTAATAAAAGTCACCAAGTGTGGATGTATTGATTGCTGCTTTTTTGTCTTTACAAAGTTTGTGGATCCCTCTTTAACTCCTTATATGAGCAGCTAGAGTCCTTGTCAAATGTTATATCCCAAACCAAAACCCCTACTACTTCGCTTGTTTAGATAAAGATGGTCCTCTAATTAGTCACGTCAATTTAACAGATACTTTGTCAAGCACTGAAAGCACTGTTAGTACTATAAAAAGGTAGGAACAATTAAGAGGTTCATTGTTTTCCAATTTTCTGTTTCTCTATCTGTCTGCCACACTCAATGATAGATCTAGTTCCGTTCTTGATGTCAGTGTGAAACTATTGCATTGCGTACTAATAGAGTTCTATGTTTTTGGGGAAATGCAAACGATTTGTATTTTTTATGCCAAAAGACGTTTATCTTGACATTTTTTAGTGAAGCTTCAACAGACACATTGATTCAAACAGAAGATAGTGAAAAGTCCAAAAGTAGCAGTGATACAAAAAGCTCCATGTCGGTATGCAGAGTTCTTTATGGGTTAATAGTTGTTTCATATCGAAAATGTGTCCCTGGCACATGTTTTACTTTTCAAACATTTAAATTTAAATTTTCGTGCCAGTGGTTTTTGAATAAATAATTGTAGGTATTCTTCCTCCTAATAATTTTACCATCACTTTTGCCACTTGAATATGGTTTTTTTGTCAGTCAATGCATAAGATGATAGTTACATGCTTTTGTTTTGTAGACGATATCATGCCACGACGATTGCACCTGTATAATTGATGATATTCATGCTCAAATCTCGGATGTTGTACAGCAACATGTGAAACTTCGGGTAGAGAATTCTCTTCTGGAAATCTTGTTCAATTGCACTGCATTGAAAGCACAACACTTTCTTTATGACCAAAAACCAGAAATCACTTCATCACATGACAATTTATTTATGTGTTCACTGGAAGCATAACCTTTAACATAATGTCCCGCTAAACAACAAACTGGAAGTTATTAGTGGATCAAAAGGAGTGATAAAAGGAGTTGATTGTACAATTGGAAGCAAGCATACAACCTAATAAAATATAAATTTACCTTTTTTTAACTAAGTCTTTCAGTGATCATAATGCCCTTTTTCAAAGATATGTGAACGTTACTTTTAAGTCCTAGATTACTCTCAGAATGCATTTTTGACTAAACAAACAAATAGAAACCGACAAAATGTAATCACAATAAAATTTTTAGTCATTACAAATTAATTATTCGTCTATTATTTTATTGTTATTACATGTTACAGTGTCAAATTTATCCTGTTATATAGACAGCAAAAACTAATAATGTTGCCTACGACATCAACATCAACATCAAAACATCTTCTAACTATTGCACAAAACACTGTTCACAAGTTGCTGGTTATCTAACTGCAGTTACGGATATACAGATACACTTGAGTTACTGTCACAGCTTGCTAAAGGCAGTGCTTAATTACAAGTACATTAAATACACAACATGTTACAAATAATCCTTTCACAATACAGTAATACTGCACTAACACGTACAAAGTAAAATTTCATAATCTAATAACATCAACTAACTTAACATAATAGGATGTGCTATCCAAGCAGCAAAAGCACCAGCTAATGATGTCTTTACATGTAAGTAAAATGGCCTTCGAAAAAAATCTGTGGCTGGTTTTATAACACCTTTTTATCTGCATTTGTTTGTGTCTACTCAACTCCTTAAAATATGTAAGCATTAATAATAATATTTGAAACAGACTTGCATTAATATTTCATTCCAGATGCCTAAAAATATTTTTTATGTTGGAAGTATTTCCAAAACTATTTGGTAGAGAATAGCTGCTGTTTCTTGTGGTTTCATTTTTATTTCTGATGTATTTGTGATGCATTATTTACTTTAGGACCGAGGAAGTTTAATGTCGGAATGGGCAATTCCTTTTAATGACATTGAGGTAGGGGACCTGATTGGAAAGGGAAGAGTTGGAAAAGTATTCAGGTTTGTGTTAAACGAAATATGATTAAAATGTTTTACGAAAGTGTTTTGTGTCTTATGGAATTGTCGAAGTACCAAACAGTAGTACTTGCAACCGAATTATCGTTAACCTGTTGAAAAGGACTGTTTATAAAATATAAGCCTCAGAGCCTCAGTAAGTCGAGAGGAAAACAAGGTGTTACTGTGATATCTCTTGAACTAGCAAGACACACAATAATCAAAATAAGCACAAAATAACTTGTGTCCAGTCCACTTCTCTACTGTTGCATCATTATTTAATTAGATGAAAAATCAAAGTCTATGAAACAAAAGAGTGTTGGTTACTTGGTTTGATGCCGTCCAGCTATTTTTTGCTGGACCTGTGAAAGATGAATACTCTATCCATGAACAAAGTGCTCAGGTGTTTTAAACAGATACTTGGCTATTTCGTCTGCTGCTGCCATTAATTTAAATGTATCTTATGTATAGAGCTAAATGGCATGGTGAAGTTGCATTGAAAGTCCTGTATCTGGAAAATCCCTCTGTTGAAGAGAAAAATGATTTCAAGTATAAGGTTTGTTGTTAACTTTGTTTTCTTTAGAAATTTTTTAAATAGATTGAGTTTCATAACAACATTGTCCAAAGATGTCATACTTTAAAGGAAGAAACTTTCGTGAGGCGAAAAAATCGCGAAATTTTGGGAATTTACTTTCGCGAATGGCCCCATTTGACTATATTTCGCGAGAATTAACTTTCGGATGCCAATCGGTCACGAAAACGATCTGTTCATTTTTCTTTTTCGTCTCATCAACAAGAAGAGTATCCCGTTCGATGTCACCAATTTCTTTTTGCGTTTTTCGTAAGGCTTGATGGTTGTATCCGTGTCGAATGAAGTGGATGATCATTTTGTTGGTGTGGTTGATATACTCCTCTTTCGTTGTGCATATTCTGCGGACTCGGATAAACTGACCTTTCGGAATCTTTCGCTTCACGTGTTTGGGATGACTTGATTCGTTGTTCA
Source organism: Turritopsis dohrnii (assembly GCA_027922465.2). Classification (NCBI taxonomy): domain Eukaryota; kingdom Metazoa; phylum Cnidaria; class Hydrozoa; order Anthoathecata; family Oceaniidae; genus Turritopsis; species Turritopsis dohrnii. The sequence goes on from BQMF02000004.1 coordinate 1,347,771, forward strand.
AGTATTGGTGAGCATCTGTAGGCTTGGAGTAAACGCTTGTTATGATGGAAGACTGAGCTTTCGTGACGACAACGTCAAGAAAGTTGACACTGGTTGGGGATGTGTTACACTCAAACTTGATTTCTGATTTCATTCCTCTCGACTGGCCAAATCCCTGACAGAATTCGAGAAAGTCATTAAGTGAGTCTTTACCATGTGTCCATATCAGGAAAATATTGTCTATGTATCGATAGTATACATAGGGTGACAGGCCTGTCCTCTGGCGATATTCTTCCAAGAGGCTTTCTTCAAAGTCACTCAGGAACAGATTTGCGTAGTTGGGAGCCATCGGAGTTCCCATGGCAGTCCCTTTAACTTGTTTGTATAGACGATCACCAAACCGGAACACGTTGGATTGAAGGACAAGTAGTATTAGCTGCTTGAATGATTTCGATGGAATGCGCTTGTCTCCTCGCTTTTCTAAGAATTTGAAACAAGCTTCAGCACCTTCGGTATGGTCAATGTTTGTGTATAGAGAATTGACGTCCATCGTGACTAGGATGGAGCTTTCAGGTATCTTGCCAAGTTCTTTCAGCTTCATTAGAAAATCTTTGGTGTCCTTTATGAATGACTTTGTCTTCCTATCTTGGTGCTTCAGAAAAGAATCAAGGAATAAGGCAGTCCAAAAATATTTTTTTCCATGTTTAAAAAAAGGACAAGTCAAAGTACAAACAAGTTATTCAAAATACAAACAAGAAATACAGTTTTTAAAAAGTTTACCTATTTATTTCAAACGATACTCACAGGAAAACCTTTAATTAAAAAATGTGTGACAATTTGTTTTGAAAATTTCGGTGAAAAAAGAAACATTTTTCGCGGGAATTAACTTTCGCGAATGAAGACATTCAGCATTTTTCGCGGGATTTTACGAAAGTTTCTTCCGCGAAAGTTTCTTCCTTTAACTAGTCACAAGTCATAATACCCTAAACATTCTCATCTGCTTTGATATTCTATGCTGACACTGTATAAAAGACACAGGGTTAACATGCAGACATGTGAATATCAGAAGGTGGATACGCATAAATGTCTTCGTGTAACCTTTGAAGAAATAGCAATTCTCTAGTTTTTTTTTTCTGTGATGACACTCTATTTTGCTTTTAGGTTCAAGTGTTACGTAGAACAAGACATGAGAACCTGATATTATTCATGGGAGCTTGCATGGAACCACCTACGTTAGCCATTGTCTGCTCGTGAGCATCTTTGTGTTCCATTTTCTAGTCTTCGTTTGGGAACGTTGTCATGAGAAATCCTAGCAACATTTGATAACGAACTAAATCCTTTTTGTTTTAGCTTGTGTAAAGGTTATACATTGTACGAACACATCCACACACTTGGAAATAAATTTGAAGATGTTAAACTTATTTCTATCATCCAACAGATTGCTCAGGTAATGTTGAATGTCAACTTTGTTTTCGCGCGCTGGTCATATCGTAAAGAAACAGTTGCACCATGGAAAAGTGTTCCTTTTTACAAGAAAAAGTGGAAATGCAAGTTTTTGACACATCCTCACCAATTGTTTTTAATCGAGTTGGGACGGGATAATTGTTTGTTTGGATTGAAAGCCAGGATTGTTGAATCTCGCTGTTACAGTTGAGATTAGTTAATTTTAGAAATGGTGTCAGAAGTAGTGTTAAGTAGAAATATTGCAGGAACCAGGATTATCTCCCTTATCTCATATAAACATCCCTCCCTTCATAACGATTCTTTTACTTTTGGTTATTCTGTGATTTGTTTAGGCTATGAGCTACTTGCACGCACGTGGCATTGTGCATAGTGACTTGAAAACCAAAAACATCTTCCTGGAAAACAATAAGATCGTTATCACTGATTTCGGTTTAATTAGTATTGCGGACGTGAAAGTAACGAATAGCGAGAGGTTAGTATCTTAAGTTGACGGTAAATGTTTTAGACTGAACTTATTTGTACGCCTACTTTATCGGATCCAAATATGTCCAGGCCATACCATCTGAAGCTACCTCAAGGATGGTTGTCGTATCAAGCTCCAGAGATCGTTCGACAGTTAAACCCTTGTGATCCTGGCTGCGAAATTCCATTTTATACAAAAGAAACAGACGTGTATGCTTTTGGGTAAGTCCGTAACTTGAAATCTGTTTTTGTTTTGTAACCATGTTAGTTCTTGTTGAAGTTTAGCTCAAGTCATGTCGTTATGAAGCTCGTCTGTCCATGATTTTGTTGCACTTAAGGAATGTCCCAGTTACAAGGGGTCTCACTTACCTAGAGCATACTGTATATTTTTTCTCTCTTAATTTCCAGGAGCGTGTGGTTTGAATTGATTGCCGGCATGTGGCCTTTCGAAGGACAGCATCCCGAATCGGTTATATGGCAGATCGGGAAGGGTTTCAAGCAGAGTCTTCATCGGATTGATATTTCCCGAGAAGCCCGAGTAAGCCCGATTTCTGACCAGTTCATTGTGTCTAGATCACCTGTCGAATTTGTCCTCTTTCAAATTGTTTTTCTATTATTCTATCCTTTTAAACAAATTTAAACTATCGGTCCCCAAATTCCCAAAATTTTGAACTATGGCTAAAGACTTTCTCTGGAGAATTATAAGATCATGGTATATAAGACACAAGACGTTCATGAAAAAACCATACGTCGCAACATTTTAAGTATTTTAAGTATTTTTGTTTTATTAATCAGTTCTATTAAACTTGCATAACGTAAGGTGTAAACATTTTCTATGCATGAAATTCATCTCACAATTTCATCAAACATCTCGAAACTCATAATTATGCTAGAATCAACGAGTCAGATGTTGTTTGTAATCATCGAGTCAAATGTTGTTTGTAAACTCAATCACCCAAACAGATTTTAATGGAAAATTGTTTCATAAACTATGCGTCTAGGACGAAATTCAAAAAAATTGTTTTAAAAATGGCGCTTCGCAATTGTTAAATGAGTTTACATTGAAAGCCAACAAGGTTATGATGTAGTGGCGGTGATTAGCTTACGAAACATACAAGAATACTTAGATTGTAAGACTGTATTTAGCTTGGCGATGACATAGTCGGTTGAAGCGATATCTTTTAAAAGATATCGCTTAAAGGGGAATCAAACCCAAAAATATTTTTCTGCTCTCCGTCGTTATGATTTGAGTTAACTCGTGTCGAAGAATGGACTTTTTTCATGTCTTATATCTATTGCAACAAAAACGGGTGGCACATATTATTGATATCTAAGTTAATTACAGATCGAAAAACAGCAGCATGTATTATTTTATATACTAAACAAATAGTTTGCTATACGTCTTTTCTCAGTGACGAAAATTTACATGAAAATGTTTTTGATGTTTTCGGGCTAAAGTCTCAGAAACCAACCCCCGTCTGACACACACTACGTTTGAGCTTGCACGTGCATGAATGTTAATCGATAAAGCCCGTGACAAACTGTCTGAAAATTCTTTTTCCAGATAAACAAAAATCTAATTATTGTCCGTGTAGGATCTACATCACCACTCATGTCCTAATCTTTCTAAGTAGTGTACCCATCTTGTACGTGGTCGGTAGCTTGTTTAAAGCATTTGTCTAAGAACTAGTAATCTAGAGAAATACTTTTTAGAAATAGACTAGCCCTTATTAGAAATTCGTATTTGTTTATTTTTTTGAATGCTTTTGGAGGAACGACAAAATATGAAGACAGACATGGAACAAAAATAAGATGTAAAAATATTTAAAAACGCATTATTTATGGCTTAATTACTTGTGTACGTAGGCAAATCTTTGAAATTTTGATGACAGCGTCGATATCTTGTTACGTCCGTTTCCAAAACCTTTCTGTTCGAAGTGTTTTGTAGTCTGGATGTGAAGTGATACACTGAATGTTATCCTGTTTATCATTTAAAAGAGTTGCATTCTCCTGACAGCATTTACATTCAATCAACTTCAAACGGATTTGTTTAGACAGCACCCTAAATTCTTAATTACTTCATCTTCCTCGTCAGTAGTATCAGATATCTTTGGTGATATTCTGTTTCACTGTTTGCCATCCTTATCACTTCTCTATGATCGAGCGAAACTTAAGCGTAATACACGTTATATCACGTGACTACGGCTTCTGTCTTGGACCTCAGCGCTAATGTTTTTGGGTTCAATTATGACGAATTACGAAGAGAAGGAAGATTATTTTTAGTCTCAAACAAGTTTTATTTTTATTAATTTGATTTTTCGAATGAATTTACAAAATTTTATCTGAGGGTTTGATTCCCCTTTAAGTTAATGTAATTTTATCTATCCGAAAGAGAAATAATTTATTTCTATTTCTGATAGATAAAATTAACTTAAGGATTTGCTGATAAACGTTCTTAGATCTGTTCAGTCATTAGAAAGGTTTTCTGTTTTTCAGGACATCTTGGCGATGATTTGGGCGTATGATCCAGAGAACCGCCCTCCCTTCCATATGTTACTAAAGGCGTTTGAGAGACTTCCAAAACGGAAATTGATTCGTTCGCCGAGTCAGCCTACGTACCTAACTAGATCTGCAAACGCGCTAATATTATGAGAAGTCTCGATTGTCTTCGTGTATTGCGCTGGAAGCTGGAAGAGTCAAGAAAATGACATGTCTACCCGCCATCTCGATTACTGTTTTCATTTTGATAGTCAGATGCAAATGATAAATGCCTGTTCAATTCTTCGGGCATGCGTATGGAGAGATACAGAGATTTTCTTTAGTGTCGAAAGGCGAATAACAATAGTCCTTGTATATTTCACTGGACCCATTTAAAAGTGGTATTTTTGTATTTTATTTTACCTGTGCCCCAAAATTCCCTAATTTTTATTTTGTCCCTAAATAGGGGGAAACAGAATTGGACACCTTACGAATTTCCAATCTAAAGATTATTCTCATTATTATTATTATTATTTTGTTGTTTATGTTGTTTTTTTTTGTTTTTTTAATAATGGAGCTTGCTCTCTCCACCGGTAAACTTGATTGGTTAATGACATCACGTGACCTGGTAGGGAGCAAGTTTTTTTTGGTGGCTGGTCTACTACTACTGTACAGATATGAATATCTTTCTAATGTTTGGAAAGAACTCTATCCTCTTAGTATGCTGACGTCATACACACTTCATCTCTGTGTAATCAATCATTTTTCTCTCTAGTGTTTGTTGCCATAGGAATAACCAATGAAATTCCTCTAATAAAGTATTGTTATCGTGGTTTCACTGCTTATGCAGAAATTAAGTCACTGCACCCTTTGCCTCGATTCCAGTATGAACAGAAAAACGCCTGTTTCCTCTTTGAAACAAGGCAAAGGGTGATATAATTTGTGGTTGGCAGTGATTCATACTAGCAGAAAGTAATGTAAGTAATGTTCTTGCGACAGTTTTACCTAGCGACTCAGTGACCCGCTGCAACAATATTTAATATACTCTCTCTCTCTCTCTTAAAATGGCTGAAGACGCTACCACTATCGTTTTCGTTCGGATTTCCTGTGAATTTGAAAAAAATTAGTTTCAACACTGCTACCATTAAAATCATCGATAGTTTTCCAATAGTGTTTCAATTAGAGAGATGTTGATATACACACGTTCAATCTTTGCTGGGTTTTCTGTCTCGTTCACCCAACTATTTAACACACTCATTTAGTCTCTTCACCACCTCATTCAAAGAGGCATTTTGATATATTTATCTGTAAATATGCTGCAGTGATATGAAAGAGAGAATGCTGTATGAAACTCAAGTGTGCACAGGGTTTTCTTTTATTCCCGCCTTAGGCCCACAATACACTTTGCTACGAATCAGAATCTCAACCAAAAGACATATGGTGTCTCTCAAAACCTCTCGGAAGGAGATGTGGTGTCTCTCAAAGACCTCTCGGAAGGAGATTTCGAAGGATAAGTTTTATAAGTTTTCACGTACTTTGTTGTAAGAAGTAAACTCAATTTGTCACGTGAGCTCGACTTCGAACCCAGTATCTCTTGAAGTTTTGATGTGTGGACTGTGCCAGCGTCGCCATCAGTACATCGAAAAGCAAGAACGAGGTGGGGTTGACATCAGTCGCTAAGCAAACGTTGGAAATTTTGCATACGCTATTCTATTAGCTGTGCTCGCAGGTTATATTGAATTACGTTATCATACCAAAACATTGAACCGGAAGTATTTGTCAGATTACCTGATTGTTCATAACTGTGGAACTGATCATAGAATATTGCCATGCTCCAAATAAGCTTTCTGTTTGGCTTGGTTTCCTTGCACTACAGCCAGTTACAGCAGTGCTTCTATGTGTCTTTGATAATAAGTCAACTTCACTACAGCCAGTTACAGCAGTGCTTCTATGTGTCTTTTACAATAAGTCGACTGGCTAAGGAAACTATGTTACCATGTTAATTCGGCGCCAAAATCTCGTTTGTCACGTCGTCGAGTCGTTTTAGACGAACACTCGTTTTTCATTTGAGGCGTTTAGAAGTTTGTTCGTTTCAGATGATGACACGTCCAACATTTGTCGGGCTTTCATATCAAGAACTGTTAAAATTGATCTGTTTATTTCGAATGACATTACTCGTGAGTGGCTACTTAAAACCAGTCGATGTAGTGTTCTGTAGCACTGAGGTACATTTGTCTTTATATAAAGTTAAAGGATCTTTCAAATCACACAATCAAATATAACTCAAAGAACAGACATCGTTCATAGTTCGGTTATTGCTTCATCTATAACAACCATGCAAGTGTCTGACCAACTACTTGAAAACATGACGGCCTGGATCAACCTATGTAAATATGACACAAACTTCTGTTTTCGTGTAGGAGTGAGTTAGAGAAACTGGTAACGAGGTTGCACCGCTTCATAAACATTTAAAATGACTAATCTTCCAAAGCGCTTCAAACTACATTTTTGATCTGGGCCAAAACTATGACGTCGCGTCATGTGACCATTTGCACCTAATTAAAATCCTGATCAACAAACTATCAAATATCATAAAATCATTGATCGCACATGTCGCCAGTCTGTTGTCAAAATTTCCTTGTCTCTTAGAGAATGGAAGGCATGAGTAACGACGAAAATACCAGAAGATAACCACAAATAACTTTTTAAACGAAACCTCATTTTGTGAACATCTTTGAAATGCATTTCTCTTTAAATAATATTACTTGGATTTACAAAGTAGGTTCGCCTCAAAAGAAGTGAAAGAAGAAAAATGATAACAATCGCCATGGATAAATAATAAAATAATACGGTGAAGTACTGAACAAAAACCGCCCCCAAAAATGCGCCCAAAATGTGCCCAACGTAATAATGAAACTTTCTGACACCTTCAAAATATGCTTGATACGAAGAGGTTACCATGTTTGCACTTGTTACCTGCATAAAAACAAGTTCTCCTAACAAAAAGAACGAAAACGATATAAAGATAAGTAATAATAAAAAGAGTACCAAATATGCGTTTAAGTTTGGTCGAATGACAACAATTAAGTATGCGTTAAGCAGTACAATCATTGAAAACAAACTCGTTATCCCAAACATATAAACCATAGTTTTTCGAAACTTTATTTTGCTAACAGAGTAAAGTACTAGAAAACTGAAAACACTATTGAATACAAGCAATATGTTTAAACTTCTGTAGGACCATTTCAAATGATCAATTACAAGGATAGGTAGAGATCGACTCACTGCAACCTCTATAGCTCCCATACTCAATGCAAATCCGAAAATTATTAAAACGTTTATGTTTTTATAGAACTTGAAGAGAACCTGATGCCACTTCAACCTCTTCTTCATTTTCGATTTGAGCATATATTGTTGTTTTAAATCAAATTCTTTGGAAAGATCATACGAGCAGAAAAACACGCAGATCTGCAACAACACCAGCAGAACAAGTATTTCTACTCCAACAATATTTGCATATGTTACGTGAATCCAGCCAATCCAGAAGTTGGTGTTGATAAATCCTACACCAATCACCGGTCCAAGTGTATATCCAAGCACATTAAAAGCATTTAGTAAGGGAACCTTTTTTCCAACCTCATTCGGATCAAATGAGCGAGCAACCTCCGAGGTAAAAAGTGATGTTGCTACATATGTGGTGCCCATCAGAAACCGCCCAAAAACTGGTAGAAATGGCGGATGAGGCGTCATGTATAGGATGCAGCCAATCATTGCAAGGAAATTGGTGATGGTCAGGGACAAGGTTAAATGTCGATACTTATCTGTCAGCCATGCAAACATCGGAAGAAATATGAGAGACGGCACAAATATGGCCGCCATAATAAGACCATAATATAAATTATCATTGTTAGTCTTCATAACAGTTGTGATGTAGATCCATAATGTTGATAGCATTGCGTTTACCTCCAAGCCAGTCATGAAATTGTGATAAAGGTAAACGATGAAAGTGAGTGAACGTTTCCTCTTCCATGTTTGGAACTTGCGTGATGAATCCATTTTCATGCTGCTGAAATATTCTGATTATTTTTATATTCTAACAAAAAAATGTTATCAGTTTACATACCGCTGTAAGTTGAGGTTGACCAACAAAACCTTAAGAAAATATACGCTACGCAGAAAGGAAGTATTACCGCTGATAGAGAGGTTTGAAATTTTCTTGAGTTGCTTCTGTATATCCCAGAACTGGCTAGGATTTCCCTTTATCCCATTATTTTGCACTCTAATTTTTCTCGTTAGAGCGTGGCGACCTTGATTGACCGGTTGATAAGTGGTGAAAACACACACAGAAGTGGACGAAACAAAAACAAATATTTTTTCTCTTACATTACACAATGTTAAGTAACCCTCGCTCTCATCAAACTTTCTTGATTTGTTTTCCAGCGCTTTAGCTAATTGTTTCTAGATTTATGAGATTTGCAGATATCCGCTTCGCATTCGTATCGAATCTGAACCTTTACGAGATTAGACCTTACAACCCCCGTCTGATGGGTCTTTCGCCCTTGCAACCCCCGTCTGAGGGTTCTTTCGCGCAAGTATTTGCATACATTCTCCATTTGTTCGAAGCTATCGTTCGAAATAGATCAAATTTCGTCATCGTTTCGTCATCATTTTTCGTTCTGGCTATTTTTAAATCTGTTTGATAAATTTGTTGCCGATGTCTGTTAATGTTTTGAGTTTTGTTATGTTAAACCATTGCTTTCCATCATTTTTGCTTAAAAAAACATCTTATCTAAACGACAGTTTTTAGGGACTGTTCACAAATGACGTCAACTGTTAGGAGGGGGGGGGGGGGGGGGGGGGGGGTTATGCTAAAGTTGACGCTGGTTGACGGGGGAGGGGCGGGGATGTGATACTAGTTGACGTAAACCCACACAATTTTGCAGAACCTTGAATCTTCTCAAACGTTGATGTCAACTGAGGGGGAGGGGGCAACGCAAAGTTGACGCAGGTTGACAGAGGGGAGCTGTTTGCTGTCACGTTATTTTGACTTCGACCTAATTAAATTACGTGATACTAATATACAGTGTGTCGTTAGTTTCCTAATCAGCAATTAAAAATTCTTTCAAGCTATATATTGTTTTCCTAACTATAGAAGCCACAACGAAACCCATTCTTTAGCTGAGGTTACGCACTAGGGAACAAAAGCGAAGTTCTATATGATCCATATGAATTTATTTTCCTTTTCTATTCTACAAATCCCATATATTTCCCCTGCATTTTGATGATTCATAATTCTATTACGCATCAACCACCCAACAAAACCAACACAACAGAGATAGCTATGTATATTTTTATGGGTATTATTTGTATATACTTCCACCAATACATGTACTTGAAATTTCAACATTATGATTTTTAGCAAAAATGGAAAAGTTGAAAATTCTAAGATATATATTTATATGATTTGCGTCAACTTCAAAAATAACTTTATAGTGTTACTTTATTTTACAACAAATTCTATAACGAAAGTTAAGGTGAATTACATTACATTTCCCTCTCTCCTATGAAACTCTTAAAAACTTCCCTCTCTCTCCTATGAAACTCTTAAAAGAGTATCTAGAACAGAAATAGAGAGCAAGGAAGTGATACAATTACTCCTGTGTTAAAAGATATACATGTGTAAACAGCTGAATATTTAGCTGCACATCTGCATGTGTGACACTCCAGGCAATTTTGATAACAAACCGTAAAATATTACCTACACTCTTTTTTTCATAACGTTGCATTAAAAATTTCATATTTTCTTAGTTTTTTCGAACGTTGCAACGCAGCTCACATAATATGTTATGATTTGTTATCGAAATTCCCCGGAGAATTACATATCTTGAAATGCTTACAACTACAGTGTGTTTCAACAATAAGGCTACCCAGAAAATTATTCACTGTAGCGTTTGACATAATTCTTAATATAAAAAATGTTTTTATACCAACAGAAAGAGAAAAAGAAGGGCTATCCAACGATAGTAAAATTGCATTGAAATGTTAAATATTTCAGCAGTTATATGGGATTGTATCCGAAATTTTATTACTCTGATTTTTTATGATCAATTAACACTTCAATAATCATAACAAATACATTTACTGTTGTGATTAAAATTCGAATATATTCAAAACTTTCTTTGAAATTAAGTGGAAAGTACAGTGAACAATTTTTTGGGTAGCCAAAAATTCTCAACAATTATTTGTCATAATGTTGTGAATTTTACATCACAAGGAAGCCCTTCTTCAGTACTTTTGATTGATATGAAATTTTCAAGAAAATGATTATTCTTCGGAAAGTTATTGAAGAAAAACACACAGATTTGGATTTTCTTAAAGATCAATTAACAGTTCTTTAATGACATTTTAAGAAAGCAATTTTCTTTTGTTCTTGTTAAGCAAAAGTAAAAGTACGCGCATTTAATTCCCAAAACTTTTATCTTATCAACTTGACAGAAATTATGTTTGAACTCATCTGATTGTGTTTGTAAACTTGTTGTATTGTTACACGCGTTAATTGATCTTTAGCAAGTTAATGATCTGAAACCATGATATTTTCCTCAATAACTTTCGGAAGAATTATCATTTTGCTTCAAACTTTACATTTTCAGAAAGAGCTTGAAAAGAGCTTTCATATGGTACGTAAATCGCAAAAATTTGACGAATGACTTTTGAAAAAACGCATTGAAAGTTTGTGGCTAAAACATTCTGAGACACACTGTATATATCTGTATAATTTGAATAAAAGCACAATCAAGATCTATCAACATCATTATATGAATTGGGAAGAAAATGTCCAATGATATTAAAAATATTAAAATGTTACATATATATATCTAGAAATAATTGAGTCAGAGACAAAAGGGGCAAACAATGTCAGGACTGGACTGTTGGGCATTTCTAGCCATATATGGTCATGAAGTAACACAACATCTATTCAAACATGTTTTTAAATCACATTTTGTGATAAAAACTCGCAACATTCACCTAAATGTTGGTCGATATCTCTAGGTTAATTTCTTTCAAATTTCTAGTGCTTCTTTAAGCTTGTGGGAAAAAAGTTTTGTTTCACAAAAGATTTTGATTCATCTTGTTACTTTTTTTCTTCATCTTCACCTCATATTCACGAAATCAGCCTCTTAAATTTCTAAAAATTTTAAATTGAATTTTCTAAATCACTAAAAAGAACAATCTAAGGGTAGCATTTCATAACATTCTATCCAAAAACCTAGCAAAAATATCGGCTAGTTAGTCTAGCATCCATGCGTATTTACGTAAACTATAGGAATTCAACTTGCCCACTCGAACTTGTCGAATGAAAATCCGACCGTTACGCATTCCGTATTATCGTTAGTAAACGGGTGATTGCACGCTCTCACTCCAGAAAATGAAGAAAGATGGAACACCAACAAGATGTAAATTACCCACAAATATACCTGATATTAACAGATTGAAACTCTGAAACTCTTGAGAGGTGTTTCTCTTTAAATAATATTACTTGGATTTACAAAGTAGGTTCTCCTCAGAAGCAGTGAAAACAAAAAAATAAAGACAATCACCATAGAAAAATCATAAGAAAATATAGTGAAGTATTGCTCGACCCCAAAGATGCACCAAAAATGTGACCAAGGAAATAGTGAAACTTTCTGACACCTTCAAAATATGCTTGATACGAAGAGGTTACCATGTTTGCACTTGTTACCTGCATAAAAACAAGTTCTCCTAACAAAAAGAACGAAAACGATATAAAGATAAGTAATAATAAAAAGAGTACCAAATATGTGTTTAAGTTTGGTCGAATGACAACAATTAAGTATGCGTTAAAGTAGTACAATCATTGAAAACAAACTCGTTATCCCAAACATATAAACCATAGTTTTTCGAAACTTTATTTTGCTAACAGAGTAAAGTACTAGAAAACTGAAAACACTATTGAATAGCAGCAATATGTTTAAATCTTTGTATGACCATTTCAAATGATCAATTACAAGGACTGGGAGAATCGACTCACTGCAACCTCTATAGCTCCCATACTCAATGCAAAACCAAAAACTATTAAAACGTTTATGTTATGATAGAACTTGAAGAGAACTTGATGCCACTTCAACCTCTCGTTCATTCTCGGTTTGAGTACATATTGTTGTTTCAAATCAAATTCCTTGGAAAGATCATACGAAAAGAAAAACACGCAGATCTGTAGCAAAACCAGAAGAAAAAATACTTCTAAGCCAGCAATATTTGCGTATGTTACATGAATCCAGCCAATCCAGAAGTTGGTGTTGATAAATCCTACACCAATCACCGGTCCAAGTGCATATCCTAACACAAAGAAGGCAATTATTAGAGGAATCTTTTTCCCAACGACTTCTGGACTGTATGAACGAGCAACCTCCGCCATACACAGTGATCCTGCAACATATGTGTACCCCATCAGAAACCGCCCCAAAACAGGTAGAAAAATCGGATGAGGTGCCATGTATAGGATGCAGCCAAACATTGCAAGGCAATTGGTGATTGTAAGGGACAAAGTAATCTGTCGTGTTTTATCTGTCCGCTATGCAAATATTGGAAGAAACGCAAGAGACGGCACAAATATGACTGCCATAATAAGACCATAATATAAATTATCATTGCCAGTCTTCATAATAGTTGTGACGTAGTCCATAGTGTTGATAGCATTGCATTTACGTCCAAGCCAGTCATGAAATAGTGGATAAGGTAAACGATGAAAGTGAGTGAACGTTTCCTCTTCCATGTTTGGTACTTCCGTGAAGAATTCATTTTCATGCTCCTCATGCAACATCTGTTAATATTTTTTGTAATCTGCTAATAACACTATTTATGACTTATACACTGAACAAAATTAATTTCGTCAAATCATTCACTGTAATCAGTAAAATCCTATTGTTGAAGCTCTGTGTGGAAATGCTTAGAATGGAAACTCCTTGTTAAGAACGTTAGTTCAACAAACTTTTTGTACTAAAGGCTTATAAGAACGAGATTTTGTGCTTGTTGACCCAAACACTTTCAACAATGTTTTCACCATGAAGTTTTGACGAACTCGAATCGTTTCGTTGCTACTTAAAACTAATTTCCATCGCGAAAAAATTCGTGCTTGCATTACATTGTAATGAACTGACTTTCTTTACCTAAAGGGAATGATATGGGATAAAAAATTTTATGATAGGCGTTACAATATGAAATAGTTTGTCAAACACTAAGCGATGAAGCACTAAAGGGACCATTATGTCTAATCGCACAGTCTCAAGAAAGCATAAACATTCCTAGCTGGTTAGCCTTTCACATCTTCGAAGAGTAATTTGAGCAATAATTAGAAAAGATACATCTTTTTATGAACTTGCACTTTCGTATAAAATATTTTGCTTCAGCATTTTGAATGCTTATTGACGCTTTAAGTTTCATAATCTTGGAAAATTACAGCTCAAAACTGTTAGTTATAACTGGTATCATCAGAGATCAAAAGGGGCCGATTTTTGAGCTGTGAGGCAGAACAATCAGGCGGCGGCAGTTATAGCCTAAAATTTTCCAGTCAAATGGGGCGCCAACAAATAATGCACTAATCCATAAATAAATGTATTAGACAGATTTTTGAGTGACGGCATCGCGCGCGTCGCGTGATATATTGACGACGTCAAAAAACGACGAAGGAGAACGGCCGTACATCATTCTCTTAACGAAATTTGACTACAGCTTGGGCTGTACAAGCTGTACCCTGCGTCCGCCACTGCATTATCTTCTTCTAATATATAACGTTAGCAAGCTCTGCACAATTCATTCAGTGTAAAACAATTGCAGAAAAAATAACATAAATGAAAGTGACTAGGTAGAGTTAAGTCAACCCTCTCTCCGCCCTTCTCTAACAAACAACACCACCATTATTCATGCACAGTCATCAACGAAATAAAAGAAAACGAAAGATTTGCTTATATCAGACACACGAACTTGACGAAAGCTTTTGGCGATAAAAGCTTCTCCACCAAAACAATATTAAAAATGTAAAAGGGGGGTTAACAGTCGTTTGCATATGAGTCAATATTTAATAATTGTTTTCCAAATAAAACAATACATATACTTTTTTGTTTACAAATAATACATACTTCAATAAATTTCTTTGTTTTGTCGTGTTATTTGATAAATAATTGTCAATAATAACGCTTAAAGGTTGTTTTTGTCTAAGAGACGTCTAAGAGACGTCTTGTGCCGGCTGGAAGTAAAAAAAAAAGAAAAAATTAACAAAATACCTTAACCCTAAAAAATGAAACACAATCTATGAATTTCCTCGCTGTCATTTCTTCAGTTTAAAGAAGAAACAAATTATTTACATCTGTTATGCCCCACTGTAATTATTTTGTCCCACTTTGTAAATTTTGCTCCATTTTGCAATTGTTTTGCTCCACTTTTGTAATTTTTTGCTGCTCCACTTTGTGTTTACTACCTGCCCCACTTTATAATTTGCTGTCCTTTTTACTGACTAAATAAGATGTTTTTACCAAAACTTTATTTATAACAGGTTTGTAAGAACTATCAAATAACTTCACTTAATCGGGCAATTCGTGCCAAATTCGGACTAACCTCTCCAAATCTCACAAAAAACGTGCACAAAAAAGGTGCCGATTTCGAACTTGGAAGTGATTTTTCAGGTTTCAACAAAATTGGGCAATTTGGGCCAATTTTGGGCCAATTTTTTCCAAGTCCTCCAAATTTCACAAAAATTTGCACAAAGAACAATTGGAAGGTGCTGATTTTGAACATCGAAAGGATTTGCAGGTTTCGACAAAAAATTTCAGACGAATAAGTTTAGATCTATTTGTTTTATATATTACTACTCAGCTATTGTATTTCACAGTTCTGTAGAAAGAGTAACGTTGTTAGGATTGTGACAATGCGCTTTAGCGAAATTTTAGACGTCCCAGTCGTCTTGTTTGTTATTGTTTTTGACAAAAAATCGTAGAAATCAACAATATGAAGCTTTATTCTTTCGCAGCGCACACACACACAGTTTACATTCCTTGGGCGTTCACATTCTGCCTGTTTGATGTATACTTTGTAAGATATTAAGACCGACCACTCATTTACTTTGTAAACAAATGAAGCCGACAGTTATAGATTGATATTTTGGCGAGATAATTTCGCGCATTTGAAAAATAATACGGTCACCTTCAGCATGGAGGTATAAAACAGAAGGAGAACGAACTCTTATTTTTCTATTATTCAGATAATGACTATTCTATTCATTGCGGTGTGACTTTGATGTCATCCGTGATGCGCTTTCGGCTGGTTGTCGGTGAAACGAATACTTTTTTAAAAATTAACGACAATTTAAAAACCAAATATCATCCATTATAACAACGGATCAACTTGCTGCATAGTGACAAGCAGATTATTAAACCTAAAGCTTCCTTGAGAAACAAATGAAAATCTATGTTTTTATACAGAGTTGAAGATATCGCGTAATTCACGTATAAGTTCCAATCTGCATATCTTCTGACTTAAATGCGCCTCGATAGTGCCGCGGTACGTGCAAAAACTTAGGATTATTCTCTCTTCAAAAACTGAAGCTCGGCGAAACTGCTTGAGGGGATCACGAGATATATAGACCTAAAGTTGCAATGTTTTCGTTGCATATTTGTGACGTTTTTGCATAATTCTCCCAATTCCTACAGATTATGCATGCTAAGAACTTTACCCTAACGATCTTTAATCACATTGGAGAATTGATATGAACGAAATTTTCACGCAAGAACGCCAAAATTATAAAAATTATGCAAGATGATAGCAATTATATGTTATTACACACTGAGGACTTAAACAATGCAGCGCATCACGGATAGTACAATAGCAGATTTTGAGTTCGTTCTCCTTCTGTTTTATACCTCCATGCCTTCAGCATATTCGTTTTACCTTGCATACTAATGAAGCCAAAAGTTATAGATTGATTATTAGCGAGACAACTGCGTTTTTCCTATCGGGCATGCGCTAAAGAATATTGAAATGTTTCCATCACCTAGCAAAAATTACAAAGTGGGGCATAACAGCATCTTATTCTTCAAAAAAAAAAAAAACTTTGTAAAATAGTTTTTCCTCCGAGATATCATCATCTTTCGTTATTGATACAAACGTCAAGATGAAGAGATGAAGGGTAGCTACTACGATTGATAGATAAATTATAATTTATGGATAGGAGTGTGAATATTTACCGCATTTCTGTCTAAACACTGCATTGTGGTAGAGATGTCATGTCTATCGGAAGATCTATTGTTTAAACAATTCCAGGACGATTCACAAAAGATTGGCATTCTATGACAGTTTTGCAACTTATAAAAAGGTAATTTGTAAGCTCTTGTTAATTAAGTAGGCGACAGTCTGATAACAACGCTGCTGAAATAGTCCTCGAGAAAAATGATAAAATTTACGCTTTCCTATTAAATCCTTTAAAATTTTATGCGATTTGTGCAAACGCACAGCGTTTCTTGTAAAGTTTGTAAAAACAATCTCTGTTGTGCGGAGATTGAGTGAGAAAAAAGTTATGTTTCTGCCAAACCAGATTATGAAGATATTTGGAATATTTTTACGGAACCTTCCAAAAAAGAAGTTGAAGTATTTTTCTCCAATTTAAGCAAATCATAATACCGTATAAACTCTAATAAACGCGGCGTTGTTTATTACAAATTAAAGGTTTTTGGATGCGGCGTTTAATAGAGGGAGGCGTTCATTAGAGGGCGGCATTTATTACAAAATGAAAAATTGGACAGAAGTAAACTTAAACAATAATCTTTCCTTATCCTTAAAAAGGTTACAAAAGATTGTGTGAAAATGTTTTACACAAAAGATATGTTCATGAAAATGTCAAAGAAGAGCAATGTCACTGGGTCTGTTACAAAAATATTTGTTTTATGTCGGACGGACAAATCGATACTTAGGGCTATATAAAATGCTAATACTTTTGTAACAGACCCCACTGTCGCCGTTCTCTTGTATGAGATGAAAACTTTTTATAATTGTTGTTTAACCTGTTTTCTAATAAACGCCGCTTTTCAAGATGCGGCGTTTAATAGAGGGAGGCATTTATTAGAGGGCGGCGTTTACTACAAACGTTCGGCTATAAAAGCGGTGTTTAATAGAGGGCGGCGTTTATCAGAGGGCGGCGTTTATTAGAGGAAATACGGTATTGGAAATGAGTGGCTAACTGATAAAGCCATACCGACAGTTGACCCAAAACTAACGCTTTCAAAATTATTAGGGACGACTTGGGGTCTTTGATTGATAGCATGATCTTTGAAGATAAACTGAAAAATAACGAATAGTAAAGCTACCGTGGAACAGTGGGACGTTCTAATATTAATGTCGTAAAAAAACCTTTTCTTCTTAATAAAATACTACATTGTATGTCTAGTTCGTGTGTTAAAGATTAAAAAACGTATCTACACACCTAAGCGAAAGCAACTAGTAATTTCCATCGTCCTACACAGAAGTAATTTCCCGTACTATTTGCAAAGTACGGACTTCAGCATATACAGGTACTTTTGTTAGCTTACAAATACAACTTGGTCTAAATTTGATTAAAACTGTTGCTGTTACCAACACAACAACTAAGACTATTATTGCTAGTGTCCAATAAAGAACATTAACAGAAATTAGAGAAACAGAGTCCACACATTTTTGAACTTTGCAATATTGCCAATCTCCTTTATCATTTATGTAACACCATGGCTTTTTCCCGACACGTTGAGGATTTCGACAATAATTTCTTTTAAGAGACGGATAGTAATTCCTGGAGATGTCATTCCAGTAAATGCACGTCAAACCATGTTCAGTAATGTTTTGTTTTCCATGGTAATTTTGACCGGAACCAACGTAACATAACTTGTCTGTATATTGATTCGTTCCTGCAACGGTTTGATTCAAGTAACATTGCAGCAGATTTCTTTGATCAAAATTTGGGAGTTCACTACAGTCCAGAAATCCGTTATGAAGTTTTTGATTCATTAAGAACTTGCGTTGTTTCCCCGCTTCCAATACTTCCGCAATAAGTTCCCGTATCTTTTTAGGGAAGCTGGACCTGACATGACGACAGGTTTCAAGACATGGAGGAAAGTTAGCAGTGTTATAGTGATGACACACTTTATGCCTTACGTAACATAAATACCAAATGTTGTTGTTCGCCCAATCATAAAAATCTTGAACATTAGGAAAAGGATCATTTTTGAAGGCATTGAGTATAACTGTTCCATTCTCACAATAGTTGGTGTAGTATGTTTCCACTAACCTGATGATTATATCCTTGACTGTTGATGTTGTTAGCTTGCTTTTTTGAATGACATTGACGAATTGTAATTCCCTGTGCAATCGTTTATTAATATCTAAAGCTTCCTCTTCGGAAATGTAGTAATTCATCAAATATGGTTTGCAGACGCCATTAGGTAAGATTTCAGTGTATTTTCGGCATGTTTTCCCTCCCACAAGTAATGTAAGAAACACAACCAAGATGAAGATAACAATACTGATTTGGACTTTTGTCATAATAATTCCAACAAAAACGACAGGCTCCACTATTAACCTACTAACCAAAAGAAAGAAATTAAATAAAACTTTCGGTTTTGTGTCCTCAGAACAAATTATAAAATAAAAGAGGTATCATTACTTCGCTTTCTTTTGTACAAAATAAAAATGAGACATTAAAGCCGGCAAGATGATAAGAAAATTAAATTACAATCCCTACTATACATAACTAATGATCTTAACATAAAACATAAAACATAAAAACATATTTTTGTGAAGTTTCTAGTTTGTTGATTTAAGCATTTTCCATTATCCTCTGGCGTACAAATAACTCGTTTTGTTACCCAAAGCGCATGGCCAGACTTTAAGATTTCGAAATTGCAACGTAATAATAACCTTGCGTAAAACAGGAAAAAAAAATGCCTTTACGAAGATTTTCATTCACATGCACGTAAAATTTGTTGCAATGAAGCTTTTTTCACATGCGCGTAAAATTTTACGTAAGCTCATGCGACTAGAACAATGCTCATTCATTCTCTTCTTGAAAAGGAGCACTAACGAAAACATCTTGGTGTATCTACATTTATTCATACTATACAAATAATTCTATATTTAAATATTTGCACAATCAGTCTTTTTTGGTCCTGAATCAACCCCTAAAAATCGGTAATTTCATGAACGCTCGTCGCCATTACGTTACAAAAGCGTAATGACGTATTTATGCGAAAGAAGGAAAACACCATACAGAAAAACCTGTTTTTCTACAACATCTCACACAGCTAGGATTTATCTCAATCTTCAGTTTCTAGGGTTTATTAACTGGGAGAAATCCCAGTTTCTGAATCCAGTCCGTGTGTGGGGTTTTGCTCTAGTTCCAGAATGATTGTGACTGTAGTTTTCTTTGCATTCTGTCCCGCTTAAGTTCTGATCATTTGCGATGTTCGCAATCTATTGTGGGTCCATGCTTTTTCTCGATTAGTATAATAAAAGCTCTGGAATAATTTAATTTCTAAAGTGGTAAATCGAGTACCGTATTTCCTCTAATAAACGCCGCGGCGTTTATTACAAATTGAAGTTTTTGGATGCGGCGTTCATTAGAGGGCGGCGTTTATTACAAAATGAAAAATTAGACAGAAACAAACTTAAACAATAATGTTTCGTTATCCTTAAAAAAAGGTTACAAAAGATTGTGTGATAATGTTTTACACAAAAGATACGTTCACAAAAATGTCAAAGAAGAGCAATATCACTGTCGCCATTCTCTTCTATGAGATGAAAACTTTTATAGAAATTAATAACACATCAAATATTCATGCAAACGTGAAAGAATTTGTTGATAGAAAACAAAAAAAACCTATTAACTATTAAACCAATTCTTGTTTAGCCTGTTTTCTAATAAACGCCGCTTTCCAAGATGCGGCGTTTATTAGAAGGCGGCGTTTATTACAAATGTTCGGCTATAAGTGCGGCGTTTAATAGAGGGCGGCGTTTATCAGAGGCGGCGTTTATTAGAAGAAATACGGTATACATATTATACATAAAATATATTTTGAATGCCATTAATATATGTCAAGGTAACTATTTTAAGAATCTTTTGATATTTTCGTGAAATGCTGAAGCAGTGAAGTGGTAATATTGTTCACTGCAGTGATGATCTCTGTTTCATCACAAAGCTGGCAACTTATCCGGAGAACATCGTTCATAGTTCAAACAATTTATAATAATTTATAACCTTGTTCATGTTCGTTCAAACAGAAATATTGTCAGGAATTTCCACTTCAAAAAATACATGTTCATTACGAGAATCAATTGTACTTTTGTCATTGTCTTCACTTATATCTCAAAATCTTTAATATAATTTTATATGTTTGCTTAGCTGATCACGAGAAAGCAATAAATACGAATGATATTTTCGTCAAATCATAAAACACAAACGTACTTTTCATAATCGTAATGCAATCATCTGAATAATTCTAATAATTTCGACAATTAAGCAGAATTGATAAAAAGACATTAACTGTCTTTTTAAAAAAGTCACACATTTTGAAAAATTAACAACAGATCTCAAGATCTGAATTACAACTTCTATTGCAGGAAACTTCCATATTTAGCGCTAAAATTTAAATTTTTAAAATTCAACTTTGTATATGGCCACCAGTAATTGCAACACGGACGGTACAAAGGAAATTTCATCGATGTTATTCTATCTCCTTTCGTATTTTTATGGTTTAATGAACAATGTCCTGTCAAGTTGTATTGTGATAGCTTTCTTTTGTAGTAGAAGTTTCCTAATTAGATTTTGGCAAGGTCATAACATTAACAAGTCAATACAAATAACAGCTACCTTTTCATCTTTGATTTCACGACCGTTTTTTTGCTCAGTCCTGGTGTCATTTTTAGATGTAACGTGGCTGATGTATTTTGCAGTCAGCTTATCCCAAAGACTTTTAAGGAGAATTTATAGTATTTTTAAATTTCGAATTAAGATTTTGTAGTGCCCAAGCAACTCCAAGTGGTATACATAGAAGCAACATAGAGGAAAATTGATGTTTATCGTACTGACTAGTATCCCGGGTAAAAACTTTTTACCGAACTTAACTTCGAAAACATTAGGTCAAATCCACCATTCCCGTGTACGTACCCCGTGACGAAAAAATAAATCATAGAATCGCAACTCAAAAACATCCCAGGCGGCGTCGCTCGCCACCCATGTTCAGTATGCGTTGTGTTGCGAAATTTAACTCGTGTAAAAGTTTCTACAGGCATTAATTTTTTAATTCATTTCTTACATTCAGAAGATTAAAAACAGAAACAAATAGCAACATGGCTCAGAATAATATATTTATACGCAGAAGAGAAGTAACTTTAATGTAAAAAAAATGGCAATATATAACACAGAACTGTTTACCCAGACATACGAAACCAAACATTACAAAATGTTAATTCAAAACAAATTGATACCTTCCAACTTTTTCTTTTGTTCCAAAGTTACTACTCGACTGCAACCATTAATGAATTTTTCAAATGATATGTAGTCTGTTCTTCCCAAAACCATCAACGTCATGATTAAAACCATGAGTTTCATTTCTTTGTGCTTTTTTTATTATTACCTAAAAAATTAATACTTGAATTGTAATACCGAAAACCTAATCATGCTATAACAATATTGAAATAAAAAATAAAACAAAAAGAAAGAAAAAACAAAAAGAAAATTCAAGTACGCATTTATCCTAAAGATAACAATTAAAAACAAAATTTGGTCTATAAAGTCAACCGATACTGTGAGTCAATACGGGTTCACTCAACACTGGAGCTGAACAGAATAAAGACTTTTACCTGGCATACACAACCAAACATCAAATTAATAAAAATAATTGAAACAACAAAATGCCCTACTTTGACCAAAACCATAATTGAATACCCAGAAGATATTAAAAGCAACAAATAAAAACATAATGCTAAACTTATATACCTAGCAAGTATGTATGTAGCAATTAACATAACACAAAATAATGAATGCCGTAAACAAATATAAACTGAAGAAAAATATACCCCAGCAATGCTTCTTTTTTGTAGTACAATCGCAATGAAATACATAATCCATTCTTCTCTTAAATAACCTTCTCAACATACCATGTGTTTCATTTATACATTTATAAATTTCGTTTATAAATAGCTACACTTTTTCTTTTCTGACCTAAAAGAAAAAGATTTCAGTAAAGAACAGTTACAATACTTACTACTACTGCAACCATATTTAAGCAAACCAAAACAAAAGGCGTAAATGACCGGCAGAAAGGCATGCAGACAAAGCATCAAACATCGTCAATAGATACAATTTGACAGCATAACACGTTCCCTACTTCCACAGCCATGAGAAAGGAAAACAGTCATAGCTGTGGGACCATTTTTAATTGATCTGTAAATAAATAAATCAAATCAAATCTTCTTTGCTAACTATAAAAATAATAATAGCACGCGTTACCAAAACAAATTACTCTCGTCTTCGTTTTTCATCCAGTAGCATATAAACTAAACCAAAGAACTCATATAATAAGATATCTATTCAAAGCTATAGTATTTAATCTTTCAAAACTAAATTAAAACCATTCCTTACTGTGTAAATAAACATCATTTTGTTCTGCATTTCTTCACTACACTTTCTTCTGTATAGCGATATTTGATAACTAAAACGTAAACAAACATTTAAATACATTTAAATACAAATACATATACCTAACTTGTTCTTTTATTAATCAAAAATAAAAGTTTTATAATGATACCTTTTGTTCGTTCGATTTTTCTGCAGCTAATTTTTAAAAACTTCACTGCACTTCTTCTGTATATCTAAATATGATTTTTCATTGTAAACAAACAACTAACTCACTTACACGTGCTACTGCATACAAACCTGTGTTTCTTCGTCAGTTCTTTCGTCGATTTGCTGCCTAAAACAATCATATTTAAATTAAAATATTGGTGTACAAAAAGAAACACGTCTTCTTCGCGAAGTTTCTTGCTCACGAAATGATCGTTGACAAATTTCGAACGAAGAAGATTGCATTGCTCGCACTCCTCCAAAGACGTTTTTCGGCTGATTTCCACTGCGCAAACCAAAAATAACAAAACGGAGGAGCATATACTAATCGCGGAAAATCAAAAAAAGTGTTCTCGCCTCTACGTGGTTTTACGACAAAAAGGGAAAAAATAAGAAGGATTTGACCGTGAAAAAAAATAAAATATATCACTCTCTAAAATAAAAGTGGGATGCACAAAGCGAATTAGTACAATAAGATTAAAATATTTTTTGCCAGTTAAAGGTGAATTTGCAAGAACACGGAGTTAAAACAAAGCGATTTTACCATATATCACTTATTTCGCTACTATTATTCTCCAATTGCAAACTTTCCCTGGAGGAAAGTTTGAGTACTAGCAAATTTGAAATAATTTTTGTCAGGGGTTTCAAATACGATTTATTCAAAAGCTACCAAGTAATTTTTCATAAAAAAAGTTTCTTAAAGATTTTGTGCGCTAATGAAATTTAAAATTTAATTTTCTCAGTTTAAAGAAATTGGAGATTGCTTTACATATTTCATGTAATAAGGTAATTATTTTAATCAAATTCATCGTTTATGCCTGTTTCCACTCAAAAAATAATCTTTTAAGAACTTTTTAGAACTTTAAATAAAATTTCGAAGCTTCTGTGTGACAAATAAATTTGCTGCTACCGTTTTGCTCCACCTGGCTCTTCTTGATCATTTTAAAACTAATGCATCAGCAAAAAAAATATTTATTTTTGTTTGAATACGATGGAATCCTTTAAGATGGACGCCGTCAAGAACGGACAGCTTTTTAACACTGACAGTGATACTTGGAACAGATATCTCTAAAGGCTAAACTTGTATGAAGTGGGCAATCCCAATATCCTATCCAATATGACGGAACAAATGAAATTTTTCACTATAAACGTTATAGATAAAGGGGACATTGGGAATGACGACACAAGTTAATTATCATTAATTTTACATTTTTCATTCTACACATTTATCATTTTAATGATTTTAAATGACTTGAAAAAAATTATATTCACTCTTATTTATCATTTTATCATTAAGTCTATGGTTCTAGGAGTTTCCTCTAAAAACAGCAATTGTATAATTTGATTGTTCACTTTCATATAACCTGTTAACATTTAATTTCATTTCAGGGAACATGTCTTTTACTACGCAATATGTCATCAGTTGTGATTCGAAAAGCAACGATTGACATAAGAGAAATTAAAATAGCTACTTGGGAGAATATAGAAGGCGAAAACATGATAGCTTCAGCTGCAGATCACAAACGCTATCTACAACAAGATCTTATGAGTATAGCGTTTGTAGATGGGAAACCAGCTGGTTGTACAACGTATTACAAGCCACCTTGGATGAGTAGTGTAGATGTAAAAGGAATGCAGGAATTCGATGATTGGCCAAAGTTTTGTAAGGGATTTAATTTTCCAAGTGGCTGACACGAAGCTACTGAAAGTGGATCTTTCAGAAATCATGATCCTAAACAGGAATATGCGATTGGGGTGGCGATAATTGTTAAACCTGGTCTTAGAGGTCTTATGACAGAACAACTCATGCGGTTTTACTGTAAACAAATTAAAGAGGAAGGTGCCTTTTTATTTTATTTGCTTTACAAGTATACAATAATTAATTTTCATCATGATATTTTCGTCGACCTTATGTCAACTCGTCAGCGATGATTACTGAAATACGTTAACGGTTAACGGTGATGTCATTACCTTGCCCACTGCAGAGTGCCGTCAGTTTTTCGCCGTCGCAGGACGTTGTTGTTGTCCCATTCTTCTTTGGCGTTTATTGATGGTTGTCTTTCATTGATATAGATGGATTCGCTTACTTGCCGTAACATAGCATCGCCGTGACACGTTGTTAAGATCTTTAATTGGAACTTGTTGTTGGTCGTATGTTTGTGTTTCTCTTGTGTATGACTATATAAAACAGAGTTCTTGTCTTTCTTTTCGTATGTTTTTATATGTTCCGTATATCTTTCTGAAATGCTTCGCGCAGTTTCGCCACATTGGTAACTTATTTCAAACACTACTTCTCGGCTTTTGCAGTTGATGTTGTTGTTGTTGTTGCCGTCGCAGACTTTGCAACGTCGATGCATGTGGTATTCTTGAATGGGTTTGATCTAACAAGTTGTTTCTTTATTGTAGATTCTGCTTTTTCTATCACTTTAATCTTTAGGTTATTACGGTAGCAGCGTAAGCGAATACCGTATTAAAACACCCTTGGACTCCTACTACTACTACTCCTACTACTACTACTACTCCGGCCGAAACGGCAGTTTTTAGCCTACAATTTAGAGTATGCGAATCCCCACTAAAAACTCAATATACATTCTAATGAACGAACGCAGCCTTTTGAATTTTCGAAGGTTTTCAATCACATACATTTAAAATACGTTTTCTTTGATATTTTATCACTTAATTGATGAAGGAATGGACATTAATCAAATAGGTCTACATAAAACTGGGACTTTTAGTTACTTTTATGGTACTGAATCAATGAACTTTGGCACTTGAAAATAGATATGTTTTTCGTGTCAGTAAAGCACAGATCAGACTTTCTTATTACTTTCTACGTTTGTTAGCTATCTGTTCTGTCTTTGAACATCAAGGTTTTCAAAAATCGAGTTAAAAAAAGGAAGTTATCTGTTTGAATTCATTTTCGGTTTCAAAAAATTATAATTCAAAACATACATTTTTTTTTCGAAGAAACGCGTTTTTTTTTACATAAGCTCTTATAAAAAAAAACGTACGTTATAAACAGCTCATGCATGTATAATTCTTTTGTCTTCTAATAAATTAAATTGCTGGTGTGTTGCGATTAGACCCTATTTACACGAGTTAGTAATTTTAAACATTATAATATCGTTTATGCCTGTTTTCCACCAGTAAGATATCTCAAGGAATAACGTTTACAGAACGTTTAAGAACTTTAAGTAAAATTTCAAATTTAAAAGTATTCTTGTGGCAAGTACTTTTGCTGCTACCGTTTTGCGCCATCTGGCTCTTGTTTGCTTTTACGATGTGTTGGAATTTTTCTTGAATTTCGCTATTCAGTGTCGATTCGACAAATATTACAGTGTCGTATTTATCAGGTTGGAATCAGTTGTTTCTTTTACAGTGTTTTTCTTTATCGTGTTCTTGTTTGTGCTAAAAGTTTGAACGGTAGAGTGGGCAGATTCCATTTTTGGTGTTATTTGATGATGATTGTAAACTTTTGTTGTGCTCATTTGTATATTAGTTTTCTACCGTATTCGTTATAGCTGGAGAATTGCATTTTATAAAGAAAAAGTTGGATGTTGGCGTTTTTCGTTCGTCAGGGTTGCAGTAGGGTGAAATGTCGCGCATAATAGGACCAGGTCTGCAACAAGTATGTTTTTCTTTGATTCTTCAGGTAAAGCAGAATGTTTGTTGATTACTTGTTTACTGGACATAGGTTTCATATAGTGCAAGTGTATGATTTTAGGTTTTACTTCGTTGTTTGTAGTTACTTCTTCGATCCATATTTCGGGTTATTTGATGGATAGTCGGTTGTGACGGATATACTTGGATGGATTGAGTTTGCAATGAACTGGATGTGTTGCATTGTTTGTTTTTGTTTGCATTATTCGAGTTAATGGCGATGTTGATGTCGTCTACGTATCGGCCATAGAGGTGTACAATGTATGTGTAGTAAGTTAATTTTCGTAGTAACTGTTTGTCCCACCAAATCATGAATAGAACAGCTACGTCTCCGGCTATCTCTACACCTATAGCTCCGCCGGTTTCTTGAATATAAAGTTTTTTAATTGAACGTGTATATATGGTTTCTCAGTGTGTACTTGAGGGTTACTTCTAGTGCTTATAAAAGCATTCTTTTAATTTCTTTGTTGTTATGTGGTGTTGCAATGCTTTTATTCCAGTTTGCTCCACGGATTTTTGAATTGGTATTTGTACCAGCAGATGCCAATGTTGGTTTTCTTCCTTTATTAGTGGTCCTTTTCGGACAGTATGCTAGAAGATTGTTTCTCAATTCATCTTCAGAGCACGTGAGCATTAGGAATAAGCCTAGTTCGTCGGTGTCGATATTGTTAAATGTGACGTCACTTTCTAAAATAATTTCTTTGCAATTATCAACAGCGAAAATGATGCCAATTGATGGTGTTATAGTGTTATAAGGTCTATATTGTTATTGACGTCATCAATTCGACTTAGAAGATCTTCAGTACTTTCACATGTTGTTTTTGCTGCTTTTACGAATGGTCTTAGGATTGATGATAGAAAATGCGATATATAATTTATATAATTTGTTGGTGTACCTATCGACATTTTGCCGGATTTATCTGTAGGGTAACACAGGACTTCGTTTGATTTTATTCGTTCTCTTAAAGATCTTAGGCCGATTCTTTCGGTTTTCGTGAGGTTGGTGTTGCCTTTGCTTTTCGTTCGATATTTCTCGATAACTTTATACATTTCTAATTTCGCGTTGTTGATCTTAGTTTCCGTTTCGTTGTCAGCGTAGGGTGGCATGTAAACATTTTTATTAAAGGGTAGATAAGGGAGCTTTTAGATAAGGGAGGTCGAATTCATTGTTGGTTGAATCGTAGAAGCTTCTACATATCTCTTCGTCGTCAGTTGTATCTCCATCTTCATCGTTTTCCTTTTCCTTGTTTCTTTCAATTTCCTTTTTTCCATCTGAGTTTTGTAAAGGCTTTCTCGATTTCTGCTTTTACTTTTATTGGTTCTATCTTTTTGAATGTAGCATATTTTGGCGGTAACATTAACACTGCTCGTTCATTTTCATTTATCGTTTCACTTCCGTAAACTCGCGGCTGAGATTCGAAGTAATTTATATTAACGTCAGCAAAAGTAAGCTCGTCTTCATTTAGGGTTTCGGAATTTCTCTTTAATTTTTGTTGTTTATTCCGTAACCATGTTAGTCATCAAAAAGTTTATACATTCATTGTTTTTCCAAAGTCCTATCTGCTTTTTGTTCTCTTCTGCGCGTGCCTTATTTCGTCACTTTTTACGGCAGACCATACCACACTAATAAATTTCGAAGTATCACAGATGACCAACAATGTGTTTCCCTTCGTTGACAATATATTTCGGAAACTAAATGTTTTATCTTCAGGTCTACAATAAAAGCAAGTAAGAAAAATAGTCAGAACCGCTAAAAATAAATAATAAATATTTTCGAGTAAAATTTTGTCTTTTTTCAAGCTGTTATCAAAGTTTTGACGTCAATTCTTTATACACCAATGTACCGATCCGTGGAGCTATCAATGCAAATTTGTCATTCAGCGGTGAACACAAGAAACTACCTGTGTCAAAACAAGTGTTTAAATAACTAGCGACGATAAATAGCTCCAATGTTCTCATGTCAACTGACGATGGTTTCTACAAGCAAAAGGACGGATTTGTTATAGGACGCCCTCCCACGCCAAGCTTTGCAAATGGTTGGTTGCGGTAAGTTCGACAATGAAGTCAAAAGTGTCTAAAAACACATTTCAGGATGCCTGTGTTACACGGTCTTTCTCTTTAGGGAGAAAACAAAATCTAGTGCAACTGAGTTTCTTCTGAAAGTCTGAAAGTCTGAGGTTCTGAATAAGGCCGTACTCAAATAAGAACCTATATTTTTACAGCAACAATCTATTCTTCATAATGAAAATATAAAGAAGTTACTCACCGCTAATTAATATTTAAAGGGGACATTTCTAGATTCCCAGCTTATTGTGTGCGTGCGTTGTTTCTTTTGCGATATTCAATTGTTAACTTTTGATAGCGAACTGCAATACGTATCAGCATTTATATTAAACAAACAGACTAATTTCACGAGCAAGTATAGCGGATTCTGTTTCAGTGAACGAGAGTAAATCTACAAGTTTCCGATTACTCAAAACTAAGACGTCTGTCACAATTAGCTTCTTCTGCGGGACACTCATAACACAACAAGCCTCTCTGCCGGGAACCCAGATCGGTGTTTAAAAGCCCTACCGTAAATATCCCAACAAGCGCCCTAGGTGCTTATTAAATTTTTGGATGTTTTGCATGGGCGCTTATAAAACTTTGACAATTTTGTACAAATTAAAAACAACGGTAACTTTGATTTTTATAATTTTCCCTCGAAAATAAAACGGAAAAAAATAATTAACAAAAAGTTAGGTTTCGTCTTATTAGGTTTTTTAGTTTTAGTTTAAAAAACATCGATATCATCTTCCTCACCGACAGATGAAATGCTACCAGGATACTGTTGTCTTGCTCACTGAAAATGGTCATTTGTTCCTTGAACACTTTAGACCCTTCAGCACAAGAAGATCACAACATAAACTACGTATTTCTTTTATTCCCGATATAAGAAAGTAAAAATTTTAAATAAATGCCCAGTTTATCAAGGCAGTTCTCGATTAAGCGCCTCCTTTTAAAAGCGCTTAATAAGCGCTGGACCCTTATTGATCTTTGTGAAAATTACCTGGGCGCTTATTAAAGGGGGCGCTTAATAAATGCTGGGCGCTTGTTCGGATATTTACGGTACTCAGAATTTTACCGATCATAACGTTTTCATTCGTGCATATAGCTTGTTATTGATCAAGTGCAAGTTTAATACCTCTGTTCAGTGAGTTCCCGTACATGTTTGATTTCTCAGCGGTTATCGTGTAATCCTGAGCACTTCTTCCCTTCCCGTTCATCCGTGTGATTTGATCTTGATCTTTCTTGCCGAATGTGAGATGGGCATGTAGGGCGTGTGCTTCTGCACACATCGAGGGCATTATGGATGATATAAAACTACAATCCTGGACATAAATGTGGCAGTACTGATGCTTTTCATGAAGAACTCAAGCATACCTTTCCCCCAGCATTAAAGTTTTGATTGGCGTCCAGGTATGGGCGCCAACAAACATTGATAACATCGATGGCAGGGAAAGGATGGGCCTCATGACGTGAATTTCATTCTTACTGCCACAATATTTTGTTCGGGATTGTTTGAATGTTTGCTTGACTTAGTCATTTTGTGTATAGATTTTCTAACGTACGTTTGCTTATTTGGTAATGTCTGACTACTTAAAAGCTGTTCATTTTACTTGGAGGGTTTCAGCTACAATTTGTTTACTTTTCTATTGTTATTATTGTCTCCGTTATTAAGTAAACAATGTAATGTAAACAATTTTGTGGGGATGTGGGAATGAATTACAAAACAGTTTAGTTTGTTGCTACCACTTTGGTAAATAAACAAAAGTTACAAATAGGTCATCTGAAATATTATTTGTCATGTAAACATCAACAAAGCATTTGTGTACTTTAACTTTTAATATAAACAAAACATGACCACACGATACGAGATTATATCTTTGTATTCACGTTTGCATAGTTAGCTTTTGCATTTCAAAGTGAATTTTTAAAACATCAGTATGAATAAGCTGATATCAAACATTTCGTATTTAAAGAAACAGGTACAAATATTTTTCAAATATTTATCGTCGCAATCCCCAATAGCCAGGTGTGAGCACTCTCAAGTAATTAGTAATCAATCAGTAATTTTTGATATTTTATCGTCGTAATCGGCAGATGTTTACGACGATTATGGCGATTAAAATTCAGTGTAATCGTCATAATCGCTTTAATCGTCTAATGTGAACACATTTTAATCCATGACTTTAACAATTTGCTTATTGGTCATTAAGTGGTTTCACTACAGTAGCAGGAAAAGCGAATGCTGCATTAAAATACCCGGGGGCCCCTCGTCCTCTTCCTCTTCCACCTCATACTCCGGCAAAATGGCAATTAGTCTGCAATTTAGAGTATGCGAGACTCCACTTATAACGTAGCCTTCAAATTTAGAAAAAAAACCGAGTTATAAAGTCCAGTTATGGATTAAGACGTCATAATTCAAGTTGTAAACTCAAAGTTTTTTATTTTCCATATCCTTTTGAGTTATTAACTCGAAAATATATTTGTCACTTTTACAACTCGAGTTACTAACACACATGTAAAAATGTCAAATTTTGAGTTGGAGTTAATAACTCGAAATTACTTTCTCAAGTAAATCAAATCGAGTTACTAACACGATAGTATTATATTACTTTAAAGGAATGGAGATATTAAAGTTTTCAAACATTTCTCACGATTTACTGTGTGTGCTTAATTTTCAAAATATTTCAGATAGCAAAAACAATTATTTCTCAAATATTATCAGGGGTATTTTCAACAGTTCACTTGGAATAGTGTGAGTTTTTAACTTGAAAGTCAAATTGTATAATTTAATCGAAAAAAAGCAAAGTTGGCCAAATTTGAGGCAAATTTTGAAAATCGTTCAATTGCAATGAAAATTTACTAGTGGAACAATTTTGTACTGCTGATTTTGAATATGAAAGTGAAATTGTGAACAAGGTCAAAACAGGCCAAAATTAGACAAAATTTTGAAAACTGTTTTATTGTTATGAGAATTATCTAATGGGAGTTCACGTAAAGATGCTTGAAAAATTTTTCTTTTAAGGAGGTGTTTTAAGGCTTTAAGTTTAAATTGTACATCAAAATGTCAATTTTCAGCGTATCAATCAATAATTATTCATGACACAAGAGTTAAAAAGTAGTGGCAAATTTAAATCAATTTGATTTTTTCGCCAAATTTTCTATTCAAATTACAAAAGGTGGGAATGTGATTTTGTTTTCAAACACATATACATGTGAAACAGTCGCAAGAAGATGGCAGAAGTACCAGGCAACATTTTGCTGTATGTTATCCATATCATTGTATCTGACATATGTTGTGACTACCGTTTTCGTGTAAATGAATGCGCAAGAAACCAGTACAAATATAAAAGCGTAACAAAAAGTTGTAATGAAAAATTGAAGGCAAAAAAGAAAAACTAAAGGTAAAAGTTTTCATTAGATCACCTGCTTAGAGAGGGATTGGTCAGCTTAAATGCAATAGAGTTTGAGTTACTCTTGATTATTCAAATACTTATACAGATTTTCTTATTAAAAGACAGACTTATCGAGATGACGAAAATAAACTTCGAGAAAGAAGATGGGAATAACGAAACAAATTAATCATCGTTAATTTTTCATTTTTCACTACAGACATTTTATCATTTAAATGACTTTTAATGATTTGAAAAAAATTCTATTCACTCTTTTTTATCATTTTATCATTAAGTTTATGTGTTTAGGAGCATCCTCTAAAAAGCAATTGTATAGTTTGATTGTTCACTTTCAAAGCACCTGCTATCATTTAATTTCATTTCAGGGAACATGTCTTTTACTACGCAACATGTCATCTGTTGTGATTCGAAAAGCAACGATTGATGATCTTGCTGACATAAGAGAAATTGAAATAGCTACTTGGGAGAATATAGAAGGCGAAAACATGATAGCTCCAGTTGCAGATCACAAATACTATCTACAGCAAGATCTTATGAGTATAGCGTTTGTAGATGGGAAACCAGCTGGTTGTACAACGTATTACAAGCCACCTTGGATTAGTAGTTTAGATGTAAAAGGAATGCAGGAATTCGATGATTGGCCAAAGTTTTGTAAGAGATTTAATTTTCCCAGCGGCTGGCATGCAGCTACTGAAAGTGGATCTTTCAGAAATCATGATCCTAAACAGGAATATGCAATTGGGGTGGCAATAAGTGTTAAACCTGGTTTAAGAGGTCTTATGACAGAACAACTCATGCGGTTTTACTTCAAAACAATGAAAGAGGAAGGTGCCAAAGGTATGTTTGGATTTGGAAGGATTACAGGATTGCAAACAACATATGAAACGATGCCAGCCATATCTGAAGTTAAAAGATATATCCAAAGAAGGCGTGGGGATGATGATTTACTGGTTGACCCTGCATTACGTTTCTATACCAAAAATTATGCCAAGATTTTAGGTGTTATTCCTGATAGCATGCCTGGTGACGAGGAATCTTATGGTTATGGAACTTTGCTTTATTATGACTTGAAGGCGTTTTGAAGGATTACCGATCTTCCATTAGTTATTTTTCTTTCAAGTTTTTAGTTGTCCCCTTTTTTTCCTGGAAATTGTAAACCATTTAAAACCATGAAAGTTATACTGGATTTTAGTTCTGAGCCCTTGTCAGTTTATAATTGTAAATATATATTTCGTAAATGGTGCAGTCTCAACATAGCGACTACTTGTACTACTTCCATCTCTGTTTCGGTAGAGAAGGATCGTCGGTAACAAACATGGAGTGCAAGCTGACTTATTTGTTATGCATTCATCTTTTTAGCAAACATAGAAATCCAAAAAAGTTTATTTCATCTGCAGACCATACTAATAAAACTCTGTTTGAGTTTTCAACACGAGAGAATTGAATAAACGTAAATAAACAACTTGAAATTACATATTTTGACATTACTATTTGGCCCTGTTGAAAGGAGTGCAAGATTTTTCGTTTTGTCCATATAAGAACACAAGAAAACTTTGAATGAATCAGATTCAATTTTATAAGAAAAAGAACTGTATCTAATTATTTTTTTGTTGAAAAGAATTGCAATCCTTTCCTTTATAGCTATCATAACAACTTTGACAGATCTGAAGTTTTAAAGTACAAGTATGCGCTTTGAAATTCTGGCTCATGAACTGTGATCTTATAGCGAGTTTTGATAATTGCGAACACGTGTGAAAGGAAATTTGCTAATATGGTGATGTCAATCTATGTATCAAATGAAGCAGCATTTTCCCCGGAAAGTGGAAAACAGCCAAGTAGAATAGAGAAAGGGCGATGAAAATGTCAACTGTAATCATCCCATTTACCCATCTGAGATCTTTTTGACGGTGGTGGCGGCTCATAAACTGGTAAAATCATAGGTAGTATATAGGCATTATATCATGAAGCAATAAACAATGTGTATGGAGATGGTAAAGTATTCATATCATTATGAATGCTATGAGAGCAAATTAAAAGGACACGTATGAAGTCAGAAGGCATTGGTTAATATTTTATTCATTTCAAATAATTTATTAGCTTAATTTATAAGTTTATCATTTGATAGTTCCATGTATCAAATCGTTCATTTAATAAATTTTCCGTTAACATTTATTCAACTGTGTTGGCACCCCCTTCCCCAACTCTGTCAAATCTTTTCTAGACAACTAATTCTGACGACACCATTTCCTAGACTAAGAACCTTCACACATCTGAATGAGTAACACCGGTGCAACGACAAAACACAAAATCAAAAACACTAACCACTTTGAAGCGGAAATATACACCACCAACCATCGACAGTCTGTTACGTGATTCACCACACTTCAAATCTAAACACATCAACTACACCAAACGATGCAAGCTTGCCATTTAACATCATCGCCAGAACTCTAATATCAGCCTAATCTTCAGTACATCATCAACAACACTCACATCAGCATAAAATAAACTCTTACATAAGGGATTAGGATACATACCTACCCCCACTCAATACAACAAAAATAGTCTACAATACGACGTATATTCTTTCAAAATACGCATCAACACACTTTCACAACCAAGAGAAACACTCCTGAAAGAATGAAACCCTTTAAAAAACAATCCACATGGAATCCACCACCGATTAACAATAACGCACTGCACACCTACTTCGAAAAGATTAATGAAACCTTAAACGACTTAACACACCCAATAGCAACAACAACAACAAAGAAGAACAACGAAGAACAACGTGCACTCAACCAACTAAAATACAACACCAACATCATCATACAAAAGAGCAATAAAGGCAGCATCATATGCATCATGAACACACACAATTATATAGAAAAAGTCCACAACTAAGATTTTAATGACCGAAGCACTTACAAACACTTATCTTTCAATCCCACCACCCACATTACCAATGACACCATAACACTAGTTTTATATCTACACAACAAACACATAACAAACGATGAAACGAAGGAATTCATGCTACCATCATCTCTTGCAAGAACCAAGCTACCATCATCTCCTGCAAGAACCAAACTACCGTCATCTCCTGCAAGAACCAAACTTTTTTACGGACTCCCTAAAATTTACAAAAAAATCATCCACTCTGTCCTACCGTCCCCGCATGCAATAGTCCTACATAAAGCTTCTGCGGATACATCACGCACCCACAACCCCTCGTCGAACTGCTTCAGTCACACCAAACACTTTCTCACCCTCATTGACGAATTCCCACCTCTGGCTCTAAACGTTTACCTTGTCACATCATTATACACCAACATGCCACAAAACGAAGGAATCAACGCAGCAATCACAAGAATCACAAGAACATCTTACCACCGTACACGCCGAACCTACTCGCATATCATGTAATCATAGAATTTATTCTGAAACACAGCACCTTTCAATTTAAGGCTTGTTTACCCATTTTGCATATTTGAGTACATTTCTATAGAAGTATACACACATTTTACAAGGAAAATGCTCTTCAACTTATCGTATTTATCCGAAAGTTTTGAAACCTGGTTTTTCTAGTGGCCCCCAAGCGAGCCTAAGCGAGATAGGCAAAAGTCAGTTTTCGATTTTGTTCACCATCATCTTCCAACTTTTCGTGTTGCCGTTACACAGTGGTATACAATTATTAGCTGATTTTGCTATTTTCCCGTTTCAAAGCATGGTACTGTAGGTGAGAGAAAGAGTGATTTTTTTCGTATCTTTTTCCCAATTTATTATTATATAGCAACGCCCGTAAGAGTTTTTTACGGTTTAATTTCGAAAAGAATGTGCAATTTCTCTCAAAAGACTTTAAATCTCTAAAGTACCTTTTTAGTAGAACAGTTTTAAAGAAATTCTCACAAGTAATTGATTTTTTTCGTGTAACAGGCTCGTCGACTTTACGAATCTCCCTAATGTGCAGAAATCCCCTGTCAAGAAACGCGACGAAAAATTAAATCACGACATCGCAACTGGAAAGTGTACCCATGTTGTAGAGCTGGAAAAACTGATCAAAAAAGTGTATGGGATCGTTTCAGTACGCGTATACGACTGACCGTTGCAGAGACATGTAATCATAGCAGCAGTGCCAATTAAAATTTCAGCACAAATGTTGCGCCGCCACATTGTCTGTACTGTATCGCTGACCCCTAAAAAACGTCAGTTATCCCTGCTGGTTCTCGAGATATTTCCCCAAAAACGTCAGGTTCCATTGGGGATGCAATGCAATGATTCCTCGTGATCATAAAAATAACTGACATAAAATGCCCCGTACTTTTATAATAATCGTGAAAAAAGTGTCTCTCGCCTCTACGTCGTTTTACGCAATCATAAGAAAAACATGACCGTAAATTAAAATAAACATTTCACTCTATAAAACAAGTGTGACACGCTTACGCGATTATATATATAACTTATTTTCTAATCTGTGAATCGAAAATAACTTAGTTTATTTACTTTTCTAACTACTTGGAAAGGAGCAAATAACACTATATCATCTCGAGACAAGTTTTATATTATACTTCGATAGTTGATGTCGTACCAGAACGTCGTGACTAGAACGTGTACGTGGTAATTACAAGAGGTTCTATGAAATATAAGTAATTTATCGTATAAAATGTATCTGTAACATGTACAAAGTCATAACAAGTGTTGAATAGCTATTCCTTTTTCTTTCTTTCCTTGTTGAAAATTGCTGTTGAATTACCCCCGGATAAAACTTTTAGAACAGCGATGCCAAAGTAGGTGCTCAGCCTGTCTCGTTATAAAAAACTGAACTTGTTCTAAAAGAAACCAAAGGAACTGAACAGCACCTTTACAAGACTTTGTGTATGCAGCAAGGTGGGTCTGCCAAAATATTTACAATTGACTAATATTTTACTCAGTTTAACATAGGCAAATACATTATCCTGATGCACACTCGCATCACATGTTACGTTATCCTGAAGCGCCATCGCATCGAAAAACATTATTCTGATGTGTATTCGTCAATATAAAATAATTTTTTGAATACGTTTTCTAACACAATAGGACTTAAACACAATTATGATTGTAAAACCTCAAAACGCTAATGGAAACGACTTTTCGAACTTCTAGTCACGAAAGTATCTAAACAACATGTGAATTTTGACTTGAGAGATGTGCCCTTTTAACAGCTATGCCACGTCATGCTTAATTCACTTACACCGGTACCAAAATCGTAAATAAATCCATTTATTTTCTAATTTGTGAACCGAAAATAACTTAGTTTATTTACTTTTTCTAACTACTTGAAAAGGAGCAAAGAATACTTTATATATATATAGCTCGTTTTATATTACACTTCGATAGTAGATATCGTACCTGAACGTGAGAATTAAGAGCACAAATTTCAGGGTAAACCGTACAGAAAACCGTACTTTTCTGGAGATAAACCGACCTCTTTATGATACCGTTTTGACGTCATCACGAAATGATGAGTAGGATTTGGCCTTTCTCGTCTTTCGAAGGTATTGTCTGCCTGCTTTATCGGTTTGTATTGCTCTGAAAATAAAATCGTCAGAATCAGATTCGATGTTCGCTATTTGTAATATTTTTCTAAGATGTTTACAGGACATAAATTGGAATTCACTCATGCTAAATAGGTCCAATGACCGTGTCTATTAACGGGATTCGAAAAAAATCATGTTTCGTTTGCACGAAACTATTTTTCTATAGATTTGTAGAGAATTCTATGCAACTTCATAGAGTTGATCGTGAATTCTTCCCTACAAACTCATTAGAAACTTCACGTCAACACTTGAAACCAATATATAAGGTTTGCGGAGTGGGTGCGTGGAATCACCCGTTCGCCAGCGAAAACATGGAATGCGTGAAAGCCTAATATTCATTCAACAAATTTCGACGAGAGAGTTGAATGCATGAATACACGCATATCCATAACTGAAAGGGCGCTATTTCCTTTTCGCACCCCCCCCTCCCCCTTACTCTAGCTTAGGTCGGATTTAACGCAACCTAATTTTAGCGAATTACCCCTTAATTACGGAGAATTGCCAGAAGGTAAAAGAAAAGTTTTGCTAAAGTTAAATTTTCCGCAACTTTAATTTAGCTAAAATATGCTCATTCGCTAAAATCGCTAAAATAAGGCGGCGCAAAAAAAAGTCGGCCTAAGGTATCTGCCATATTATTTTACTGTTGGCTCTTCATGGAGATAAAAAATAACCCTAACCCCAACCCTTAACTCAGACCCTAAAACATCCTGGACGGAGAATGGGGGTACGAAAAGGAAATAGCACCATAGAAAGAATATAATGTAATTTTTGTTAGTTTTCTTGAAATGTATCCTATCAATGTAATGTACATTTTAGTTATATTGCGATTCAAAGACCTTATTACTTCAAATGTCCAAATGCCAAACTGTGCTCCCTTGCCTCGCTTTGATGTGGTAATTTGATGAATATTATCAAAAATTGGCCCATTAGTAATTTTCAGTTATGAATAACATAATACTAAGTAATGTCACAATATAAAAAATCAAAGTCGAAACTGATAGTCTGATAATGTGTATTCAAGTATTTCACAAGTAGCTAATTGATTTTTTTCGTGTAATAGGCTCGTCGGTTTTACGAATCTCCTTAATAAACGCCTGTCTTACTGCTCTCTATGAACATCTTGGCGTGGATTGTATCCAAAACAATATCGGACCTCCGTAAAATTTTGCACTCGTTGAATCGTAAAAAGGCAGAGAATGATCCCAGCGGGCACAAAGACGTCGTAAAGACGTCGTAAAGACGTCCCTAAGACGTCGCAAAATGGTCGCGAAGTGGAAATCTCAAAAGACGTCCTAATTACATCTTCATTGAGACGTCTCGATGACATCCCAACGACATCGTAACGACGTCGCAGGATTATGAAATTTACTCTTTCAAAATCTGTAATAGGCCACAGGCGGACCCGAACCTGGAACCTCTGGTGTGCCAGCCGAACTCGTAACCGTTATGCCACCGCTGCTTGTTGTCAAGACGTTTAAAAAAATTTACAATAAATCATTCTATACAGACTGATTGCTTTTGAAAGTTTATAATTGTTTCGAAGATCGTTATTGAATCTGCACAGAGACGTCCCAAAAACGTCGTAAAAGGATCCCAATTGCGACGTCCCGTTTCAGACGTCCCTACGACGTCCCAAAATGATCTTAAGTTTATAATTGTTTCGAAGGTCGTTATTCAATCCGTATAAAGACGTCCCAAAAACGTCGTAAAAGGATCCCAATTGCGACGTCCCGTTTCAGACGTCCCTACGACGTCCCAAAATGATCTTAAGTTTATAATTGTTTTGAAGGTCGTTATTCAATCCGTATAAGGACGTCCTAAAAACGTCGTAAAAGGATCCCAATTGTGACGTCCCGTTTCAGACGTCCCAACGACGTCGCAAAATGATCTTAAATTTACAATTGTTTCGAAGGTCGTTATTCAATCCGTATAAAGACGTCCCAAAAACGTCGTAAAAGGATCCCAATTGCGACGTCCCGTTTCAGACGTCCCTACGACGTCCCAAAATGATCTGGAAAGCAAACGACCATTTTATGATTAAAATAAGACGTCTCAAAGACGTCTTGTGCCCGCTGGGATAGTAAGCAGATAGTTTCGGTTCTAGCATTTGATAAGCATGGATTATTTCTCAGAAAACTAACTATTTTGGTTAGATCGGCTACTGTCAAAGGCTCTTTCTTTTTAGGTATATGCGAACATGATCGTTTTGCAGCTTCCAAAAATAGTTGATCGTCCAATTGTAAATCCAGAAGTTAAATGGAAATATTTTATCTCGGCGACTGAGGCATTGATAACGGGAAAAGATAGGTCTGACTGTAACATAGAGAGAACATATAGAATAAAGTACTGTTCTTCTGTTGGTAACGGATTTACTTCGGTGAACAAATGCTAACCGTTTTTGGAAATATGTCTAATATGCTGCTAAAATATTAGGTCTTCTAGATTGTTGCAAAACATTTAAAAGATTGCTCACCATCTTTTGCAGATTTTCCTCTTTAACATTAAAGTTGAACGA
This sequence comes from Turritopsis dohrnii, assembly GCA_027922465.2. Classification (NCBI taxonomy): domain Eukaryota; kingdom Metazoa; phylum Cnidaria; class Hydrozoa; order Anthoathecata; family Oceaniidae; genus Turritopsis; species Turritopsis dohrnii. Next base: position 1,388,241 of record BQMF02000004.1, read on the forward strand.
AATGCATCTCTGTATAAATTCTAAAATCAGATCTAGCTATAATAGTAGTGCTACAGTAGGAACTAAAAAATTTTCATTTCCTGAGAATGGAACCTTTAAAAGCCCCTAGAGTTAAAAGACCGTTAGAGGATTGAAAGATTCTTAAGTCCCTACCAAATTCCTTAAACATTCCATTCTTATCAATGAAGCGGCCAAAAATTTGAAGAAGGCCAGTAGGGAACAACTAAAACTGCTGTTGAACTGCCTACTGGACTTGCTAAAAAATGTTTAATAGATTTAGAAATTAAATACACTGGAGGCACTAACAGATTTGTTTCTGCAGACCAGTTGAAAGAAAATGCATCCACTTGATAGGTATTTGGACACCAGTATTTAGTATGAAAACTTTTGACATTTGGTGTTGATGTTATCAGCAAAATTATCAAATGTAAATGGACCCCAAAGTGAATGTAACATTTTAAAAAATGATTCGGTTAATTGCCAATCGTCATAGTCTATTGATTTACTTATACTACCTACCCTTGCGTTTAGTTCTCTGGACACCCATGTGACTATTAATTGCATGTTAAATAGCTAAAAGTTTCCTGAAAGTTGATGATTTTGTTTGTTCTTTAGGATAAAGGTTTCTACAACAAAGGTTATTATTTAAAAGGGCTGCGATACCGGTAGAACTTGCGTCAGAAAAAAGTTTTAATTGTGGAACAGAATATTTCAGAACTTTTCTATAATTTAGAGTAAGTATAATTTCTTCCAAAAGAGTAGCTCAACTACAGTGTGTCCACGAGAAAGTGGGCACCTTGTTTAAAACACAAATAACTTTTCGAGTTTTTAACAATACAATGCGGTTTTTATACCGTTAGAAAGAGGCTTTTTTGAGCTTTCCAAAAATATAAGTTGTTATTTATAAAAATGTTTATTTTAAAAAATATTAAGTATTTTTTGTTTCGATACGCTTGTTAATTTTGTAATGATCAATAAAACAGACTTTTAACGAGCAATTAACCTTTTGTTTCGTTGAAACAACCACTGTTGTTGGTGTTGTGCTAATTTTGTCACGAAATTTTTTGAAAAGACACAAACCTTTTTTCATTGTGTAAACTTACCTTAAATTTTTTATTATGATTTAATAATTTCATATTCCCAAGCATTTCCAAAACCTTTATAAGCGAGAAAACAAACTTTTATGAAATTCATTCTATTATGCAGTTAACAGTCCAGCAGTGAACGTTCGTGGTAAAATAAGTTTCATGAGACGAAAAGTTATGTAGCTGTTATTCAGGCTTTTAGACAGCAGTTTCTGGGTAGAAATCCCCCATCAAAAAGCACGACTCAAAGTTTTTAAAAGTTTGTAAAAGAGTTTTAGAAATGAAACTTTCAATTTCAAGCTTGTAAAAACGTAAAGTTTTCCTTATGTAAACGCAGCTTTATTACAATATTTTAGCTTTTTATGATTTCCCATGCTACTCGAGCCGTTAACATCTATTCAAACAAGCGTTAATTGATCGTTATTGATTTAATGTCATGGTTTCATGGTAAAATCGATTACATTTCCCGAAAAAATGGTTTTTCTGTGAAAAGGGTCATATATTTAGAAAGAGCAAAACATTTTCTTTCTGTTAATATAAAAATTGTAAAAAACAAGCACGAAAAACAATAATAAGATATGCTTATTAAAAGTTAGGTGCCCACTTTCTGGTGGACACACTGTATAACATCGTGATAGTAACATAAAGTGTGTTTTATGTGACAATGACAGCAATTTGTCAAACAATAAACAAATTTCAGTTGTGTGTTCACGAAAAACGTTTTTAATTATCAATTTGTGGGTCTCAGCGCAAAGACAAATATAATGAAAAATTGGAATGGATTCAGTACTTTGAAACAATAAGCACGATGTAATTAAGCTACGTGTTAATCGACCATTAAAAATTTAATTACATTTCCCAAGACATTTTCCTTATTTTTTCAAAAAACACTTTTTCATTTTTCACAAAAATATACTAGCCAAAAAGAACTTGAAAATGGCTGTCCATCGATGTAAAAATTCTTTTGAAATTCCGTATATTCATTTAAAAAAATAGCTTTAAAATTTTCGTTTCCAACATTATGAAATACACTGTATATTAACTTTTTTGTCCCAAGACGATCTAGATTCACTAACTTTATACAAAGCACGATTTTTCAATCTGACAATATTGTGAAGCACAAATTTTGTTGAAATTATTTTGCCTGTGATACAAGCTAATTGTCTGGCCGAAACATAAGAAGGAGAAAATATATTATTGATACTTGATAAGATGGATTGGATTCTTCGTTCTGAGATTTTGTAAGTCTTTTTATTGTAATTTAGAATAACCCCTAACCATCCAAAAATAAAAGGTGCTGAAGTCAAACAGAAAGGTAGAACAGTAAAGTTAAAATACTATTTAATACCATCCAGAGGCGTAGGCAGAGGTCAGTCAAAATTTGTGGTGTTAGAAAAAATAAATATAAACACAACACTTACAACAAAAACAAACAAAATTTTTCAAAATGGCAGTTCTCTGTTTGCAAATTTTATTGAACTAAATTAACTGACGGTCACATTATTCCCATCTCGTTTTGAACTTAAATGCTGACTCAGCAGAATAAATAAAACAGTTGCCCTGCTGTGCCTACTTTACTTGTTTACATAATATCTATATCAGTGTTTGTTTACACAATTATTCTTTCAGTTTTCAGCAACACTTGCAAAATAGGCAGAGCACTACTGATAAAACAAATCCATTGAAGCAATATGAACAAATGTCCAAGTGACATATGTTTTGTTTTGTATTTTTAGCATACTTGTATATAAAAACAAGATGATTCAAAAAATCAATCAACGCATGTCCCTGTATTTTCTCGTACTGCATCAAGAGCGGAACGCCAGTTGCAAGGAGATCAAGCGCCGGTTCCCCTGCTACGCTCTTCGAAGCATCTAGCAACACGCCAAAAAGTCTACGCAGCCGGATAAACCTGTGGACAAAAGAAAGTTCAACCAGAGACGTCAACTCAAATTAACAGAGCCAGATGAGAGAGCCGCCATCAGAGCCGTGACGACACTCATCTCGGCGCATTCAAGAAGAAGCGGATGCTATGATGCATCAAATAGGACTGTCCAGAGATGTCTCAGAAAGCACGGATAAGGCTGCCGCCAGTCGAAGAAGAAGGGACTTGTGTCACAGGAAGACAAAAGAAAGCGAGTACAATTTGCTCGACTGGCGCTGACGTATCTGGACACATTCTGGACGCACCAGATTGCACTTTATTTTGACGGGGCTGGTTTCGCCTGCAAGTTCAATCCACACGGCGAGGCCAGGTCGACCGGCACTATGGCATGGAGGAGAGCGAATGAAAGGCTGGAGCGAACAACAAAGGGAAAAAGGGAAGAATGGCTCGGTTTTTCGTTGCAATTGAATACAAAAAAGGCGTACCCGGGAAAAACTTTGGCAATTCTGTTCGAAATGTTTTTCCACCAACGTTCAGGAAATGCGTGAACCCAGACTCCCAGTTGTTCCTGCAGGACGGTGAACCGCTACAAAAATCGCGACTTGCAAAGAGGACGATGGAAGACGTCGACTGCGAAATGTTTGCGATCCCAGCTCGTTCACCGGATTTGAATCCTATAGAAAACATGTTTCATTTGGTACGCAACAAGCTGAAAGAGGATGCTCTGGTAAAGGAAATCGAACACGAGACATAAGAAGAATTTTCAAAGAGAGTTGCCAAGACCATCTCGGAATTTCCGGCTGCTGTCATCGACAAAACCATAGCATCAATGAGAAACAGATTGAAGATGGTCGTCAAGAACCAAGTATTAGTTTCTGTCAGTTTTTATCGTCGTCGTTGTTGTTATTTTGTGTTATTTTTTTCCTTCGGTGTTTTCAGTTTTGATTGTATTGTATTTTTGTAATCTTGACGGCCCACATTTTGCGACACGTCACCAATACTTCATCAGCACGTCACCAACTGTAAACCAACTTACAGTTGACAGTAATAAAATATAATACTTTCCTTAAATACTTAAAACTTAAAAAAGTGGTGACGTGCGATGACGTGTTCTAATTCCCAGTGAGAACACTCTTTAGAGTTGGTGACGCGTTGGTGACGTGTCGCAAAATGTTGATTTGGATATTTTGAAAACGTAAGCTACTGCAACAACCTCAAAAATTCTTCCTTGTCTTTAGCATCCTCCTCCCAGCCCAACAAAAGTAACTTGGCAAAGAAAGGCGGACACGGATCTATTTCCTTGGTGGTACTGGCTTCCATTTGATAGGAAAACTCAAATTTGTTCCACCTACTAGCTATCATGTCTGTTTCCCTTTCGTCGCGATTGTTGTATTCGCCTACGTATTCTATTGGTGCCTTGCTTGTTGCAAAGAACGGTATGGTGTTGGTACGATCAACCAGTAAGTCTGTGGCGTACTGGTTCTTTGGTCGTGGCAAGTGGACCGTCTGCCCTTCCAAGAGGAACAGAAAATCACTCAAAGCAATGCATTCTGGAGAACACCTAAAGTCATTTAGATATGCGACTTCGCATTCATCCAGTCCTACCCAGGCTTAGCGACTAGTAGCCGGATTGGCAAAAGCTTTGAACACAAAATCAAGTGGATGTAGCAGGAACTACTTGCCACAGTTAGTTGGACCCACCAGTAAAACGCTCGTTTGCTTTTATCGCCCTTTGATCAGACACTGTCGAATTGCTGATGCGAAACCGGAAACATTGTGCTTGTTCCAAAGTAGCACTTCTCGGGCACACTGTAGCCACTGACAGTCGGGAGAGCTGCATTCCAAATTTGCAAACTTCTTAACCACGTCTATACGACTGGCAGTTTCCCGATCCATGATTTTCGGTGCCTCCTGAATCCGCCAGCTGTTTAACATTAAGTCGGACACATGGCTTGACAATTGCTTTTGTTTATTATGAACTTGTACAAGTCCTTTTCGTTATTGTTTTTTATCTCAAGAGGAACCTTGTTGAGCTCTGTGTCTGCGTGGATGTGTTTATGATGATGAATTCTGCCTTATCGGCATTACTCAAACGTCTCACCTTGTCGTGAGACGAGCGTTGTGTTTTTTCGTGACTGTTATCGCAAGTCGATTTTCTACGTCTGGCCTGTTTCGAGTACTCAGTCATGGCCTTCTTGGTTTTTGGCGATCCAATGGCCGCAAGATCTAGGCTAGCACTGTGTAACACATCTGTTATAGCCTTTTACGACATACCTATAAGCAGCTATGTATCCACAGTGCTGTTCAGAAATGTGTACAGATATATCGTGACTTCTGTTAATCGACTCTTTGACAGGGTTCCATCTGCGAGTACCTGTCAGTTTCATACGCATGTGACAGTGTTTACTACCATTTGCATGATCTTCCATGCAGCAGGCCCAGTGCTCTACGGCAGCTTTGCTACTGCCCTCATTAAACGCTTCAAGGACACATCCCGCTAAACTGAGGCAATCGGGGAAGTCGATCAGGATCGCATGTGCGTATGTTATAAGATAGGTACACTTATTCTCCCGCAAACCAAGGATCATCCATTTTGTTGTTAACTTAGTTTTGCTAGTTTAGTTTTCTTAAAAGAAAAAAGTTTAGTTTCTATTGAGTTCGCACACAATTTGTATAATTTATATATGTTTTCATAAGACGAGTTTATATTATTATTATTATTATTATGCCTCGTACATATAGGTTATATTTGTTTTTGTTGAAGAGACATTATCTCTTTGTTGTGTTCACATCCGTTTTGTATATATTATCGTAGACGAGTTTGTATTATTTATCGCAGGACAAACATTGATAGCAGTATTTATTTTGTACATCTTGTACATATAAAGCTGAAGATTTTACCCTGTGTAAAAATTCATTAATTAATAAATAAATATAATTTGACCAAGCATGCCACGTAAACTTTTTTTACTTCTTATATCACATATTCATGAGAGCAGATATAGGGTATGTTCATGTTTGTATTGACAAATTATCTAAAAACAAGGTAAAAAAAACCCTCAAGGTGTTCATTTACAAGCTGCAAAGCCTGTTTTCAGTGGCGCCATCTTTTTGTATTCCTGCGTAAGCAAGGAATACTTTGAAACCGTTCGTGTTTTTTTTGTTTTTGTATTCCTGCGTAAGCAAGGAATACTTTGAAACCGTTCGTGTTTTTTTTGGTTTTTTTTTTTCACTGTCCAAACCTAGACCAATTTTTGTCGATGGGAAATAGCCACTCAAATCATTAATGTTCCCAACTTACATTCTTTTTATGATTTAACAGTCTAAACTCACACTATATTCATTGTATACAAGTACTTTGCTTGAAAAGACTCTAAAAGTGTAAAATATAAGCTCTAGTGAAAGGAATAACTAACATATGGCTAAATTGCAGATGCCAGGTAGAAATGTTGTTTCATGTGAGTCTTATGCAACGTTCTTAAGTTTTCCGTAGTTGTTTTAAAAATGGAAGCGAAGAAGCATGCGTAGATCTGTGAAAGTTTCTTTATTGAATATATGGATATAGAAGAGGTTGTAGTACAGCTGTAAAACTTAAAAGAATCAAGAACATTTATGATCCAAGCTGATAATCTACGTGAAACTAATATTCTTAGTAGTCATTCTTGACAAATAAGCAGTTCTTGATGCTTCAAAACAGATATGAACGACTACCAATAGGGTATGTTTATATCGATTTAATGCGTAAGGTTTCTATTAGTCTTTCTAAATGTAATACAATTTTTTAATTCATGTTCCTAGATAAGCTACCCTGTTTTTATAAAGCTCTGCAATCTTGAAGCACAGCTTATCTTCCTCATCAGCTTATACCCATTTTATTAATCAATAGATGACCACTTTTTTAATTGACTAGTCGAATTTAAAATATTGTATGATTCTAAAATTTGTATACTATCAAGCTGACGATAAAAAGGAAACACAGATATTTTTATTATTTCGCAAGGCCAAGTAAAAGTTTTTATTATGAAGTTCAGGTACAAACAACATAAAGATTTTCATACTGTAAAGTTTTAAAAGGAGTATTTTGAAACGTCCACGGAAGAGTGTTCTCTAATGGATTTTTAAACTGACGGTGTTCCTTTTTAAGCTTGATCTCTGGCAAAATTTTTCAAAGTCTCTTAACTTTTATGATGCTCTCGGGAATGTAATTAAATGAATTCGAAGTTATTACTTCTTAAGCATGGAATTTTCTTGACGCGAGAAACTTTTTATTACTTAATTACTTCTTGAAGATTCTTTAGGGAATACAAGTTTGAATTAAAATCATTTTTAAAAAATCTCTAAATTGAAACAAGACTTAGATTTATATGAGACAACAAAGTTTAATTGTTATCGTTGTTATCGTTGTTATCGTTTTGAAGCGTGAACTAACATTCATTTTTTTCTGAAAAGCCTGCAGAAAGTCTTCCAGTCATCTGCAGGAATACTTCTGCCCGGTAGGGCATCTTGTTTTTTTTCTTTTTTTTTCACTGTCCAAACCTAGACCAATTTTTGTCGATGGGAAATAGCCACTCAAATCATTAATGTTCCCAACTTACATTCTTTTTATGATTTAACAGTCTAAACTCACACTATATTCATTGTATACAAGTACTTTGCTTGAAAAGACTCTAAAAGTGTAAAATATAAGCTCTAGTGAAAGGAATAATTAACATATGGCTAAATCGCAGATACCAAGGTAGAAATGTTGTTTCATGTAAGTCTTATGCAACGTTCTTTAGTTTTCCGTAGTTGTTTTAAAAATGGAAGCGAAGAAGCATGCGTAGATCTGTGAAAGTTTCTTTGTTGAATATATGGATATAGAAGCGGTTGTAGTACGGCTGTAAAACTTAAAAAAATCAAGAACATTTATGATCCAAACTGATAATCTACGTGAAACTAATATTCTTAGTAGTCATTCTTGATAAATAAGCAGTTCTTGATGCTTCAAAACAGACATGAACGACTACCAATAGGGTATGTTTATATCGATTTAATGCGTAAGGTTTCTATTAGTCTTTCTAAATATAATACAATTTTTTAATTCATGTTCCTAGATAAGCTACTCTGTTTTTATAAAGCTCTGGAATCATGAAGCACAGCTCATCTTCCTCATTAACCTCTACCTATTTTATTTATCATTTGATGACCACCACTTTTTTAATTGACTAGTCGAATTTAAAATATTGTATGATTCTAAAATTTGTATACTATCAAGCTGACGATAAAAAGGAAACACAGATATTTTTATTATTTCGCATGGCCAAGTAAAAGTTTTTATTATGAAGTTCAGGTACAAACAACATAAAGATTTTCATACTGTATAGTTTTAAAAGGAGTATTTTGAAACGTCCACGGAAGAGTGTTCTCTAATGGAGTTTTAAACTGACGGTGTTCCTTTTTAAGCTTGATCTCCGGCAAAATTTTTCAAAGTCTCTTAACTTTTATGATGCTCTCGGGAATGTAATTAAATGAATTCGAAGTTATTACTTTTTAAGCACAGACTTTTCTTGACGCGACAAACTTTTTATTACTTAATTACTTCTTGAAGATTCTTTAGGGAATACAAACTTGAATTAAAATCTTTATAAAAAAATCTCTAAATTGAAGCAAGACTGAAGTTTTATATGAGACAACAAAGTTTAATTATTATCGTTGTTAAAAGGTAAGATGTATACATATTGTTTTAAAGCGTGAACTAACATTCATTTCTTTCTGAAAATCCTTCAGAAAGTCTTCCAGTCATCTGCAGGAATACTTCTGCCCAGTAGGGCATCTTGTTTTGTTTTGTTTTTGTGTTAAATTGCACGAATTTTGGCTGCGATTTTGTGTAAAAGTACACGAATTGTGAAAGAGAGCAACATGACTGCCAACACATGTGGATTTACACTTCTTTTTCACTTTTGCCACATATTTTTGTCCAAGATTGTAGTATAAAAGGACTAGCTTGTAACTCTTTCTCCCAATAATTCAAATGACTTTTTAAACTTCCCTTAATATTACATTTACTGCTTTTAAATGAAAAAGGTTTTATACCTTCATTGGATGGTGTTTCTTGCTGGACAGGAACGCTTCCAGTGACCTGGGTTACTGTAGTTGAAGCACAAGTTGCTCGGGCTGTTGAATCTGGTGCGACACTTTGACTCCAGAAGTGCCTGCCCGCGAAAAGGGCTGAAAAGAATTTGTAAAATTGCCAGGTGATTCGTTTCGATGTTGATGTGCAAACGAAATCGGAGGAACGCTAGAAGTTAGGTTGATGACCATCCTAATTGTCTGTAAGGTATTCCTTTACAGTGTCCCATCCACCAGAAGATTTATTAGCCATCCTGATAACTTTTCGCCTTTTACGAACAGCTAGTCAATGTCGTCAAATTTGGCAAATTTTTCTTTCGATCCATCTTTTTACACTACTGGCCCAAACAAATCGTATATTTTGACAATTTCGATAAAAAGGTTCTTAATTTTTTGAATTGCTTTTCTTTTAGAATTGGGTTTAAACCCTAACAATGTCTACGAAATGTTTTGGGGAAGCTTTGGAAAGAAAAACTAAAAGTCTTTAAAAGACTAGCAAATTAAAAGCATAACAGAAACATCAGAAAATACTATCAATAAGTCGGCAAGAAAAGAAGCGAATAGTGTATTTAACGTTTTTATTATTACCATCCCAGCGGGCACAGGACGTCTTTGAGACGTCTCATTTTAATCGTAAAATTGTCGTTTGCTTTTCAGATAATTTTGCGACGTTGTAGTTGACGTCTGAAAACGGGACGTCGCAATTGGGATCCTTTTGCGATCAAATTGGGACCTGATAAAAGTTTTCAAATTTATTCTGCAGTCATTAAACAGTATGTATCGAGTAACACTAACATGCTTATATAAAATTTAATTTCGTATCAAATTCTATTTATTGGCTGTGTGAGAGATGATTTTACAACGTTTTTGGGACGTCTCTATGCAGATTCAATAACAACCTTCGAAACAATTATAAAATTTCAAAAGCAATGAGTCTATATAGAATGATTTATTGTAAATGCTTTTAAACGTCTTGACAAGCAGGGGTGGCAATACGGTTGCGAGTTCGGCTAGCACACCAGAGGTTCCGGGTTCGGGTTCAGTTTTTGAAAGAGTAAATTTCATAATCTTGCGACGTCGTAACGATGTCAATAAAATGTCATTAAGACGTCTCAGTGAAGATGTGATTGGGACGTCTTTTGAAATTCCCACTTCCCCACCATTTTGCGACGTCTTAGGGACGTCTTGGAAAGATGTCTTTACGACGTCTTTGTGCCCACTGGGATTCTTCAATTATTTACTAAGGATACACTCATATTATAGTTGCTCCGTACACGAGGTTACTTCCGGAACAGTTCGAGAGGGACAACAGATTTATTTATTTATTTATTTTCAATTTATTTAAAGTTGACAGTATTTACAGTAGCAAACGCTAATTTAAGTCAACTGATAAAACCGTTTAAAAAACTAATAAAAACTAATACAATAAATAATATAAATAAATATACAATATATACATAATAACTAACTAAATAACTAACTAAAAATAATACATTTATTTATTTTAAAAACTAAAAAAAACCTAGATCCGAGATGTAAATTTTGCAAATTCTGCAAGGACAGTTGGTTGGTACCCAGTTTTTGATTTTATTTTTGAATTCAGATACTGACTCTACACTCTTATAATCATTAGGTAAAGTATTCCAAAGTTCCGGACCAATATTACATATCGTCTCCGTTCCACACTTTACAGTATGAATATTGCGTGATTTAAACTTTTCTTTTCTTAAGTTATAGACTTGGACACTTGGCTTGAAAAGTTCACTTGTGATATCCGGACTAAGTCCCTTTTTAACTTTATACATCTCAGTCACAAGAAAACGCAGGTTCCTCTGATGGATAGTTACACTTTTGTTTTTAGCGAGAAGTTCTTCAAATGTTGACTCGTAGTCTTTATAAACAATTCTAAGTGCCCTTTCGTGTATGTTATTTATCCGGTTGTTAAGCTTCCAGACTAGTGGGCAATATGAGAAATCGGATGTAATGAAAGCATTAATTATTAGCTTCCGCTGTTCAAATGACATCAAAGAGGACAGCCTGGCAAGAGCACTAACCTTTTGACTAGCTTCGTTGCATAGTCCGCTGACATGCTCCTCAAAAGAAAGTTCGCTATCAATTGTAATACCAAGCAATTTTTCTGTTTTGGTACTGTTTATGTATTCTCCACAAATTTGAATTTCAGTGTCTGTTTTGTTATTTGTTAGGAAGTGCGACTTATCTGGGTTAGCTTTCATCCCATTATTTTCAAACCAGGAAAACATTACCTTCGCAGCGTTTTCCAGCTTTTGGGTTAAGTCATTAATGTTTTTTCCTGTTGAAAACGGTGTAGCGTCATCTGCGAAACTAACAATATCAATATTTGGTACAAATAGAAAAAGATCACATAGAAATATGTTAAATAACAAAGGACCTAGGATAGATACCTGCGGCACTCCGTATTTAATTTTTGTCCATGTGCTGTATTCGTTATTTATTCTGACCCTTTGTTTTCTATCAGTTAGGTAAGATTTGATGAATAATAAAGAGTTCAGTTCGAAAACATAAGCATCTAGTTTTGCTAATAAATGTTCATGTGGAATACAGTCAAAGGCTTTAGATAAGTCAGTGAGGAGCGCCCCAAAAATCCCTCCTTTGTCAAGTGCTTTTTTCCATTTTTCAATCATACTTATAAGGCACTGTTGTGAGTAATTTCGAAATCCAAATTGATACAATAGGCTCAAAAAATTCGTACATTTGATCGTACATGCATTTCTCGTAGATTTTAGATAAGTTAGATAAAATGCTGACAGGCCTATTAGGGAGATTCGTAAACTCGACGAGCCTGTTACACGAAAAAGAGAATTATTTTGAAACTGGTCTACTAAAAAGGTCCTTCAGAGATTTAAAGCCTTTTATTGTATCAAAAGAAACATCATTACTTTGCACGCTTATTTAAAGTGTTGATGAACAACTCTACTAAGTTGTATACAATTTCCTAAAAATCTATAGAAAAATAGGTTCGTGTAAACGAAACATGATTTTTCCGAATCCCGCTAATAGTTTTCTTTCTCCGTACGCGAGTTCTTATTATGCGCTGGAGTTATGTCGGCATCTTTCAAAGGTTTTGGATATTCGCTCTTATCCAACGAAGAGTCGAAGTTACTTGAAGTTAATTTGCAAAAAATGTCACAATTATCTCTTATAATTTTAGTAGGAATGTCTCCCTGTTGCTGCGCTTTTTTCGGATCAAGCTTTTGTATGTACTTTTCAATCTCTTTTATCCTAACTTTTTTAAAAGAAAATTTTCCTTTTTTGTTCAGGTTGTTTTTATTTTTAGTATGCTAGGATGTTTTTCATATTTGGAAATGATTAAAAGTACTTGGTCTTTGGCGCATTTGTCATAATTTGTACTTTCTTCAGTTGGTTTTATACCTAAATTTTGAACTATGTTTCCAAAATAGGTATTAAAGATTTCTGAAATTTCATTATCATCTGACACAGTAACTCCGTTTTCAACTAGAGTGATGTTCTCATTCTTAATTGTTTTATAGGAAAAGCAAGGTTTTACTGTTTTCCAAAACAGTCTATTATCAGTTATGCTTTTAACGTTAAGATAATTCTAGTAATTTTCCTTTCTGCTTCTTATGAGCGAGACACAAAGGTTTCTTTGTCTATTGTATGCTAATTTGCTTTCGTCGCTGTTATCCTTCCTATACTTATTCAAAAGTTTAGATCTTTTCATTATAGCTTGGTTTATTTCTTTGTTCATGAAAGGTGCTTGGTTATGACGAACATACTTTTTCTTTCGGGGAGCATGTTGGTTCAGCAAACTAAGAACTAAATTTTTATTGTGTTCTAAATCTTCGAGATTTATATCGTTATTCAGGCTTTTGAGGAGGTCATTCCAAAATTTTTGGTTATTAAAATAGCGATATGAAATTTATTATTTTAGGTTTTCTTTTAGCAAAACTTGCTTTCAAAACTGTTATTGTCAATTTGTGAGAATCGGATAGTCCCGTTTCTACAGTTTTAGAGTGGCAAAAAGACCTTGGGTGGTTTGTAAGGATAAGGTCAATACATGTGGGATTATCTATGCTTTTAGAACATGTGGGCTCTTTTATTAAGGAGCTTAAGCTATAAGTTGTTAAAAAATAATGCGGCCCTCGGCTTAACTGAAAGAAAAACATTTCATGTAGTTCTTATTTTAAAATTAATTTCATGTAAGATTTCATATAATAGAATGAACTTGAAAGCAGTATTCACATAATAACGAAGTTTTCGTGAGGCACTTACACAACGTGGTCAATGCTGCTAGATATTGTTTTCATTACTATTGTTTTAAGACATCTGTAAAAAAGTTAAACCTCTTTTAGGACCTGCAGTCAATACAATATGTCACGAAGTATATGATAATAATCACAAAGTGAACTAAAGTATTATAGTTAGTCAATAACATAAAAGAGACATAGAAAGTTCCTGAAGCAATCCTAATTTGGTCTTATCAAGAGAAAATAATGGAAAATGGTTCAAGTTATATATTCTCAATATATATATTTTACAATCTATAGTATAAACAGTTAAATTTATTTCATGATGAGCAGTTGATGCATGTTGCCAAGCTCGAGTATATATATGGAACACTTGATTATTATACTGACTTCAGGATAAAACATCTGATTATCACTAGCCAAAAGGGATTGACTAAGTCTATTCTTCCAGAAGAAACCGTATAGATAAGTATAATAAGCAATGTTCATTGCAACTTAAAAGAAATTTAAGCTGTTAGAATCTAAAAAAGAAATGAAATTCTTAGCAAACTTCAAATAACAATGGATTACCAGTTTAAAAAAGGAATAAAATTATAAGCTAAACACTCATACCAATGTTTAGAAGAAACCACGCAGTTCAACATGTATGACCATATGTTACTGTATAACAATGATAAAACTGCCTTTTCAATGACAATGAAAATAAAATAGAATAACTCACACATACAACGACTTTTTGCCGCATGTCTATCCTCCTCCATCCGACTCCATGGCGCTTCCATACCCTCCTTCTTTCCAGCTTTCGAATTTATTCAATCTTCAATCTACTCTAAGTTCTAGGTCATCTAATCTAATGCTACACTTATCATCTTTTCAGTTTATTCAATATATTCAATTTAATGTAAATCAATTCAATGTAATTCAATTCAATGTAATTCAATTCAATGTACACTACTTCAACTTCAACAATATATTTAATTCGATGTATACCAATGTAATTTCCAGGTAATCTAATCTAATGCCTCCTCATTCACCTTGTGTAAAGTTTCGATTCAAAATACTTAATATCAATTGTACGCATATTTTTGCCAGGTAAAAATATTCATAATACCTGTTGGTAGACTACATTTCTAGTGTAGCATCTCTCTCTAACATAGCCTTGCTGTAAAGTTCTACAAACCTTTACCTTCACTGCTTCAAAGCTTCCTGTTCGTAAAAATGCAACATATAGTTGACCGTTACTGAAGCAAGGCCTTTGCATGAAAATACCAAACCTTTTTGTTGATGGTTATGGCGTAGGATGAACGGACAGGAAATTGTTTACACTTCAGCTGAAACGGAAGGTTGGTATCATTGGGACATAATGTTACTTTAGCAATTAGCACCCGATTTCGAACGGAGATACCGGTCAGCACTTCAGAATCAAGGATGTTTTCTCGCAGATTACGGATGATAAATCGGGTGCCGTTGCATAAACCGTCCTTCAACAATAAATTCCGCAGCAGCATCACTATACTGTTGACAACCGGTGTGGAGGCATTCAGGAAGGAATAAAAGAATTGATGAACTCCATCGGATACAGATCAATCTCTTCTTGCTCATCCGAAACAACAGAATCGACACTAAAGTGACACTTTGTGAGCGTTTCACCAGGCATGCCAAGAAGATTCCGTTCATTAATCGCTAAAGCCTAGTCATTGGTTGGTGTCAGAATAAAACGACTCGACATATCCTCTCCTCCAGAATCACTAAAAAGAGAGTGGACGATAACATTATCTTCATGCAAAACACATTCATGCAGAATTTCGATGGAGTCTTTAAATGGATCATTCACTTTCTTTTGTATTGCTCTATTTCCTAATTCAAGTAGGAATTCCGCAAATCCCTTTTGCCCAGGCAATTTCCGTCCATACACACGTACTTACTGATAGGTTTATTCCAATAACTTAGCGAATGATGTAATTGTACCTGAAAGTTTAACCTATTCCACCGGATCCATCAAGGACTATTATCATCTAGGACTGCGTCGGCAACAGCAAGCTGATCAGCATTCAAAGTGTTCCTCATGTTGATGGCTTCTTCCCACATTTCATCAGCATTTGGTAGATCGTCAGCAATAGCTGGTAAATCAAAATCAGTAACAACCGTACCAAATTGCTATAGGACTTTTTGAATTTCTGCTCTTCTTGTACTTCCGGCTGGTGTTTCAAAAAATCGTCAACCATGTGAGCACAGAATATTTCCCACAACTCAGCTGGATTGCTTGCCTCTCCATGGATCAGAATGAAGGAGAACGCTTTGCAAATTTTAAATTTTTGCTGATGCGGCAAGTTTCTCCATGGTTTGTATCCACAAAGTATCGTCACCCAATAGTCCAAGTCCAATACACGCCTTCCTAAAAGATCTATATACAATCCCATTCTAAGGTATTCAAAGGAAGTCACGCCAGGAAGATGTAACAACAGCACATGTAAGAAATACCATTCACCTTGACAAACGCTAGCATTGTACATTCTACTAACAACTTTCTGCCTTCTCACCCACTTATGTTGTCGTGCTTGAAACACGTAATGGTATAAATACTGATGTGCTTGTTCGTCAACACAATTCAATTCGAACCAAGCAGTTAACTTAGTGTGCTCTTGTCCTCTTTCCAGTGTTGTTTGTTCCTGTCCTTCTCTGCAGAAAACCTGCTTTTCGTTTGGAAGGTGAACAGGAAGTCGTAAAATAGCATAATTTTGTGTGTGCATTGGAAAAGATCATAAACGCCACACTGCTTATTGAGCAGATATATACCTCGCATCTAAAAAGGTTTTGGTTTCGTCGTGATCAATACGCTCATTGATTTCAATATGAGCAGTATCGTGTCCTTTGTAAATGTATTTATACATTGTATTTTACACAAGCCTCGGGGTTGATAAACGCATTTGTACTTTTTTCTGAGGAAAGGATTGTACGGGACGATCCACCTGTTGTCAAGATCCATATTTCGAATCCGAACAGTTCTTCCGTCATCTGGTCGGTGATATAAAGGATAGCCGTCCACAATCCATAACAGTTCTATTGTTGAACTGCTTCGGAAAAGTTTTGCTGCACTTACCATCTTGCATACAAGGTGATGACACATTCAAATGGCCACGCGGACCATGGACCATGCAGGATTCGTTGATCTCGTGAAGTTCTGGTTCTGGGTTCTGATTTGGAATTTGTGCCGATATCAATGAATCAATGCCATCAGCATTGCGCAACTTAAATTCGTTGCCAAGATTCAACAGCATGTGCACATGAGGTAGACCCCTTTTCTAAAATTCTTTAACATCCACCTGTGCTGCAGATACACCTAGAACAGAATCTTTGATAATATTGTTTTTTAGAGCTTTCAACTTCAATTTAAATACACGTGCAACCAGATCCAGCCTGTCTGATGCGGTTTGCCCAGGCAAACCATAAATATTTATGGCAATACCATAAATATAATACTGCAATTGTGTAACTTTATTCCGCCTTTCAGTGGCATGCTATTGATCCATGTTTCGACTCCTTCCAGGATCACCTCTGGGAAAAATCATTGGATACACAATCGAGTCAATGTTTGTAGATGTATATGCAATATTGCGCAAGGGCTAATCTCTTGGATAAACAACAATATTTCCACCTGCGGGAGGTGCACCATCGTTACCTACAAAAATTGCTGCAACTTTTCGTGATATGGTCATGCTTTGTATCACCTCCTGTCTTTACCTTCTCGCATATACATACCCACTACGGAGGTTGGCCATTTTCTAAAAGCGCCCTTTCCTCCTCTTTTTGTTCGACCTGAGCCAAATTACGATATGTTTCGGCATAAGGTGAAACTCTATTAATCACATTTTGTATTTGTTCCATCAAGTCTCTGTTGCAATCTGAATTAGAAGGGTTTTGCATACGCATATCAAACAAATTAGCAGCTTCGATAATATAAAGTTGGCTAAACATGGGCACTTGGTTTTCATTATCATGCAGTGCTCTATACCTATGTAACAGTTGTTCACACATTCTAAAACATGGAGGCCCATTTCCTTGGGGCGAACGTAGGTTAGTATGTTTACCCAGAGCAGAATAATCAAGTAAAACTGAAACCAATGTGCTGAGTTTTTTTGTATATTGATTTTGTATATTGATCAAAGTTATCGGATGGATTGGGACTCGAACCACGACCTCTCTCTTGCCGGCCGATTGCTCTAACCACGAAGCTACCGACCCCTTGTGATCACACTAGTTCGTAGCATAGGAGGGGAGCGTACACGCTCAATTGGACCTAAATGCCTGCAAATCAGTGGAATCTCATTGGATAGATGCTCAGAGGAAATTCAAGTTCCAACCAACTCGTTCACTTTGGTGCAACTAAGAAGGTGTAGTACATTGGGGACAAGCGTACACGCCCAGCAAAATCCCGGTTTCGGACGACAAGCGTCCATCTTCAGTCAGCTAACTTCAGTCAGTAAAAGATTCCGTAACTAAGGCGGATAATGCAATAAATTTGGAAGCTGTACGTTTCGATTTGTGCAACATTTAAA
This sequence comes from Turritopsis dohrnii, assembly GCA_027922465.2. Lineage (NCBI taxonomy): Eukaryota > Metazoa > Cnidaria > Hydrozoa > Anthoathecata > Oceaniidae > Turritopsis > Turritopsis dohrnii. The sequence continues at coordinate 1,406,122 of BQMF02000004.1, forward strand.
ATTAGTTTCACGGTCGAATTTGATTGCTCCACAATATTCGCATAAAACAATAAATTCTCCTAAATACCTTATCGGCCCTTTTTACGCCGGCCCTAATGTGGCGTTAATTTTGGTTAAATTTAAGTTAAAATTTGAACAGAAAAAGTGAAAAATAGTGGTTAAAATGTTTTTTTTCTTTTTTACTTTTGAGGCGTAAATAACGGCCCTAAGTGGCGTTAAGGCAAAATCTTGGGGTGGCAGAATAAGGGCCGGCGTAAAAAGGGTCGGTGTTAAGAGGGCCGGCGTAAAAAGGACCGATAAGGTAATGAATCTCAGGTAAATTATTGTTTTCAATATCAATCCGTGCAGCATTTAAGAACTGATCCGTGCGCATTCGTCAGCTGCACGTCGAGAAAAAGCTTGTTCAGGTTGCTCATTATCTCTAAATGGCTGCTGTCGGTGTTCTTGTGATTCAAGTCGAGCAGCAGTTTGTTCAGGCTGTTCATTGTTTCTCAGAAGTTGGTGATGTTGAGCATCAGCTGCACGTCGAGCAGCAGCTTGTTCGGGTTGACTCTAAGCGACTGTTGTTGATGAGCTTGTACTTCAAGTCGAGAAGCAGCTTGATCGGGTTGCTCATTATCCCGTCGTCGTCTTTGATTTTGTGCATCCCTCTCTCTTCTAGAATGAGAACGATTTTCACTTTGCACGGTATCTCCTATGTCGTTCAGCATTTTTAATACAACGACGTTGTTGAGGGTCAACAACAGGGGGTTGCTGTTGCCTCTCATCATGTTGATGTTGCCGTGCATTTACTTCTATCAAATTGTGATCTAGGAATAAAAGACCTTTGAGGGATAGTATAGTCATGATCGGAATAACTCGTTGAGAAAAAGCTCAAAAGAACAATATACAGGAATGTATATCTAAAATTTTTATCCAATAAAAAAACACAGGCCTTGTGTTTTTGCCATTTTACCTAGCTGAATAGACAACATAAACAAAAAAGATAACAAAACCTTCCTTTCTTGTCTTTAGGCAAACAAAATGATCATCATTTTTCTTAACTTTCTTAACTTTCTTTTCCCACGAAGAAAGTAGCGTTATGTTTTTCAATGTATGAATATGGTAGTGTAATTTCAATGGAAAACAAATAGCAGAAGAAAGTGTTTTAAGTATATGTTTACAGTTGGAAAGTGTGCTGGAAAGTAAATAAAGTATTATTATTTTGTTTACAGATATGAAATATAGAACGTAGAGTGTTTGAAAATTTTTACCGAATTTAACTTCGAAAAGGACGTGACATATTCTCTTTCCCCGTGTACAAATCCCGTGACGAAAAATTAAATCACAATGGTTCCCCTGTGACGATAAAACATAAAAACTGACGTCACACCACGTGCTACTATGTAATAATCGTAAAAAACCGCATGGTCTAACGAAAAATATGACCACGAATGAGAAGATTTTGACTGTAAAATTCAACAAAATTTATCACTGTCTAAAATAAAATTGTAACACACACTTGCTATTATACACAATTTCACAATTTCGAAAAAGATGCAAGAAAGTTAGAGATGTTAAAGGAAAGCATGTCAAACAATTTTTTGATTACATGTTGTTCCATATTATTGCGAAATTTCAAACGTTTGAAGCGTTATTATGAAAAAAAAAATATTCTCAATTATTGGATTTCTGCGTAAGCAAGAAATACCTTAAAACCGGCTTTGGTTTTTGGATTTCTGCGTAAGCAAGAAAGCCTTTAATAGCGCTTACTTTATTGGCTTGATTTCCGCCATGTGATCATCCGGGTATTTTTCGACTATACATTTGCACGCCGTTCGCAAAATGGTATACCACAGCGTGACCGAAGAAACCTTAAATTTCCAAAAGTTAGAAGATTTGCACTTCCAAAACCGAAAGTAAAGGGTAGAAATTTATAATTATCTTACAATAATGTGTGTGCAACTTTTATTTTTTGGAAAATGTCTGCGATTCTTTTAAGCCTTTCTAGATGCAAAATACTGTTTGTTTCATGTGTGCGCTGTAGTGCTTTTTAAGCTCTGGATACATACAGCTCAGCTCAATTTCCTCTTCAGCTCCAACAACATACAAGGTGCAAGGAATGTCTTGTCTTCCCTCTGCCTGTGCATCTCATTTTATGTTGATGTTTCTCTAGCTAATTTAGCCTATACTTGTATAGTTCTTGGCTGTATTATCAATGCCCTGAATTAGGAATGGGGACGTACTATTTACGATAGCAAATTGAAACTTACCTTGATTGTCTGTAAATTCTAAATACTGGACATCTTTTAACGCAAATTTCTGTTTCCAGTTATAGTTTAGGTCATATTTTTCATAATCCTAATCTTTCTTTGTTTAATTTTTGTGTTTGGGAAGTCTTTTCGTAATTAGGAAGATTGACCGTACATACGTAATCACTGTGATATCTGAAAGCATATAAATTTGATGTTGTTTTGTTCATTAAGTTTAGGAGTTAATGTAAGGTTCGTGTTGTGTCAGTTATGCTTTTATAATGCCCTGGCGTGTATACGTAATTATTGTTTTTTAAGTTTCTGAATAAATTTTTATAATCTTTTCATGAAATTTAGTTCAGGTAGTGCATGTTTTTAAATTAAAAAGATGGCAATGACATAATGACATATTTTTTTCGTATCATTAAAATCTATGCTTTCCTTTTTCTCCTTCTGAATTAGGAATTCTGTTAGGAAGATTGACAAGACATATATATTAAATTCATAACATTTACAATGACTTACGTGCATACTCATTGTCTTATCTGAATTGATCACTGAATCCTTAACATCATTTCGTACCAACAAAATAAAGAACATGTCATTTAGTTAAAGTTTTGCATAGTGACAATTATGTTTTTTCCAGATTTTTGGGGAGTACATGATCAGAAATTTAATAAATATATATTGCGGATTAAACTTTTCTTAAATTTCAAGAATGTCGTAGTCTTTCTTTTTTCATACTTCAGCTGATTTTGCAGAAATCCTTATGCCTGCAAGGGCATCTTGTTCTTCTTTTTCTTACTGTCCAAACCTAGCGGTTTTTTTGATATTTCGTGTGTGCATTTACATGAAACGAGTGCGTGCATGCGTATGAAGCATTTCTTCTCGTTGCACGAGGTCTCTCCCACGAGAAATTTAGCGAACGGTTGTGATTGCGATAAGAAAGATATTTTGAATAAACTCTCTTCTCTTACTTTGGCATTTGAAACTTCTATTTTTTGGTAGGCTTTCCTTAGTGCTCTTTTATCCTCCATTTGCTTTCTTGGAGGCTTATATCCAGGGGTATCGTAGTAAAAGTGAGGTCTGTGTGAGGTTTGTCAGCAAGCCCCTAGCTGACCCAAAAGCAGCAAAGCATTGAAGCAAACTTGAGAAATACCAAACTAACTATTGAATACCAAACTAGCTATTGAAATACCAAACTAACTATTGAAATATCAAACATATTGCAATATACCATATTGTATACCACATATATATAATATACCGTATTATATTGTCAGTTTTAACTGACTGCATACACAGCAACATCATTATTATTGTATACTCAGACATAATACTTAGCTAATATTCCTGCACTTTTCATTTGCATTTATATCTAATCATGATTACTGTTGACCAATGGCGTGCAGCATGTGGCATCATGTCAGGGGGAATCTTAGTTGGACCCAAAGTTTTAGTACACATGGAAATTGTTTGCTGAATCGCGTTCATAGGGTCCCTAACATTGAAAAACCAATGAGTGCCACCTCAGATACCTTGAGCATTTTCAGATATCGAGACAACTTTAAAATGGTGGATTTTTGTAATAGGGTAAAATTTTGATCTCTTCAAATATGGTGATATTGTATATCGTTGGAAAGGAAATTTTATGCTGGTCAATTTTCACAATACAATTATGGCCTACTTAAGTAAATTGCATCCAAAGTAGCTGTGATGACATCATTTTTTGATAAAAAAATACATCCATATCGTTAGAAGTTTTTCTCATTATTATCGAATATTTGCGTTCGACAGTTTAACATGAAAGGTCTGTAATCAATATCAACACATTTGAAATGAACGAAGAAGAAAGATGTGAAAACGCCAGACAAACGCACTAAAGTATTGCGTCAGCCATTTATTTGGAATAGACAGTGTTTATTCTGTGGCGAAGAATGCTCCATAGATGTAGACAAGAAAAACCCTCAGCGTTGGAGAGAATCATTCGAGTGTAGAACACCTGATAGAGGTAAAGAAACGCTATCCTTCAATTCAAAGTGAGTACTTTTATTAGATATTACAGTTCCAATATGATACTAGTCTTTCTATTTTGAAACACTACACGTGTCACAACATCATATTTTATGATGACTACAATTGTTGTAAAGATAAAGTCATGAAAATTTTTTTTCAGGAAATCTAGGACTCGTATCGTATCATGCAGGTTCTTGTGTTTAGGTTTGTGATGCATGAGATGATGATTGCGAACATCAAATACAGTTAAGTGACTCCCGTGCAGCTTCAGATTTACACGCAGCCGATGCAAGGTATCATAATGAATATAGATTAAAGTTCATGGTGGAAAAGAACGTCTCATATGCAAGAAGACAAGCAGAAGATCAAGAACTAGAATCCGTTGATGAAGCATACAAGATAGTAAAGAGCGTTTTGAATCACGAAATAAAAAACATGTGGACATCAATAGAAGTTGAAAAGATGTTTCAAAAGCATGGTGGTTCTGAACTTTCAAGGCAGAGTTTGGTTGGACATCTTATAAAAGATTTCTCAAGGGAACTAATAGCGTTATCTTCTCCAGGATTGGCAAACCGGTTAGTTTTTCGAAAGCATGTCTTAAGTATTATGAAAATTACAGAATCAGAAGACAAACCAATACATGTAAGCAAAGCAACAAATTGTAATTGGTAATTAGTTGTGATAGTGTTCCCAAGATGTTTAGTATTGGAAAGAAGAAGATTGTGAATATGCTTCTGCAAGCAATTTACTTGGAAAACTTTGGACACATTCAATCAGAGATAGCATCGGTTATAGAAGAATGTTTAAAGTTTGTGGCAGCTGGTTATGGCATCAAAGACAAAAAAGTTTATCAGATGCTAGATTTTGCTTGTGGGCAAGTCAAACAAAGCAAAAGTTGTCTACGACACTGAAACCACTAAAGTTAGAATCTCTTCTACCCACAAACGAAGTGCTCCATTTGAATGTGTTACGAGCTCATTTGCAAGCCTGCATTTGGATGAGTTGTTTACAAGTGAAACCCCCTGAAATGAACTCAGTGAAGATATGAAGAGCGTTGGTTATCATCATATTTTTTATTGAAATATACAAATTGCACTGAGAAACCATCGATTTTTACAAAATATGTACCTCTTTTTCAGTATGGATGGATCAAAGATGAAAAGAATGAGTGCTTACTTCCAGCTATGTTTCTTGTTCGTACATCACCCGCTCCAGATGCTGTATTAGAGATGGTTCGGTGCAGATGCGTAACAGATACACCCTGTTCCAGACGCACATGTAGTTGTGTGAAAGCTCAATTATCATGCAGTAAATTCTGCAAATGTTACGGCAGCACATGTGTTAATAGCTGGACAGTATGTGAAAGCATTGAGAGTGATGATGAGGAAGAAGAAAATGAAGATGATGAAGATGATGATCAATAGTTTGTTACTGAAATTATGCGATAGGAAAGAAGTAAATCATTTCAAGTTTTGTTGTATTTTATGACATTGCTTCCCTGTATTAGTTTTTAGTTTCATTGTTAAAGATGTTTAATACAAAATATCCCTTTCCAACGATATGTAATACTTGGAGCTGAAAAATGTTTTATCAAAAAATGACGTCATCACAGCTACTTTGGATGCAATTTACTCAAGTTGAGTACATTTTTAGGCCATAGTTGTAATGTGAAAATTGATCAGCATAAAATTTCCTTTCCAATGATATACAATATCACTATAATTGAAGAGATCAAAATTTTACCCTATCACAGAATTCTGCCATTTTAAATTTGTCTCGATATCTGAAAATGCTCAAGGTATCTGAGGTGGCACTCATCGGTTTTTCAATCTTAGGGACCCTATGAACACGATTCAGCAAAAAAATTCCATGTGTACCAAAACTTTGGGTCCACTTAAAAATTGTCATTATTCCCCTGGACTATTGTGTATGTAAACCACTTTAAACTGCTATTGTTATTTATGCACAACTTTTGTATTGTAACGATACAATTAATTTACTTTGTTGGAGTTATTATTGATCTAACCTTCCTGAAAAACATTTAACTTCTTGTTGACGGTGATGTTGAAAGCAATCCTGGCCCAACTTATAACATAGTTAAATTGACCAAGGCATCTTTCCATCAAGGAAATCCTATGTTTGGTGAAAGTGCTGGTATGCAGTTTTGCATGTAATGCATTATTGAGTTTGCGTTGGTCACAATTCAAACGAATGTCTTTCTGGAAAACAACCGACCTAGATTTTGTAATGATTAAAGGAAAGGAGTTATTTCAACATTTGAATTTGTTACGATACCTATCAGTTGATGATTTACCTCCTCAAGTCTCTATCGAAAACAATAAGTACACTGTGAAATATGGAGAGAATGTTACAGCAGAAATTACTGAAGGCAGACCTGACTTTTTGAAATCGTTCAAAGACTATTCTCCTGAATCCAATGGCATCCTGTTCTTTGTTAACGAAATGACGTTTAGTATAACTTGGGATACAAAATCATTCTATTTATTTGATTCACATAGCCGAAATGAATTAGGGATTAGTGTTGAAGATGGCACGGGCACTTTAATAAAGTTTTCTAGCCTCTCACAACTTCAAAAATACATCAGTGCAGTACAATCACATGGCCGTGGACATGTTTTTTGTCAAATCCAATACATTTTGATAGAAATGGAAAAAGCATTTCCTACAATTTCTAAAGGTGGTTCAGCGAAAAAAAGGAAACGTGTTCTAGCAAAAACGCTTGAGCCTGATAACCATGAACAAACATTGAAACGTTGGCGAGATGAGCACTCAAATCTGATTGGATCAGAACGACATACTCACATGATTAGAAATTTAAAAGAAAAATATGCCAATATTAAGAGTTCACCAGAAGGTAAGATTCATCTCCATAAATTACAGCGAAAGTACAGCGAAAATCAAGGAACACCTAAACATGCGGAGAAAATGAAAGCCATGCGAGATAAATATATGGAAAGTAAAGGGACTCCTGAACATTCACAAAAATTGAAAGCCATGCATGATAAATATAAGGAAATCAAAGAAACTCATGAATATTTCGTAAGGTTGCAGCGAAAAAGAGAAAGATACTCCATGACAAGCATATCTACCTTGAAAGCTAAGAACCGAGTTAAAACATTCAAAGACATGATAATTCAAGGAGCTTACTACATATGTGTTGTTTGCAATCGTTGTTTGTATAAACGATCTGTTATATCATTTAATGAATGTAATTATGCAATTATATCTAATAGTTTTGAATTTTCACTTGTGGAAAGTTTTGATGGTTACCAATACATCTGTAAAACTTGTCATCAGAAGTTAAAAAGAAAGAACATCCCAGTTCAAGCTGTTTGCAACAATCTCGAAGTTGATAATCTCCCATCTGATCTTTCTGACATCAACCGATTGGAGAAAGTTTTGATAGCTAAACGAATTCTTTTCAAGAAAGTTATAATTCTACCCAAAGGCAATTTTCCGAAAGTAAAAGGAGCCATTTGTAATGTACCAATTGAGGCTGAAGATATCTGTAACGTTTTACCAAGACCAGCTGACAGTAATGGTTTACTTTTGTTGAAATTAAAAAGGAAACTTATGTACCGTGGACATGTCTACTTTGAACCTGTTCGACCCGAGTTGATTCTGAGATCTTTAAATTTTTGAAAGAACACAATCAATTATACAACAATGTTATTGTTGATTTGAATGGTCTTTCTGAAGAACTAATCAGCTTTGAAAAGGAACAAATTGATATGAATTCTAGCTCTTCACAGGAAACGGATGAAGAGGATGACAATCCATTAGACGCAAACAGAACTGCTACAAATGAAACTATGATGGCCTCCAAAGTACCTATTCATATCAATGAAGACACAGTTAATATTGCACCAGGTGAAGGTATTACTTCAATTCCAATTTACGCAGATAAATTTTGTGAAGAGATGGCTTTTCCACACCTATTTCCTTTTGGCAGATTTGGATACGATGCTGATCGAGAAATGAAAATTTCGCTTGTAAAGTACTTTAACCAAAGATTGCTAAATTATACTCAAAAATTTTCTTCCGATGCTGATTATATATTTTTTGCTAATTATGTCCTTCAGCTGACAAATTTACATAGCAAGATAAATATTGCAATGAAGAAATTATCAGGATGTAATTTAACGGCTGGCATGTTGAGTCAAAGTTTTAGCGAAACTGTTCGGACATTTATTGCTAATGATGAAGCATTTAACTTCATGAACCAAATTAAAGGCACCCCAGCATATTGGAAAAGATTTTTGCTTGAAGTATTAGCTATGGTGAAACAACTTGGTGTTCCAACATTTTTCTTGACGTTATCATGTGCAGATCTAAGGTGGTTCGAGTTGCCTTCTATACTGTCAAAATTGTATAAAATGGATTTACAGGATGATGAAATTCAAAACATGACATACCACGAAAGATGTGAATTATTGAACATGAATCCTGTTTTTCTGGCAAGGCATTTTCAGTATCGAGTGGAAACATTTTTCAAGGAAATTGTCTTTTCTGGTCCGTTAGGAAAGGTTGAGTATTATGTAATAAGGGTTGAATTTCAAGTACGTGGAAGTCCACATGTTCATGTATTCATTTGGATAAAAGACCCACCTGTATTAACTGAAGCTACAAAAGATGATTACATTTCATTTGTTGATGGTATCATAAGAGCTGACATGCCTGATCCAGAATTAGAACCACAATTGTTTGAGTTGGTAAAAGCATACCAAGTACACAATCACTCAAAAACCTGCCGGAAGTACAAAAATAGTACATGCAGATTCAATTTTGGTCATTTTTTTACAGATCGCACTATAATTTCTAGTCCACTTCCTGTTGAAGTGAGCCCTGATGACAAAGAAACCATATTAGAAAGTAGGAAAGCACTGTTAGATACTGTGAAAAGTTATATCAACGAGTACCTATGTCCTAAGAAGCATAATGTTATTGATCCATTGAAAGATAATTATGAAGATGCTGGAACTATTTCAGAAATTTTGGATAAACTCGGCATAACGGAAGAAGAATATTACACTGCACTCTCCATTTCTAATAATGATGACTTTGAAATTCACCTTAGACGCCCACCAAATTCTTGTTTTGTCAACAACTATTTTGCAGAAGGTTTGACTGCATGGGAAGCAAATTTGGACATTCAGCCTGTCTTCAATCACTATAAAGCCATAACATACATGTGTAAATATCTTTCAAAGGCAGAAGATGATTGCTCCAGAGCAATGAAACAAGCGTTGGATGAGGCAAAGTCCAATAACTTGAACAAATTTGAACAAATGCTTACTATTGCAAAAGCATATTCCTGTAAAAGAGAATGTTCTGTGCAAGAAGCTGTGTATCATGTAATGCCTGAATTGTGGTTGCGTAAAACATTCCCAAAAGTCATTTTTGCCAACAGCAATGTTCCAGAAAATAGATTTCGAATTTGCAGATCTGAAGAGGAGTTAAATAATCTTCCTGATGAAAGTACAGATATTTTCAAAACAAACATGTTTGATCGTTACCTTGACCGACCTGATAGTTCTTTCAAAAATGGAAAGTTTGCAACTCTGAATAACATGTGTTTTGCTGAGTTTTTGGCACATTATTATTTGGAACCTAAGTCCACTGAGAGTAACAAAAATGATAACCAGCCCGAAATTTTGAACGAATTACTAATGGAAGAAAACCATCAGTCACCACATCCCCCTGTTGTACCATTGATGAATAGTAAATCTAAATTAAAATGCAGAAAAATCCGTGCAGTTTTAAGGTATCACATTCCTAATAGACACAAATATCCAGAGAGATATGCCCATCATTTGTTGTTTATGTACTATCCTTTTCGATCAGAGGAAGAACTATTACACAATACGTATGTTGAAAAGCTTGGTCAACCTGGTGTTCTGGACATAGTTAATGAAAATAAAGCAAAGATTGAACCATACGATGAACTAGTGGATGATGCTTTCCAAAACTACAGAGCAGACCTGGATGTTAGTTACAATCCATTTGCACAACAAGAGAATGAGGCTGTTCAAGATATTTTGGATGCTAACAATGATATGTCTGATGAGGAAGAAATGCAAGATACACCATGTGCAACATCAGGAATTGTCCCTGAAAGGCAGTATGTATTAGACGATAATGTATTGAATGACAAAATTCGATCACTTAATATCAAACAGAGAGAAATTTTTGATATTGTGTTAACATGGTCACGGCAATTTGTCAAGAGGAGAAATTGTAAGGAATTCAAAGATCTAGAGCCATTGCATATTTTCTTAACAGGCCAAGGTGGTTGTGGAAAATCACATCTATTGAAAACTGTATATCATGTTGTATCAAAGGTCCTACTTCGCAAAGCCACAGATCCAGTAAAACCAAGAGTCTTATTGCTGGCACCTACAGGTGTCGCTGCAGTAAATATTGGAGGTACTACCATACATTCCGGCCTTGGTATTTATAGTAAAAATTATGCACCATTAAGCGACAAGGTGAGGACTTCCCTGCGTAATAAACTTTCTGAAGTGTCTGCTGTGATAATTGATGAAATATCCATGGTTTCCGATGAACTATTGAAAAATGTTCATATGCGATTATGTGAGATATTTGGTGTAAGTATTCAGATCCCTTTTGCAGGTAAAACTGTCATTGCTACAGGAGACTTTTTTCAGCTACCACCAGTAATGGGAAGACCTGTTTATTCACTGTATGGCTTTGTAGAGAATTTATTAAAACAAGATGCCCTTACGGGCAGAAAGATTTCTGCAAAATCAGTTGAAAAATGAAAATATGAAAAATGAAATACTATAATAGCATTCTTGAAACTTGAATGATTTTGAATCATTGAATGGTTGAATAATTTCTACAACATATTACATTCCTAATTACATGCTTCTCAGGACATTTTGAAGGCATAATTGACACAATGAGAAACTTTATTATAATGTATACTGCCAATAAACTGAACAACATGTTTGTTGATAGAAAATAATATAAAAGATACATGGATCCTATCAGATATCTTAATGAGTATGATCATAACTCATAAACTCAAAACATTTTTCAAAGAACATATAAATTTTGGTCATGCAAAATACATTTATATCGACTAAAATCAACATACATAATATAGTTAACTCATATCAGAAATTTCTGTTTTAGTTTGATTAACAATATGGCATGCACTTATATTCTTCATCTAAGTTGAAATTCATGATCAGTTTAAAAAAAATCTTTAGGAAATTTAAGAAAAGTTGAATGATTTTTACAACATAACATTACATTTCTGATTACATTCATATGCACCCAAAGGCATTGCAAAACTGTAATTGACACTATGCGAAACTTCATTGCATATACGTATACACCACCTATGAACTTAATTGCATCTGAATGACATAAAACATCCCTTCTTTTGGGAGTACAAAATTAGCTTATGTTTATATTGATATTTACAGATGTCACACAGTGACTACGTACGTAAATCATAAACTTTAAACATTAGATATGTATATCAATCTCCTTAATTACAAACGTAGTTCCCAATATTGCAAACACAAAAACCAAACAAAGATTTTGATCATTTAAAAAATAATATATATACCTATGCATGCTCTAAACTTCTAAGTCACCACACACACACACATATTTATATAACTGAAAGGAAAATTTTGGGTTGTTACATGATTTGCTGTGTATTGAGTTTACAGGCAATTGGAAGATGTTTGAATTGCTACTGTAATTAGGAAAGCCATTTGTAATAAAGGACATTGACAATATATATAACTTAAAAACAAATCAAACATCAAAACATTAAAAAATTATCATCAAACATTAAAAGATTACATTAAAACATCAGTAGACCCACATTTTTTATGTTGGAGCTGAGGAGGACTCTAAGCTGAGCTTCAGTATCCACAGCTTAAAAAGAATAACAGCCCATACATGAAACAAACGAAAATGTTTTGTGTTTTCACTAAAAACAAACAATAAATGTATACCTTTTTCACTCTTCTGTTTACAAAATGTTGAAATCTTCTTTAGAAAAGAATGATCACAATTAGAAGTTTCTTCTATAGATTTTTTTTTCATCTTAAAATATGTATATGCTCTTAAAAATCCATTTAATATTGACCAAAATAAACTTGTAAATCTAAAAGAGTTTCTTCGCTGGGTGACATGCGTTGTACGACGTTTTGCTTTCATGTAAACGCACGCATGAATTTTCAAAAAACCGCTAGGTTTGGACGGTAAGAAAAAAAAGAAGAAAACGAAAGCCGGTTGTAATAGCTTTCTTGCTTACGCAGAAATCTAATTATGGGACACTTTTAAAATTGCTGAGTTAACAGAAGTGATGCGACAACAAGGAGATTCCGTATTCATTGATTTGTTAAACAATGTACGTGTTGCCAATATAACAGCTGATGACGAAGATCTCCTTAAAACACGATTTATCAGTACTAATTCTCCCGAGTATCCAACTGATGCCCTTCATCTATTTGCTGAAAATAAACCTGCTGTGGACTATAACGAGAAAAAGTTAAGAGATTTAGAAAATCCAGAAGTTGTGATAAATGCAATCGATGACTTGCCGGAAGATGTTCCTCAACGACTCATCAGTGATGCTCTCAATAGAAAACACACTGAGACCGGTGGTCTACCGACGAAACTTGTTTTAAAAATTGGGGCTAAAGTGATGCTTACATCGAATATAGATATACAGGACAAACTCATCAATGGCCAAATGGGCTTAGTATTCAATTTTATGACAATTGGTAGTAAGATTATAAAAATTTATGTTAAATTTCTTGATGAAAATGCTGGAATTATGAAAATGGCATCTGACAGATGTGCTGTGGCCCATAAGTGCGTACCAATTGAACGCTCTGAGACTGATATTAATATCAACAAAAGAATAACCACATCACCCGTAATAAAAAGAACGCAGTTTCCCTTAGTTTTATCTTGGGCTACTAGTATTCATAAAGTACAGAGTTTGAGTGTTCCTGAAGCTGTTATTAGTTTTGATTTACAAAAACAAAGGCGATTTAATCCTGGCCAAATGTACGTTGCAATGAATCGAGTTACAAGTTTATCTGGCTTGTTTTTAACTGGAAAGTTTGACAAAAAAGCCATAAAGGCAGACAAAAGGGCTTTCACGGAATATGAACGGATACGACAAGCTTGTCCACTGCCACGGTTAGAGACACTTGAACCATTGTGTCCGAATTCTTTAAGTATCAGTATGCTGAATACACGTTCATTGTCATTGCATGCGAAAGATATTGCTTGTGTAAATGAATTGGTAGAGAGTGATGTTTTATGTCTTACTGAGACACAAATGTCGCAACATGATGATTGTTCTGAGATATGTAAGCTGTTGGATTTTGAATTAATGTTTTCTGTTGGAGATGATAAATACCAGAGATTGGCAACTGGATTAAAAAATCATGATATTTATTCATACTCAACTGAATCTGGCTTTTTATATGTTAACGTTTTAAAACACAGTTTTTGCTGTGATTTGGTTGGAATTGCAGTACTGTACAGGAAACATGGTGAACCATTGCAACTTTTTTACAATAAGTTATCTAATTACATCCATTCTTTTGATATTGACATTCTGCTTGGTGATTTAAATATTGATTATTTTACATCTAGTGATACTCTTTCAGAAATTCTTAGCGACTACGAGATGGTTGTATCTGAGCCGACTTATATTGATGGTTCACTACTTGATCATGTTTATATCAAAAAGAGCTTCCTTGGAAATTTCAAGTTAGAGACAATGGTAAAGTGCATTTTTTTCTCAGACCATGATGCAATCAAGGTAAAACTTTCAATTTAATATTGTTTTGTTTTAAATCTTAATGAAATGATTAATGTTCAGCAATTTAATATTTTCTAGGCACTTTTTGTATAATTCATATTTGATGTATAATTATTTATTCAATTCATTGTAAGTTATTCAAATCATTTTCTAATACTGGTCTATTGCCTTATTTTATTGATGCACAATAGTGAAGAAGGTAAAGCATATTGTCTAAGCAATGTTTGATTTGCATTCAAGGTTGTAATTTAATTAATTGAAGTTGTTTAGTTATTCGAAATAGAGAATTTTGCACATGACTATGGAAAGCTGTTGACAAGATCCTGTGGCTGTGTGTGTAGTGTGTGGGTGGGTGTGGTATGTGTGTGTTTTATGTATGTGTCTACAGCAGGGACAGATGCATGTTTTATTTATGTATGAAGTGGAATGAAAGACAGGTATAGTCTGTTTGATCTTATTAGGTCTCGTGTTTATCTGTCTCTGTTGTTTTAGTTGTCTTTGTGGGTTGTTTAAAATATTTTTGTGCTGTTTAAATTGTAAAATTGATTTCTCTTGAAGTTTTTTGGTTATTTGCAGATGATTGAATTTGAAATTATTTTTTGTCATATCTTTTCAGATCTTTTAAGATGGCATTACCAAATCATGTTTAATGAAATCTTTCTTATAGTTTCCCATTTCTGCGATGTCGATTGAATTAACTCATGCACCATCAGCTTAGATTTATATTCATGTTTGTATTAATGTCAAAAATTTGTGTTTTAAAATTTATGAATTAAGTTGGAAATCAATTGTAAAAATATTGATGTTAAAATTTGTGAAAATTTATGTATCAATTTAAGTTGGAAATTAATGTAAATATCTGAATTTTAATTTTATATTTTTACACTAATATATTTTTTGAGAGGGTTGTCAGTGGTTGTGTATGTGGTGGTCATAAAATGCTCCATTTTTCTCAAACAAAGGGTCCTTATGATGTGAGATCTTTCTACGAAACGTTTATAAAATTCAATATGTGAATTTCAATTTCAATTAATTTCGCAACTTTTCTTACTATTCTTATTTTCTGTAATTTCACAGTGTTTAAAGTATAGCGTTTTTATGATCACATTGTGCTTGTATGTTAAACTAACGTGAGGCGAACATCATTTCTCTTTTAATATACGTCCCAATAGCCCACACAGAAAAAAAATAGTTTTGCACTGTTGATTGATGATCTTTTCGCGTTGGTTTAGATGTATGTTATGCCACAGGAGGTTACCAAACAAGATAGCAATGCAAGTAATCATCAGAGTTAAATATACATAAAGATTTAAAATGCACTTCCAGAAAATCTACATTTTGTCTTCAGTGTTTGTTAGTGTAAAAGTGTAAAAATTGTGAGTTAGTGATTGTGTCACCCTCTCTATTTTTTATTGGATAATATAGGGAATTAATTTTAAATAATTTAATCAATTTTAATATTTATTCAAAAGAATTTGTAAATTATTGAATGTCTTTGTGAGATGAAAGTGTAAGCCTTCGTTCATGTTGTAATCGGTGAAGTATAATTGCAAGAACTGATGTGTGTATGCAAATGTTGACGAACTGTGTGGGAGCAAAATGTGACGTTTATTACGAAATGATATTGTTGATTAAAGCTGCCGTATTGTATTCGCCTTTATGGTTCTACATGTTATTGGAAGGGGATTCCAGAAAATATGCTAAAATGTATGTGAAAGATAAAGTTTGATTGTTATTGTATATACTTTCAATATTTTATTAACGGTATTTTTTCTCTCTTTTAGACAGCCGTCTTAACCTTCACATGTAAATTCACATTTACATTTTGTTTAAGTTGATGTTTGTCAAAATAATTGAAAAGTTTGTCAAAGTTGGGAAAACAATCAAGGCTGCTGTTTTTGCATTTTTGTGCATTTTCAGCAAATCTTGCAGAAATCCTTCTGCCCGTAAGGGCATCTTGTTACAAAATCCTTTGCTCATCATCCAGTAAAGTGCTTTTTTCAAAATATCTTAAAAACGAAGACCCGATAATGGTTCGATGAGGGTCTTCCTTTTTTTGGCCCACCCTGTATATAAGATTTAGTTAGAAGACAGTTTGTATGATGGATAAATAAAGAATAACTGTTGTGAATTAGCCAGAGGAGTTTTGCACTGAATTTAAAAATGGTTTCACAGATGTCAATGTTCTGTCATTACGATCGTGTTTTTCATTATTATTTGTAAGGTTAATGCGTTCTCAAGGTTTCTTTTAGTTTGTTTTGTTTTTCTTTCCTTATCGTCATAGTATGATAAGGTTTTTTTTGTATGTTTTTTTGAATGTTTGCATTTGTCGAAAAATCTTTAACTATATTGTCATTACATTTGTGTTTATAATCATTATTTAGGTAAAAGAAAACATGGTCACAATAAACCTTTTTTTTTAACTTTATTATGTACTATTTCTTTCTAATTTTTATTATATATAATATCATTGCCATCTGTCAGATAAGGAGCTATTGTCAATTGGTACATTACAAATTGCGCCTTTAATTTTGGGAAAATTAATCTTTTGGCATTACAACAACTTTCTTAAAAAACAAACAATTTGCAATGATGACTTTCGAAAGACTACTAACGTAAACAAATTTGCAAGTCACGCATTTAAAACCCTTTATCTAAAGAAAATATTTAAAAATTTCTTTTATAAAGGCATCGATTGCAAAATAACATACACGTAATTAAGGCCCCATGGAATCATGATGAAAGCAAAAGTCATAAAGTCATAAACCGTCATATTCTATATTACAGACTGCTTTCCTTATTACAGGCATCAATCAAAACATATTCCAATTGGCTGTAAATTAAAAACACGGCACATCCCGTACTATCAACCAAACTGTAATAACACAAACTTCAGAGATATTTAATTTATTTCAACGCTGGAAAATTACCAATATGCAGTTAGAATTTATTTTTCTTAACTTTAATGACTTCTTTTAAAATAGTTTCGTCTTAAATTGACTGCTCTCTTGATAGCCGTGCGTATTTTTGTGAGCTCCGTGTGCAATGGTAGCCATATTTCCGGATAAAAATAATAATGGTCACATCCGACATGAAATATCGCTAATGTCATTGTACGGAACAGAAGGCTTTGGCTGGTCGAAAATTTATGTTTAAAAATAAGTTGAGTGATGAAATTGGATTCAGAACATGTCTTCCGAAAGTTTTTGTACGTCAATCACAGTGGGGGATGACATTTGTTATAATGATTATTGAAATAGACAGGTCATTATGATTCTCCAAGTTCGATTACTTCACGTGTTGCTGGTAATTGCTCTCTATTGCTCTGTCTTATAAAACATTTTATTCAGTTATACGTGGTGAACTTGGTAAGAGTGAATGTAAATTTTCGTGACAAGAATATTTGTTTACATTTTGTGTTCAAAGGCGTAACCAGAGGTCAGTCAAAATTTGTGGAGGAGAGTTTAGTCATTTAGAGTAGAAAAGGAAAGTGTGCAGCTTAATCACCACTTAAGGCTGAAAAGAAATATCGTAATGTTAGACTCCTTCACTTTTTTGACTGACCCTGAATACGCCTCTGCTGTCCTTAATTTGGTACATTAACGGTATAACTCCTCTTACTAGCCTCTTTTCTTTTTACAACTGATAATTAATCTGTAAGTCACTCATTCAATTTGGAAGAATGAGTTTAACATATCGCATATCTACAATAAGAGCTTTTTCACTTTTCTACATAAACATTCAAATTCTCAATGAATGTATGTCACCGCAACAACTGGTGAGTGTAGGATCAAAAACAAAAAATGAGCTTTATTCGAAATGATGAATGCTGAAAATGTTTTAGATACCAAGACCAAGCCAGTTTTCTTCATTTTGATAGATCTACACATGTTACTTCTTCTGTTCTGTGAATAACAAAACATGATCCCAATAATTAAAGACACAGTTCCAGCTAAAAGCTTTTATATTGCTTAAAGCTTATCTAAATCTTTGTTTCCATCAAAGAAAACAAGCTGACAAATGTGTAGTAAAGTGTAGAATGTGACTATTTTGAAACAAAAATTCGTCTGTTATTATGTCTACTCCAACCACGAGTGTTTTAGTTCCATGTAACGGTTACACCAATCTACTATCAAAACGACATAATTATCCAGGATCCATGGGTAAACCAATATCTGCTTTCGCTTTGATCGCGCGCAGATAATAATAAAACCATTATCAAACTATAAAACCAAAATTACAATAAGCTAAATCAAATGAATTCCTCAGAAAGCGGGTGTATAGCTAACTTGGTAAGGCCGTGGGTCATAGCTGGACAAGGGTGATAGCTGGTCGTGGTTCAAATCCCGGCACTGTAGAATGCTAATGCAATATGAAAATTATCGAATAATAATGTATGCACTGAAAAGGTATATATTTGGGATTGCGCATGATGTCATGTAATGACAAGTGCCTAAAATTATATAAATAAAAAAAAACACAATCGCCTATCAGTCTAGTATTTGCAAGTTCTCTGCCTTAAAATATGAGGTATACATTCCTGATGGAGGCCCACATCAGTGTGAATCACACTGCCAGTTCGGTAAATTCAATTCAATTCAATTCAATTCAATTCAAACTAAATTCAAAACGAAAAAAAAAAGATATCTGCATTATGATTAATGTGCACTGATAAGTCTGCCTGGCACTTCATAAAAGTTTTGATATTACTGATCACTAAATTTATAACTTAAGTTGGATTTTTGAAAATGTTTACGGATGCAATTTTACATCCACACCCAGCCCGAATTCATGTCTATATATACGACGTGTTTGTGTTGAGCTCCACTGTGATTTTCACCTGGAAAATTTTTATTCATTAAATAATGACCAGTTCATTAAATAATGGGTTCAAGTGACATTTCAAGTTCTATTTCCTCCATGAAAGATACGATTTGTAATCGTAATGATAAACTCGTTGCTAGGACGTTTTACGAAATACGCAGTTTTCGCAAATTCGAATTATTCTGTTGATTTCAACCATGTGATTTGAAGACAACATCAATGGGTTATAAACAAAGGTACGTCTTGTTTATTTCTTGAGCGTCACAAATGTCAACAAACTAACAGCGACTCAAATTTAATTTATTTCATTTTTATTTCATAATGTCAGTTTAAAATTATCTTCTATTATTTCAAAAATATGGCAAACCTCCATCTTGCCTTTCATGAAATTGTCATTAAACAAAAAAACGTTTACAGCAAATTGGAATTATTCTGTTGATTTCAACCATAAAGCATGTGATTTGAAGACATTATCAATGTGTTATAAGCAAAAGTAAGTCTTGTCTATTTTCTGGTCATGTAAAAGTACGAATATGTTCTGCAAAAAAACACTTTCAAGATATTTTTTAGCTGGATATACAGAAGATTGGTACACAATCAAGCCAACCTTCTCATTTGATATTTTTTTGTAGATTGCTTGATAGTCTTATGTGTTTAATGTTCAATCCAATTTAACTAGTAGTGTAAAATTGACAACCTCAAACCAAAGGTTCCTTTTACTCACGTTGGTATACCAAAGGGAAATAAAAGTTGGGTTCGAGGTTGTAGATTGTCTCCTTCTCCTTTAGAGGCTCGTTCTGAAATGTATGAACACTGATTGTTTCAGGTATCTCAGCAAAATGACCGTGGAAGCAAGAGCCTTGGTTCTTATGGGTCCGGCAAGCGAAAGTATGATAGCAAATTTATATCAAAGGCGAATTCCTCAAGGGAACTTAGGTAAGTGTTCTATTCAAATTTAATTGTACGAAAATTTGCTATTTCTATGATCTCATTATCGTAAAACGTCTCATACAACACCCACAGTGCATTGCAAATACCTCGTTTTCAGTAAAAAATGTCTCAGTAATTAACATAAACAGCACTACTGTAAATTGAGATAATTTCATTTTCTAAAGCTCTGTTCCTACTGTACAATGAAAGCCCGTCTTTTTGGCTCAAACTGCAAAAGGTTAAAACTCACGATACATTCCAAACATAAAGATATGAAAATAACGTTGACGAACTGTTTGTTTTCGTTTTATTACCAACTAGTATCCCGGGTAAAAACTTTTTACCGAACTTAACTTCGAAAACATAATAATAGGTCAAATCCACCATTTCCGTGTACGTACCCCGTGACGAAAAAATAAATCATAGAATCGCAACTCAAAAACATCCCAGGCGGCGTCGCTCGCCACCCATGTTCAGTATGCGTTCTGTCGCAGAATTTCATTTGTGTAAAAGTGTTTTACAGGCATTAATTTGTTATTACATTTAGAAGATTAAAAACAGAAACAAATAGCAACATGGCTCAGAATAATATACGCAGAAGAGAAGTAACTTTAATGTAAAAAAAATGGCAATATATAACACAGAACTGTTTACCACAAAACCAAACATTACAAAATGTTAATTCAAAACAAATTGATACCTTCCAACTTTTTCTTTTGTTCCAAAGTTACTTCTGGACTGTAATCATTAATGAATTTTGAAATTATATGTAGTCTGTTCTTCCCAAAACCATCAACGTCATGACTAAAACCATGAGTTTCATTTCTTTATGCTTTTCTTATTATTACCTAAAAAATTAATACTTGAATTGTAATACCGAAAACCTAATCATGCTATAACAATATTGAAATAAAAAATAAAACAAAAAGAAAGAAAAAACAAAAAGAAAATTCAAGTACGCATTTATCCTAAAGATAACAATTAAAAACAAAATTTGGTCTATAAAGTCAACCGATACTGTGAGTCAATATGGGTTCACTCAACACTGGAACTGAACAGAATGAAGACTTTTACCTGGCATACACAACCAAACATCAAATGAATAAAAATAATTGAAACAACAAAGTGCCCTACTTTGACCAAAACCATAATTGAATACCCAGAAGATATTAAAAGCAACAAATAAAAACATAATGCTAAACTTATATACCTAGCAAGTATGTATGTAGCAATTAACATAACACAAAATAATGAATGCCGTAAACAAATATAAACTGAAGAAAAATATACCCCAGCAATGCTTCTTTTTTGTAGTACAATCGCAATGAAATACATAATCCATTCTTCTCTTAAATAACCTTCTCAACATACCATGTGTTTCATTTATACATTTATAAATTTCGTTTATAAATAGCTACACTTTTTCTTTTCTGACCTAAAAGAAAAAGATTTCAGTGAAGAACAGTTACAATACTTACTACTACTGCAACCATATTTAAGCAAACCAAAACAAAAGGCATAAATGGCTGGCAGAAAGGCACGCAGACAAAGCATCAAACATCGTCAATAGATACAATTTGACAGCATAACACGTTCCCTACTTCCACAGCCATGAGAAAGGAAAACAGTCATAGATGTGGGACCATTTTTAATTGATCTGTAAATAAATAAATGAAATCAAATTTTCTTTGCTAACTATAAAAATAATAATAGCGCGAGTTACCAAAACAAAGTACTCTCGTCTTCGTTTTTCATCCAGTAGCATATAAACTAAACGAAAGAACTCATATAATAAGATATCTATTCAAAACTAAATTAAAACCATTCCTTACTGTGTAAATAAACATCATTTTGTTCTGCATTTCTTCACTACACTTTCTTCTGTATAGCGATATTTGATAACTAAAACGTAAACAAACATTTAAATACATTTAAATACAAATACATGTACCTAACTTGTTCTTTTATTAATCAAAAATAAAAGTTTTATAATAATACCTTTTGTTCGTTCGATCTTTCTGCAGCTAATTTTTAAAAACTTCACTGCACTTCTTCTGTATATCTAAATATGATTTTTCATTGTAAACAAACAACTAACTCACTTACACGTGCTACCCGATAATAAAACGTTTTATAATAATAACAATACCTTCGTGCATACAAACCTGTGTTTCTTCGTCAGTTCTTTCGTCGATTTGCTGCCTAAAACAATCAAATTTAAATTAAAATATTCGTATACAAAAAGAAACACGTCTTCTTCGCGAAGTTTCTTGCTCACGAAATGATCGTTGACAAATTTCGAACGAAGAAGATTGCATTGCTCGCACTCCTCCAAAGACGTTTTTCGGCTGATTTCCACTGCGCAAACCAAAAATAACAAAACGGAGGAGCATATACTAATCGCGGAAAACCCTAACCCTAACAGGGAAAAAATAAGAAGGTTTTGACCGTGCAAAAAAAACAAATATGTCACTCTCTAAAATAAAAGTGGTATGCACAAATGCGAATTAGTATAATAAGATTGCAAAAAAAAAAGATTTTCTGTATAACATTCCCACAATGCATCGAGCTTGAAATAATTGGACCAAAAAGAAATGAGACGAGAGTGGGTGACGTAATGGAAGCAAGCGAAAGAATAAGCAACATAATTGATGCATGATGCAGGTGATTTCAAGGACCATATTTCCTCTACAAAACGAAAATCCTTGAACATTTAATCACACAATATTATATGATATACGATATGATTTATCAGGAATGAGAATGGTCAGCAATATGAACATTAAGCATAAAAGGGAGCACCTGACTGTCTGACCTGATTTTCGAATAAACGACATTCTTTTGATTAGAGAAAATTTGGCATTTCAGCAGATGATTCAAAAATGAGAGTTTTGTTTTTTGTTTTTTTCAGAATGCAAACAAGTGAAACGACCAACAAAAACTGCAGACAAAGAGCCGGTTGTCGTCAAGAAGTAGCCAATGGGATTGGAGATCGAAAAAAAATCATAAAGCAACTTTATTCTTAGTCTGTTCTTTATTCATTTTACCTGTGACAAAAGTATTTGCTTTAAAAAATTTAATATTAAAGCTATTAATTGAAAACTGCAGATATCGAAAGTACTTTTTGAAATCAATACTTGTGTAACAATTAGTTCATACTTTTTAACTTCTCTATGGCATTTTACTTTGTACGTAATACGATTAAAATGTATTTCTAGGTTACGCTAAAATCCCCAAAACGTCTTACCTATTACTTACAGATGTAAACGGTATCATTGGTAGCACTTGATTGAAAGGAGATCCTGATTTCGATCAGATGTGTTAGGAACAAAAGTGTAAAAAAGAAAACAATTCCCCTGAGATAAATCAAAAGTAATCATTGGTATCGTTCGTTTCTTTAAACAGAAATTCAATTTTAGGCCATGAGCTAGGTCGATTTTAGGGCTCAAGCGGGGCAATAAGGTTTGATAGGGTTTTCAGCATCCTCAACGCATATATTTTAAGGAATAATATGTCCTGCTGTGTGAATCGGTAGCTTTGGGTTTTTGGATGTGGTCAAATCAAACATTTCAAATTTGTAAGGGTTTCCAAGAAAAATGCAAAATAGGTCCTTTCTTAAAAATGCTCATATCTTTTGATCTACTCGTTAAAACTGTCTCAAATTGTGACAGTAAGTAGAGATTATATGAAAATTGAGAAAAATAAAAAAAATTGGAATTTTTTTTATCAAGGGGTTATGTACATGAAAAAGTAACAAAAAGAATAATAAAAAACGCGTTTTCCCCAGTTTTTAACAATGCTATTAACGACAATCATTATTTTCTTCTGAATTTACCATCAAGTTACTTTATCTAACTACATATACAATAAAAACAATTTTTAATCCTCTAAAATCTTTTATTTCTCAAAAATTTGCATTTCAGGGTGTAAAAATCGCTAAAATTTGAGTATTTTGACCACCAAAGCTCTTTATGAGTCTCGAATTTGCTTTTCTAAAATAGTTTTTCATCTTCGGAGATTGTGAAAACATTTTCAATTCATTTAACTACGATTGCACTAGTATTTGATCATTTTCGGGGTTGAAATTAGCTAAAAAGGCAGAAACAAATTTTATTTTGCCCATTTTTGGTTGTCCTTTAGCATGGTATTGCTTTGCAACAAACCTTACATAATTTTCGACGATAGTTATAGAATCAACATATCCAAAACTGACTTCACACTCTTATGATTATGATTACACTCTTATGATTATGATTTTGAGGGGGTAAAGTTAATAGAAAAAAGACGTTGATAAATGTTTTTCCGGCAGATTACATAAAAATTATTGTCTTGTGATATAGTTAGTCGTCATCATCTTCATCGTCGTCTTCGCCACTTCAGATATTTCTGGCAAGTGAATCTTCTTCTTCGATAGTAAAGTTCTCACAGTTTTGGTTAAAACAAATTACAGAAGAAATGATGATTGTCGTTAATAACACTGTTAAAAACTGGGAAAAACGCATTTTTTATTATTCTTTTGCTTACTTTTTCATTTACTGTCACAATTTGAGACAGTTTTAACGAGTAGATCAAAAGATATGAGCATTTTTAAGAAAGGACCTATTTTGCATTTTTCTTGGAAACCCTTACAAATTTGAAATTTTTGATTTGACCACATCCAAAAACCCAAAGCTACCGATTCACACAGCAAGACATATTATTCCTTAAAATATATGGGTTGAGGATGCTGAAAACCCTATCAAACCTTATTCCCCCGCTTGAGGCTTAGTTGTCAAATTTTGGGACCTAGCTCATGGGCGCATTTCTCAAGACATGTAAACAAATCTACATTTCTTTTGGACATTACTAATATTGTAGTCAAGTGTGGGTGATCTTTTTTGGCATAGCCAAAACAGTAGATGGTGATTTCAATATATTAATCACACCCTATTAGGACACTAATTATGAATATATCAATTATGCCTAGTAATTCTCTATAAATACTGAAATTTCCGTTTGAGAGATTAGTGCATGGTATCAAGCGTTGAAGTTGGAGCTGAAAAGAAAATAATGCAGGTACTATTACATATGCTGTGACAAAAATATTTTCATATTCTGAAAAAGGTTCATGTATTTCATAGCTAACTTACTATCTCTTAGGTTGCGACGTTAATTTCATTTGTCGGGGTGCTGACTTTGGTGAATTGTGCGCCAAGGCATCAGATAATATCTCAGAACATCAAAGTGATTGAATCACCAAAAAAGAAAACCATCAACGATGCTGAATCATCAATCAACGTGAATACTACATTGGCAAGTTACTTTTACTGGAAATTTTTGTCGATGAAGAAAGGCAACGAAATTGATATGCATCATGCTCAAAACAATGTGTCACGCTTGCATGAAGATCCAGTATGTCCAGACCATTGTAAAGTATGTGCCGAGGACCCCTTGAGTCCCTGTTGGCTTTGTAATTTATTTCCATGTTTTCATCATTTTGGATGCTGCTAAAAAAAGCATGTACATTCTATGTTATTTCATCAACATGCAAAATTTCGAATATTTACTGGTCTTGAATTACGTTATAATTATTTAATGTAAATACGTTTTCCTGTGCGCTTCCATTTGAACACATGGCAGAAAATAGTTACTATACTCTAGTTACAAATTATCGTCACATGACCAATATTAGTATAATAGAGTACAAAAAAACTTTAGTCATTAAGGTATTGCCTCTCTTTCAAGCTTTCGAACAAAAATGACATAGTGTCGTTTATACAAGAAAAAATACAGTTAAGCATTTAAAAGAAAGACAATTTTGAACGGTTTTCATTATTGTGATCATATTTTGTTAACTATGTGTAAGCTGATAGTTTATTTGTAACTCTCTTGTAATTTCTTCTTCTTATTTTTTATAAGATAGCTCTATCATTGGAAAAACATTCCATTTCTATCTTATTATTAGTCAGCGGCTTTAGCACGCTGACTATTAAAATCGACGTTTTTTTTTTTGTTTTTTTTTCCAAAATTTCGATGCTCACGGGCTAGATAAAATAGCATATAGCTGTCGTAAGACACAAGAGATTTTCTATTGTGTAAGACTAGACTTGGAACTACGTAATTTTTTCTCTGTGTAAGAGTAGCGCACAAAATGGCAGGGAAGTTTCGGTGTTTCACGTGTATTTATAACGTGAGTTGTTTAAAGAAGGAGGGTATAATTTTGAATTAGAATCAAGTTTGATACTGTTTTGGGTTGCCTAAGATGAAATATTATAGGTAGTTGAAGGATTTCTACCCTGGTGTTAATGCACAGCAGTTTCTCTTCCAGGAAACCTGATATGATTGTTTACTTTTTTGTTTAATTCCAGACTTTTTATTCTTTCCATTTATATTTCGAAGTAGCTAAACATACTTAATTAAGTCTTTCCAGAGAATTTTCTGAAGTTATGTATTTCCAATTTTTTTAAACAGTTAAGTGATAAATTTATATAATAAAAAAGCTTTATGATTTAGGAAATTGTTGATTACGGTTATATTATATCTATTTAAGTGAGTAAAACCTTTTGCTTTAAACTTACTTGATAATCAACTTACCTTATGACCCTGTATATAGAAAGATTTATTTCAATTTCGCAACTTAAAGATCAATGAACTGTTTTAAATTGGAAGTGAGGATTGTAGTGAGGTGATGTCTCAGCAGTGGGAATCTTTCATTTAATATGAGTAATATGATTTAAGAAATGAAGATAATTCAAACTATTTGCCATGTTCGATAGCGATAAAATACATAATTTTATTAATTAAAAATTTTTCGGCTTACGCCATCAGTACAAAACAAATTTGGCATAAGCCGAAAAGCTTTTAATTAATGAAGATGTTTTAATAATAGCTTTAGTGCTTCCACTAAATCTAATATAAACGTTTTCAGTTTGTACAGTGTATTAGCACTTAATAAATTTTATAAGTATTTATAAGTATGTATATACAATATATATATATAACAGCATTTATAACAGCAAACAAGAATTACAAAAATGATTGGCTACCTCATTGAGACTTTCTCATAGAAAACGGTTTATTCACCTTACAAGCTTTTTATAGCAATTCCTTATCTTGATTTCAAGTAAACCTATTTTTGCTCCTGTCAAAGCTCTCATAAAACTCTTTTGTAGCATCAAACTATTAAATCTGACTTATACGATTACTCTCATAAAACATAAATCGTCAAAAACCATTACCACAACATTAATTTTACTGCTGGTGAGAGCCCACCTTTTACGAATCAAGATCTTTTCCTTGAAGAAAAATGCCATAAAGTTTATTTGAATAATACAGGTATTCTTCAAGAAGAAATGCATAATTTCTCAAAATACACTGACACCTTTTGACTATTTAATTGTTTATACAGATTTTTTGAAGGGCTTTTAAGTAATATCAGAAGTGGGTGCATTTCTTATCTTTTATATGTATAACAGCTAGAATTCATGTGACAGAAAAGAATCTGTTTATTCCTGACGAGAACGACTTAACGCAAGTGGCTACAGAGGAGTCAGTATTGATATTTTGTAATTGTTTATTATTGCTTAAAGATCAAAAAATACATGCAAATTATTTGTCTCAAAAATTCTGAAAGAGTCTGTCAACATAAAAACAAATTACTATTGATAGCGACCCAGTTACAATCCTAATTTTAAATATAAATGAGACAATAACATAATGAATTATGGTATGTACTAATGGTAATTTTTAATGAAACCTTAATTTTTGTTCTGACTTCAAATTGTGCAATATTATAATATATATATATATATATATTATAAAATATTGGGTTTCTTATGTTGAGGCACTTTTTTTTTTCTTTTTTTTTGCTCTGGTAGCTACTATGAAACTGTTTAACTGTATTCAGGTACAGATTTACAGGTGTTTGAACTAACTGGATTCACACAAGTAATTACTATTCCATAAAATTGTAGCAGAACCTCCTGACTTTAGCCATTGTGTCTGCTAAATGATTGATTAAATTGTTTAGTTCTATTTGTATACTTTGCATATTTGCCGCTGACTTGCGGCCTTTTAAGGCTGCTTTATTAGATTTCGCTAAGCGAAAGATATTGGGTTTCCGCGGCGTTCCATCTATCTATCTATGTATCTGATCTATGTATGGCGAAGGTTTTTTAGTATCGCACTTACTAACTTGAAATTCTTTTATTTCTATTTTTTTTATCCTTGCTCTTATGATATGTTTTATGTGATATGTTTTCGTATATTTCGTTAGCTATAAAGTGTATTTTCCACATAGTCACAAAAAAGGATCTTTCCCTAAACAATAAAGGAAGGGTTTCAATTACTTTTTGAAGTACCAAAATTCGAAGTACCACTGTGAAATTTAAATTAAGTAAACTTTAGTGACGCTTTTTAGAGGCGTAGCCAGAGGTCAGTCAAAATTTGTGAAGGAGAGTTTAGTCATTTAAAGTAGAAAAGGAAAGCGCGTAAGTAACCTAATCGATACTTAAGACTGAAAAGAAATATCATAATGTTGGACTCCTCCACTTTTTGCGACTGACCTTGAATACGCCTATGCTTTTGATGTTGATATCCTTCAAAGATCAACTGCAGTGAAGAAGAAGCTTTACAAGCAGTTTTAATTTTTAACTCTATCTTCAAACCGTCTATTAAAAACAAACTATTTGTTTGTTATTTGATTTGTTTATTTTGTACGATGGCCCTGAAAGCTCATTGCACGCACAAAAAATTGTGCTACGCGTAGAATGTTTTGGCCTACGCATAGATTTTTTTGTGCCACACATAGCTTTTTTGTGTTACGCATAAATCTTTTCTCTACACAGTTATTTTTTACATTGTTGCACAAATACTTTTTCATGTTTGTGTTTTTTTGTTTGTTAGCGCAAAAAAATCAACAACGTATATCTGGTCCTTAATTTATGCTATATAGTGTGTAATGTTACATGGTGCAAAAAGCAAAAAAGCGCGCTAAAAACATGGCAAAGAATTGATGAGGAACGACGTACAGCGTTAAATTACTTGCCCGTTCTTCAATCTACATCATCTCCAATGACACTAGAGTCGTTAGTATTTTTGTATTTTGGCTAAAGTTATACAAACGTAGAAATCATCTCCTTTCTAGCTGTCCAACACAACCATGTCATCAGCTTGTCAATGTTAAAAAGGCTTTTAGCTAGGCTTGGTCTTAGGAGGAGATTTCAAAAAGATGAAGAAAATAGAGAAGAGATAACTAACATAATCAGAAAAGAAGATTTTGAAGGTAGTGGTAGTTCACTTGGTAAGCATGTGATCCACCATCATTATGCACATGGATGAAAATGCAACAATAATTGTCAACAATATACAGACCAGAATGGAAATGAGGTCGAAATAAATGCACAAAAATCTATGCGTAACACAAAAAGTTTTATGCGTAGCACAAAAAAGTATTAAGCGTAGCACATTTTTTTGTGCTCACGAATGAACCTTCAAGGCCATCGTAAATTCAATGTTTTTCTAAAAGTTTTAATAAAACCTTTGAATGAACGCAAGTAAAAGGGAAAAAAAGCGAGATATCAATATGTCACGGACGTTTTGCTTTTATTGATAACAATGTGAATGTTAATTAAATGCTTGGAACAGTAGAGCAGTAGTGCAGAGTTGAAAGTTCACCATTAAAAGCCAAGCTGAAGATTTATTTTTATTTTACAATACATCCTGATATAATGAATGTACCCCAACTGCTGAAAACACATAGATGCACAACCAGGAAACCCTTTTTACATGTAGTGGAGAACAACCAGTTGTTAATTCAAGGAGTACATAACAAGAATTGCAAATGAAAACGTGATGATGTTGAATTGCAAAAAGAAGTTAATGTAAAATATTTTAATACACACACACTGAGACATAATAATTTGAAAGAATCTGGTTGAATGTGCCTCCTGGGATAGTCGTGTAATCCAACAACATTCATTCAATTCCATGATTACGTATACTGTTTTGATAATGCATATGATATTTTATTTCGTAGAAATTATAATATAATGTCAATTTTCCTTACAAGCAACGAACGTTAATCAAAACACATTCCAAGATAGCAGTCTGTTATTTAAATCAAGCCAAAACAGATATGCAGTGGATGAATATTTTCACTACAAAAATATTTTCATTTGGGATTTACATTTTTAATACATTATATAGTATGACATACTATGATAGTATATGACCATATTTGTTTTAATCAGAGACGTTTATTTTGAATACCGTAAATGATCGAATAAGCGCCCGGGGCGCTTATTTAAAAATTCAATCTTTAGAGGGGGCGCTTATTCGAAAGGGGCGCTTATTCGAGTAGGGGCGCTTATTTAAAATACTGTGTTTTTGTTAAACTTTAATTTTTTTGTATCATAAATAGTAAGAAAATATATAAAGGTTTCGAGTAATATTTGCAAGATACAACGCTTTGACGCAAAATAAAGAGATGATAGTCATCATCTCTTTATTTAACAATGAACTTTTGAAGAAAAAAGAAAAATATGAATATTTTGAAATAAAATTTTAGCATGAAAAGGAAATAAAAAAGAAAGCTATATTCTTTTAAATACTTGTTGTTTTCTATTGTACAAAAACTCAAATAAGCGCCCCCTTTTGCTCTTATTTATGTACTCGAATAATCGCCCAGGGGCGCTTATTTGAGTAGGGGCGCTTATTTCAAAATTCACCTGAAAGGAGGGGGCGCTTATTCGAAAGGGGCGCCTATTTGGAAGGGGGCGCTTATTCGATCATTTACGGTATTTGAATTTAATTTCATAAATGGTGATTTTTTTCTTCCCTAATTTGAAATGCTACACATCATATTTTTTAAGTAAAGATTGTTTTTGATTGCTTTTGATAGTTATTTGCTTAAATGCCTACCCCAAAGGTTTGACAATCTTAACCTTCATACAAATCTGATTTTACAATTTTGTAAGATAAAAAAATCAATCAACTGATTTTTTTGTACCATTTGGAAGAATTTTAAAAATGATGAAGGGTTGGGGTTAGGGTTAGGGTTAGGGTCAGTTTTTGAATTTTCAAAAAATCATTTTTCGATCCCGAGATATTCTCATTAAAAATTTTTGCTGAAAACTTGATCTCCATGGCAACGTGACATCACAATGTTCACAACGAAATTACTGACATACAAATATGTAAATAACTGAAGAAATATTAGTGATACACAGCTAGAATTTTGTATGGGTAGTGGCAAGTACCTATAGATATCAAATTACTAAACATAACTGTTGCCATAATTACCCTGGATTTGTTTCCAGGTCTCTTCTGTTTTTTGCTGACGAACCTATAAATGGAGATCTGCTCAGGTAAGAGAAACAAAATTTTAGAAAATGGAACAGTTTTTCTGGACCTAAGTTAAAGCGAAATACGCCATAGTAACAATGTTGAATGCTAATATGTAGCTTTGTCAGCAAAAAGTAATAGAAACCTGGAACCGAGCTGGAGTAGCAATGGCAATAAATTTCTTTGCTATTTTCACAACTGCAGTTATTTACCACTCTACATACGATGTTCTAACAATATATCATTAAGAATTCTGAGTTATTCACATATTTATATGTCAGCAATATCGTCTTGAACATTGTGATGTCACGTTGCCATGGAGATCATGTTTCGGACAAAACTTTTAAACGGCAATATCTCAGGAACGAAAAATAATTTCTGAAAATTCAAAAACTGACTTTCAGCATTTTTAAAGCTGTTTCAAATGTTGTACATAAATGAACTTGTGATTTTTTAGCGCCCATTTAATTATTTAATGATACATTTTTCTTGTTATCAATGTACGCACAATAATTTATAAAATGTTTGCAACTTTGGGGACATATAGTCGCATTTTGGCGAATCTTGTTATTATTCATTAAAAGCAAGTAGGGTGTATTTGTTTATGTGTTGACCTTGTGTTGTTTATGTTCTTTTTCTAAAGTGCAATTTTTAATAGGCTTTTTAACATTTCCTTATGACTTTTCTACTGGCCTTGCGTTGGCGGTATTCTTAATTTCAAGAAATTCTCAGAAAGTTCAGTTTCGTTTTTGTAGCGTTCGATGTTTCAATCACTTTTTGTGGTTTGCGAAACGGTTTTTTTTAAATGTGCTTTCCGCTAAGCTTACCGTAAAAACTCTACTTTAGTGCAGCAAAAAAGCCATGCCGCACTAATAATAAGAGGGGAGGACTTGAAGTGAAATTCAGCTGGTAATTCCAAACCGCCTTGCTTCAAGTCAGCGGAGTACCTTCTTTGGTGAATACCGTGCCTTCGTTTTTCAAAAGTAAAAAGTTAATATTGAAAGGAATTTAGGTACATGCGCAACTGTATCATGATCTTTTTGAATACCCATCGCGTACTTATCTTCGTTTAGTTTTACAGATTTTAAAAGCAAAAAGACAATATTGTTGAAGCTGAGAACGAAAATTTCTTAACTTCACTTTTTCGAAACCCGATCCGTTCTATAATTAGAGGTAATTTTGACCGTTCCCACATTAGATTAGAGGTGAGTCGAAAATTACCTAAATTTCACCCGCACTAATAAATAGAGGGGAAAAATTATTCATTTTCCGAAAAAAAGACCATTCGCACTAATTAGAGGGCACACTAAATTAGATTTTACCATAAACACCATAAGTTCATCGTTATGAATGCTGGTCGTGATCTTTGCTTCATATAAGGTGTTTTCTGCTAAGGAGTTTCCTTGGTGTGGGCATAGTTATTTCTGGACACAGTTACATGGCCGGTTCGCTCATGGGTCTTGAGTTTACTGTTGTTGTGATTATCGACGATGTTTTTTAGTTACTTGTACAGCTGTGGTTGACTTTTACTGTGTTTCATTTGAACAATTTATTGTATATTGTATTTGTGGGTTGTTGGGAAGCGTTTGTCAATCAAGTTTAAAAAATGTTGGGCAATCATGACGAAAACTTCTGGCAGTATGGTGGATTGAACCATGTCATTTTTGTTATCGTTTTTTGGTTAGTTAATGTGTTGGGACGTCAGTGTAACAAGGATCATTGAGTGCTTTTTTGTAAATCGGTTTTTCGTTGTTAAAGATTTGCTGGTTGTGAGGGTGTTCAGTAGTTTAATACTGTTCTTGGTATTTGCTGGATAATGTTAGGTGGATGGTTAGATTTGTTTATATACTGGATATTGGCGTCAGGCATGCGGTATGGTTTTTAGGATCCATCGTTTAGTTTCAACGTTTCGTCAAGGTAGTCCACAATGTTTTCATTGGATTCGGTTACTATTTTGAGACCATGAACATTGAAGATGTTTGGAGTTTCTTTTTTAATCTTCCATGGATCTGTTTATCCATTGCAACATCATCACAACGTTTCCGGTTTTTCATCCATACTTGATGTTGCTGAATAGCAGTCATACATAACTTGCATAACACGGAGAGATGCCAACACATTGTATTTGAAGTACATGTATGGAAAGATAACCCTTTTTGTATTATTATTTTCAACTGATGATTGAGTGAGCATGGAGGTCCTAGTTTTGAAAATATCAAGTCTCATTACTGTTGTATATTACCTATGTATATGCGGAGATATGTAAGATATCTCTGGCATACGTAACGATCTTAGTCAAACAAAGTTCCATTAACTAGCGTGTAAGAGACAGAGATAAAACCTTGTTTGACCCAGTTAGTAATGTGATATGTACAATAAACAGAAGATATGGCGCATTTTGTCACGACAAGGCGTGATGAAAATTGTGCCAGGGCGGTTTTGGAATTGCGAGAGTTTTTATGTTATTGTTTATACAGTTGCCCCCCGCTAACTCGACATCGACGGGGGCCCGGAAAACATGTCTAGTTAGGTGTCATATATTTCTCCACCGCTCCTACCATCCCTATTAATTTGCTTTTATTAGGTACGGACAGCGCCTAGAAGAATTAAAGAAGAAATAAACTAAATTTGGAATATATTTTTATCATATAGCAAGTTTCCAAAAATTAAAGTTCATTGATCGCTTGATAGTGCTGTCTAAGAATATTTATATATCCTGCTTTGCCAACGAAGTGAAGTACTTTCCACCTGCATGCCTTCCCCATCTCCTAAATTCACAGGAGTTTGATTGACGGTGACAGAACATGAGCTCAGAACGATAATTAAGGAAATACCAACAATTAAAATTTTGAAAATGCGAGTTTTTTGTCAAGGGACCGAATATTTATGTCGAGATAAGCGAGTGTCGAGATAGCGGGGGAAATCTCCATTCAAAAACATCGAACTGGCGGGAGCGAAGGAATTATGTTGAGCTAGGCGGGTGCCGAGATAGCGAGAGGTCGAGTAAACGGAGGGAAACTGTATAAAAACTTTAATCACTAAGCACGCGTTAAATGTTGTTCCGTCCCGGTTAGACGAAAATTATGGAACAAATGCCTCGGCGAAAATAAAAGATATTTCAGTATCCCCCCAAATCCATAAAATCAAGATATTTTAAAACTTAACAAGATGCCCTTACGGGCAGAAAGATTTCTGCAAAATCAGCTGAAGTATGAAAGATGGAAGACTAACAATAACATTCTTGAAACTTGAATGATTTTGAATGATTGAACAATACAATACAATACAATACAATACAGTACAACATTGACTGCTGCTCAGTGTAGACTGCATACAGCAGGTGGGAATTGTAACACACAAAGTAAAATGAGTTTTGTTATTGAAATTTTAAAGTTAAATGTGTTCAAACCTGGCCAACAATGTGCTACCAGTGAAAATTATGTTGACTCCTTGAATGTTGAATGAGAGTGAAAAATGTAAAAAGTACTCTTATATATAATTACATATATAAACAATACACAAATTACATATAAAAGAAAAGTGTGACATAACGATCAACCGCACATGACCTAATTTAATCTAACAAAATAGAAGAAAGTTTATAAAAATTCTTTAAGAAATTCAAAAAAAGGTTGAATGATCTTTACAGCATAACATCATGTTAAAACTTGATATGATATGTACTTCAATCTTCTTAATTACATACACAAACAGAATTCCCAATGCTGCAAATACGTAATCAAAAATCTTGATCGTTAAAAGTACATGCTCTATAAATTTATACCAAAAATTTTGTAGTGTTACTAATTGTATAAAGTATTTTGAATTTATACACAGAACATTTCAATTTGTGTGATTAGGAAGATCATTCGTAATTAGGGGCATTGGCAGTATAATATAGCTAGAAAATCATCAATCAAGAGTAGTGCAGAGTAGACAACCACTTAACATTGGAGCTAAGGAAGAAACAGAGCTGAGCTGTACGAATCCAGAGCTTAAAAAGTATACAGCACAAGAAGGAAACAAACAAAAATCTTTTGTATCTAGAAAGGCTTAAACATTGAGACATTTTTCCCTAATACAAACACATAGCTTTTTGACTTTGTACAACTTTTTAGTTAGAAAAGAATAATCACACTACAGAAGAATTATTATATTATTATAAGTGTACGTACTCCTCAGAGCTTCATGAAAGCTTAATTGACACTACAAAAACTTTGTTGACACTTTAAACTTTAAACTTTAAACTGTATATTCCACCATTAAATTTATTTACATCCGAAAGAAAATATTTAATTTATTTTGGAGGCACAGAAAAATGTAAAGTGTATCACAAACAAAAAAGTAAACAAAAATTATATACATATAACTGAAAGTTGAAATTTTTGAAGTGTTTCGAATTATATATTTATTAAAATTAGGAAGACTGTTCATAATTAGAGACATTGGTAACCTAAAAACTACTGATCACCAACAAAAAACAATACTGCATTTCAAAGCATTATACAAACCAAATAACCTTAAAATAGCTAAAGTGATGCTGAGTAGACAGACATTTGGAGCTGAGGTGGAACTTAAGCTGAGCTGTACGTATCCAGAGCTTAAAAAGCATTACAGCCCACACATGAAACAAACAATGAACTTTTTTCAGATAAAATCCCAGACATTTCAAAAACAAAAAAAGCATTTATACCTTTTTCATTCTCTGTTTACAAAACGATACGAAAAGTCACCATTGAATCAATACAAGATAATAATAAATTACTGCTAGAGATTTTATTCTTCATTTTCAGTTTTGGAAACGTGCATCTTCTTTAATTATACTGACTAAAGATCCTTTGGGATCCTTTTGGTTGGTTCTTTGTTGTGAATTTCTTCGACTGAAATGCGTGACTTTGGTTTCGTGTAAACATTCGCACGAGATTTCAAAAAACCGCTAGGTTTGGACAGTAAGAAGAAGAAGAAGAAGAACAGAGCCGGTTTTAAGGTATTTCTTGCTTTCGCAGAAATCCAATTACAGTACCAGCGAAAGCGAATACCGTATTAAAACACCTTGACTACTTTTCCTCTTTTGGCCGAAATGGCAATTAGACTAAATGGCTGCACTAATGACTCAATGTAAATTCTAACGAAGTGACACCTTTTCCATCAAACTTGATAATGTAAGCGTGATCTTACGAAAAGCTTCGTATTTTAATAACATAAAATTCTAACATGTGTTTTTAATGTAATAACTTAATGAATATTAATCAAATAGGCTACAAAAAAGTGGGACCTACACTAACTTAAGCTAACTGGAAATACTTTGATCCTTGAAACGCGTTGCTTTTTTTTTAAAAAAATGGAAAATGAAATATCTGTTTTTAATCTGAAACTGTAGTTTTCTGCTGATTCGTTTTCTACTGAGAGTCTTCTCATGAGAATGAAAATGAAGATTTTCTGAATAATCACTTATCATGGTGTAAATGAAATACCAAAAGAAAATTTCTGCTAATATTTAAGAAATATACTCGGTAATATACTAAGTAAGAAGCAGAGGGTTATAATAATAGTGTTCTTTGGATATCACTTGCTTCTTTGTACCATCGCGAAAATGCAACACTACCCAAAAACGGGAGCATATTTATTTACAACAGGTATGTAAAAAATAAATATACAAATCGTGAAAATGCTATGAAATTACTCGTCTGATGCATTGTTGTTTAGAACTTACAGGTACGCTTCATGTCGTCAATATAGTTGGTTTACATATACACGAATCAGACACGGTGGAAGATTATACAAGCTTGCGTTATTAAACAGATTAGAGGAGGCATTCCCAGAAGAAGATGGAAATTATGTAGGATCTAAAGACGAAAGTGACACTGAAGGAACGAGTAGAAATAGCTTGGAAATTCAATGAGGACTAAGAATTCAATGAAATTAAAATGACAAAATCATAAATTAATTTTACTGTGCTTTGTGGAAGTGTCAATGGTCTCTGCACGAGATGATCCTCCCACCGGTGCAACAGCAGCGTCAAACGTTCCCTTCATCCTATCCATGACACCTACTTTGTTGCGTTTGATACTATGTTTTTTGAATTTTTCCATTACTTCATTACTTTCCATTACTGTTGCTTTTTCGCAACAAAGCACTTAATCAGCTTGCAGTAAGCTATTCGAAATAGTAATTCATGAATAAATTAAACCTGTTCATGATCAATGTCATGATCATAGGCGTATTCAAGGTCAGTCACAAAAAGTGGAGGAGTCCAACATTACGATATTTCTTTTCAGTCATAAGTGGCGATCAGGTTACTTGCACGCTTTCCTTTTCTACTTGAAATGACTAAAACAAATTTTGACTTCCACAAATTTTGACTGACCTCTGGCTACGCCTCTGATGATGGTGTTCCAGTGCAGCTAACTGGGTTCCCACTATCATTTTTGCCACATTGAGAAAATTGATTAAGGTAAATACCGTATTTCATTGTGAAAAACTTTCAACATTGTGGTATAAATCAATTTAGAAAATGTAGAATATTGAGTCCCAGCTATAACGAAATGTTAATATTGAAATTGTTGTTTTTGTAATGTTTCGCAAACATACACGCTTTGGAACAGATGTTCGTTTTAGCGCGTTTTTCCACTATGAACGAAATGACATTTTAGTTGGCAGCAAGAAAATCTATCAAAGCAAACGGTCGTCGTAATTGTCGTAATCTTGATGTCCCAGCTTTCCTTTACGAAATTATCGCATCTGCGCATCTGGGTTATCGTGGAAACCAAAACAAAAAGTTTGCTGGAGATGATAACCTAATTTCAATCACAGATATGTTTCAATATTAAAATTTCTGTTTTTGTAATGAAATGTTTCGCTTACATTACCAAGATACAAAGAAAATGAAAGCACCAAAAGTCTATGAATTTATATACGAATAACCTGCACAGTTTTTATGTGATAACCATTTGTCATTTTGAAGATATAAGTGGATAATATTTTCGTACTTTTTTTCGCACTTAACTTGACTGTATCATGCTTCTCAAAATATATCAGTTATTAAACTTAAATACGGATATGTTCTGCTGATGATACCTTTATGAAATATTCAATGAGAGATCACATTAACCAGTATTAAAATACTTTCTTTTTTATATTATCACATAAGAGAAACATCAGTAAGTATAACCTATAACGTGGCTTTAAAATGCAAGTGTATTTAAGTTGTGGAAAGAAAGTAACTTGTGGTTATGGAAAAAGGAGTCACAATCAATTTCCTGCTTTTTAATAAAAAGCATTGACAATAAAGAGAAAATTCCAGGACAGAAACATGAAAAGTATTAAAATACTTTACTGAGTGAGGCTAGCCACGTAAAACAATACCAAATAAATAAATAAAATAAAAACCAGATGATCCATTTTCTGACACTTCCTTGGATATATCACATTAGTTCTTCATACACATTATAAATGCATGTACCAATAAAATGATGTTTTGCATGGAAATATTATTTGAGTCGTTAAAAAGAAAACGGTTCTGGATAGAAGATCTGTTTGTTGTTTCCCGACAGTCAACGTATTGTTATTTTCCGCTATACTGGTTTCGACTTTTATATTTTGATCACGTGATCAAAATATTTACAATTTTAACCGTACA
The DNA here is from genome assembly GCA_027922465.2 of Turritopsis dohrnii. Classification (NCBI taxonomy): domain Eukaryota; kingdom Metazoa; phylum Cnidaria; class Hydrozoa; order Anthoathecata; family Oceaniidae; genus Turritopsis; species Turritopsis dohrnii. The sequence goes on from BQMF02000004.1 coordinate 1,444,931, forward strand.
ATGCCTCTTTAAAAAGAAAGCTCTTAAAAACAACGAAGGCTTTTTTCCAAACAGTTTGTGATGTCACGTCGTGTCGATCTTGCCAAGTCCACTTTGCTCAATTTGAAAATGATGAACTGTCATTGCCGCCAAGGAGAGAAGTTTTTACGTTCGTTTAAAAATTTTTTGCGCAATTATTTCAGAAATGCAGTAAAATCGAATAAATTGTTTTATTAAATTTGAAAGTAATGTATTGTATTTCAGAATAAAATAAGTAACTGTATGTTATGCTACATTCCCTAGTTTATTCAGAACAAACACGAAACAAGATGCTTTGACAGGCATTAGGATTTCTGCAAAACGACTGAAGCATGAAAATTGAAAGACTTATGACATTCTTGAAATTTGAAGGTTGAATGACTTCTACAATACAACATTACATTTTTGATCACACACTCCCTAGGAATTCATGAAAGCATAAATGATACTATCATATGAAACATTCTTAATTCTGATGTTACGAAATATATTAGATACAAACAAAAGAAATAAGCGTAAGGCGTGAATCGTAACCATGGATACGCATTTTATAAAACAGTTTTTTAAAAAAGAAACTATGTAAGAGCGAAAAGAAAAAAAAAACTTTTTCGAAAAAAATATGAGAAACAAAGTAAAAGCGAAAAATTCATCAGAAATACTATGTTTAAAGCTAACTTTGATAAAAAAGTAGACAAAATACTCGCATAGCTAGCTACCAAGCATATAAACATATAGCTTTTGAAAAGTTTAAGTATGAACGACTTCGATGAATTTTGTCAACTGCAAGAGAGCGTAGAAGCACAAGACATTACCAACAACAAAGTTTTAAAGTCGTAAATTTATTACAAGCGATGCTTCGAATTGGATGCAACTGAAGTTCTCCATTGTGTTTTTAGTGGGAGTAATGTTTATTTTTCGAAAATAAGTAGCAAATTACTAAAATACTCATATAAAGAATGTTTTGATAGTTTTCACGTAAAGGCAAACACGAAATTTCAAAAAGCGCTCGGTTTGGACAGTAAGAAAAAAGCGACGAAGAACAAAAACCACAGCCGGTTTTAACGTATTTCTTGCTTTTGCAGAAATCCAATGAACAACGGTTCCTGAAAATACAGCTGTTACCTTGTGACGTCAAACAATCGAGCTTTCAAACTCTTATTACTCTGTTATTTAGTAATGAAAGTAAACTAAAAATTTTTACAATGTCTTTTTTCTATAAACATAATTAATTTTTGAAGGCCCCTTTAACGCTTAACTATTCGCTAAACTATTCCTGAAATAGACATAGCAAATTATTCTAACTAGCCGCCAAGGCGGCGTCGCTCGCCGCCCATGTCTACCAGCTCTGTATCACTGTATCAATAAATGTCAAATTTCCTTATAAACGGCTCATACAACTTGGAAAAGATTCGAAGTCACAACCTCTGGTGTGCAGTCAGGGTTACATCAGTGTTACATTAACTATTTTTCAGGTTTTTCATTATGTGTTACTTATTTATTTTTTAAAACCAATCGTTGATCAGTACAACAATACACTCAAAACTTAGGAAGAAAAAACTTCAACTTTTTATTAGCTTTTGTTTTAAAAAGGTTACGCGCTCTAACATGGGTGCTATCAAACAGGGCGAAAATGGTTTCTCTTCTTAAAAAGTTCACACGGAAGGAGAGAAAAAAGGCACCTGCTAAATGAATAAACTGAATAAAAGAAACGTTCGGTCAGAAGCGCTTAACAAATAAAAGAAATTAAATTATTAAAAGAATAGCAAAAACATTTTGTTTCATGACACACCATTAAATAATATCGCACACAACTCAATCTACCATTTTGCGTGACTTACGCACAAACAAACAAACGGAGAATCGGCTATTAATATATAGACTATCGCGCCGCCCATGTTCAGCCTGCGTTGTATCACCACCTGCTCCAAATTACTGCACTGCACTTAAAACTTCCTTTGCTGCTGGCTTTATCGCTAAATAAAGCTTGTTTGCACGTGAAGAGAAATACGTTCCTGGTGTTTCAAATCTTGCATGTTCTTAACTCAGCCGTTTATTGTCACGGTCGCATTTAAAATGTCAGCAGACTTTTTTGCTTTGCACAATGCACTCCGAACGTGAACTTCACGTGGTTTTTCTTTACGATTTTAAACCAATCAAATATCAGTTTAACAATTCACTCAAAACGTTTACCTATCGGTTATTAAACATTTTGATTGTTTGAAAAAAAGTTCACCCGTCTCAGGCAGTCAGGCAAGCATTAGGATACACTGGCAAACCGAACATGCTGCCACGTTCTGCCACTGCTGCTTTTTGTCCAAAATGTTTAATCAGTTAGTTTCTTTGTATTTACTTGATGTATTGTTTTCAAAGCCAAGTTAACGTGGAATATAAAACTAACAATAATAATAAAAACAAAACGTTATCTATATTGGTTCACCAGCAAAAAAAAGTCACGTTCGTTTGGGGTTGCAATGTATTTGTTTCGAACTCACGTCGCACACAAAAAAAGAAATATTTTCGCTCACAACTCAATCTACCATTTTGCGTGACTTACAAACAAACAAACAAACAAACAAACGAACAAACAAACAAACAGACAGACAGACGGAGAATCGGCTATTAATATATAGAGAATTTAGCTTATCTTTAAATACACTGATAAACTTATCAATTAAATAATTCGTTAAATTGTTGGTTATTAGTTTAAGGTCCATTCATTCATTAAACATGGAAGAAGCGGTTGAAGAAATTTTAGTTTGTTCAATATTTGCTTCTTCATGTATGGCATGTAGCAAATCATTGAATTCCGGAAAACGAAACAGAAAATAAAGAAAGATTATTCTATGGAGCATAAATACTCTTCAAGAATTGAGCAAAACATTTTGGGGGTGGATGGGGCTCAATAAATCTCTATTATCGAAAGAGGAAAATACTACCTCTAGATTGCCTATAAAAGCATTCAAAATCTATAATTTTTCAACATAGGGGGGGGGGGGGGGGGGGGGAGGAGGCTAATTCTACGTCTATATTCATGGAGACAATATCTGCGAATGACCACGCGTGCATAAACGATGAAAGGAAACATCCCAATTACGTATTTTCTTGAATAACTAAACATTCTGGTGTTTATTCAAAAATGAAACGGGTTTCAATAGACCTTTCCCGTATCTCAGTTTAAAGGCTCAGTTGTGGTCGAGTTTCATATCTAACCTCGTTTTTATGCGATTCATCGACTGATTTCATTACTTTATAACTTTAACAATAGTCTCTATTATTCTCAGTTCTCACTCCAATAATTAGAAGCAGTTTAAATATTAAAAGCGAGGTTAGACACGACAACTCGGTCTATTATCTACTTCCTTGTCTCAAAACCATTTTCTCTAAACTTATAGAGAATCGTAACACGTTCCTAGAGAGATGCAGCTATAAAAACGAGTTGAAAAAACAAAAGTTATTTGTTACTTCTTTCAAACATTGTCTACCGCAACTTTCTTTATTAATTATTTGGTTAACTTCATCCCAAACAAAACAATTTAGTTTTGATTCTAGTTTTGTTTCCGTCATTCTATTTTATTTGCTTGTAAGTATATAAAAATGCATTCATATCAAAATATTTTCGTCGACCTCATGGGAACCTTTCAGCGAAATATTCAGAGAAAATATTTTGGTGTGAATGTATTTTTTATAAAACTTATAAGCAAATAAAATAGAATGTTGAAAACGAAATTACATCAGGATTCCCACTTTCGTATTTAGATACGCGTATCAGCATGTGTCACTTTCGGTATATTGATTTGCAATTACTTCTTTGTTGGTTTCAATGCACGTATTTCATTGGAAAAGTTGAATTCATTTTAACTTTTCACGTATCGTGCTGAAACGTAGATCATTCCATCTGGCAAATTAGATGTTAAATTTGCCGTAATTCGTAATTGCGTTATTCAATTAAGAAGGTTGCTAGTAATTTTGAAGCATTAAAAGAATTCGAAGGACACCAATCTCAATGGCGTTTAAGATGACGGAAAGTTTGTAAAAAGACGAAGACATGGTTAAATCTTGTTTGCTCCATCCATTGGTTTTGTGGATTCTCTTATCAGGCATCAACGGTAAGTAAGCTCTGAAATTTCCTTGTTCTGCTTCTGCACCTCTTATCACAGGAATGGATGGCTTTTTCAGTTTCAATGTACATCCATTAACTTTTTACTTATTCCAATTTTGAAATTGTTCCATGATAACAAAAACTTATGTGGTGTTTAAAACACAATAAGTAATATTATTGACTTTAGGACACCTGTGGTGGAGTAAAGTCTTTAAAATACCCATGGTTTCTCCTCCTCCTCCTCCCACTACTACTCCAAGTTATGAACGTTTTTGTGCAGCGTTTACATGACATCGTTGCCGAATTCGCAAATTTGGTCAAATCCAGAATAATTCCAGTAGGCCAATTTTCATGAAATTTTGTACAGAGCAAGGTGCTGATTTCGAATTTGACAATGATTTTGCCAGGTTTGACTAAAATTGGGCAATTTAGGCCAAATTTGGACCAAATTTAGAAAATTCTTCAATTTTCATGAAATTTTACACGGGTCACAATCGAAAAGTGCTGATTTCGAATTTGACAATGATGTTGTGTTACCAGGTTTAACTAAAATTGGGGAAGTTAGGCAAAATTTGGACCAAATTTCGAAAATTCTTCAATTTTCATGAGATTTTGTACGGGTCACATTTAACAGGTGCTAATTTCGAATTTGACCATGATTTTGCCAGGATCAACTAAAATTGGGCAATTTTAGGCCAATTTGGACCAAATTGCGAAAATTTTTCAATTTTCATAAAATTTTGCAAGGGTCACAATTGAAAGGTGCTGATTTCGAATTTGAGAATGATTTTGCCAGGTTTGACTAAAATTGGGCAAATTTGGACCAAATTTCGAAAGTTCTTTAATTTTCATAAAAATTTGCACGGATCACAATTGATTTCGAATTTGATAATGATTTTGGTCAGATTTGACTAAAATTGGACAATTTAGGCGAAATTTCAAAAGTTCTTCAATTTTCATGAACTTTTGTACAGAGCACAATTGAATGGTGCTGATTTCAAATTTGACAGTCATTTTGTCTGATTTGACCAAAAATAGACAATTTGTACCAAAATTTGTACAAAGCACAAATGGAAGATGTTGATTTTGAATTTGCCAGTCATTTTGTTAAATTTGACCGTAATTTGGCAATTCGTCAAGTTTGTATTTTTGGAACCAGATGAGTATCGTTGTGTTACGTCCTGAAGTCTTCAAGCCAAGCGGCTTCTTGTTTCTGTAACATCGTAAATACCATTAATAATATCACCTGTTTGCGCTGCGCTGAGTTTAACAACTCTGACATTTCCAGAAATGACTCCTTCTAGGGAGTCATGATTTAATGACTTCCTTCGGTGCCTCAAAGCGACACCTATAATATAATGACACTTTTTATGGAGTCGCTTAAGGCAGTCATCATATTTTGACTCTCTGAATGGGATTTTTATTGGATGGATATTACATGAAACACAGCACAGGAAACTAACAATAACAAAAAGGATAACAATTTATGGAAAAGTATATATTTTTTAATAATAATGAATACATAGACGCCATAAAACAGTTCGTGGAACTTAAAAATTGCAGAATATATTACTTGTAAAATGTCCTTTTCTCGCTCTAAATAAGCAAATAAATTAGATGAACACTTTCTTCGTCTGTCAATTGTTTCACTTAGAACAAATTCATACCACCAAACTTTTGCTTTGTCTAATTTAAATTTAAGAGGCCTGCACTTATGAAAGCTTTTATACTGATGAGAAAAAGTATGCTAAATCACTAATGACAGGTGTGTTGATTTAAACAAGACAAAACGAAAATTCGTCTGTATGAACGAATTCTTAAAAGAACTTTTTCTTTGCTTCGTTAACATTGTCATTCTAATAAATTTCATTGAAGAATCAGAAAATTCTGACGCATGGAAACTTAAAATAATCCACACCAATTCATAATTCTCGCAAATTCTCACTAATTTCGGTTCGAATTAATTGGGATTATACCGTTAAAAACTTACATATATATAACAATACTGCGTCTAAAAACTTTTCTAGGCCAATCGACATAAAAAATTCACCATCAGCATCAAATATTGATCAACACAAGAAATTGAAATAACGTTTTAAGGATTACATGACTCCTTAAAGTTGTCAAAATGACTCCCACAAAAGGAGTCATCATAAGTCATCATAAGATCATAAGATTTTGCAAAGGGTATGTTCTAGGAGTCAATTGATTCCTTGAAATTTATCAGTTAAGTTATTGTAGATTGGATAAAGGGTACAAAGCTGCGCATGTGCTAAGTATCTGTAGTTGATTGCGCGGTGGCGTTTACATAGGTACTGTGACGTAAGAGAAACAAAATATTCATAGGTTTAATTTCTGAAATCCATTTCACGCTATGCTAATTTACAGTTGTCTCGAACAATGTGTTATGGCTAAGCTAGCAAGTATAGCCTCGTTTGAAAGATTTTAATGATCTCACTGCATAATGGAAACGATAAGTGCTACTTGGTAATAAGAGATGTAATTAGTGAAGCAACAGAATGTATAGAAACGAGGCGAAACTTGATAACGAGGCGATAGCGTGAAAAATAGTGTTTTGATGTCGTATACTGAAAAAGAAAGTGTGACAATAGTAGTATTGGTTTCCGTAGAAATAGAAATATGAAAACTATCACTATCATTATCACTGTCATTTGCGACAAACATCCCTAGCGAGTTTTTGCTACAATTGGTTTCCATTGTTCCCTTTTATTTTCTTATCCAAGCTCATTAAGTAAACTTAATTATTGAATTAAAAAAATACGCGGCGGTTTATTTGTAACATCTTTCGTTCTTAAACTACTGTTAGATATTTGAATACGCAGAACTCGTTTATAACGTCATGTAAATAGAAATAATATCAGAATGTCATAAAAAATTCTATGAAATATAACTTTATGATAAACTAATTAGCTTCGAATATTTCGTGCAGTCTAGTCTTCATTGTTTTCAATTTATTTCGATTTTCTCTTCTAGTATTTTCATTTTTCTTAAAATTGGCATCTTAAAAAAGCTTAAACAATGACAAAAAATAATTGTAATAAATGGAGTTATATTTCTTGGTTCCTTTAAGTTCCGCTCAGAACTGCTACTAATGGGGCTGATCATATGGAGCTTGGCAGGGCGGGATGAAAATTGTCCCGGGACAGTTTTTACATTGCGATCATATGAGATTTTTGTCCCGCCTTGCCGGGATGAAAATCATCCCGGGATAGTTTTTATGTTATTGTTTATATAAAAAAAATGTATTAATGCGCACGCGTGAAATATTATCCCGTCCCGGCTAAACGAGATAATTGTGATCATATGGTGAAAATCACCCCGGGATAGTTTTAATGTTATTGTTTATATAAAAATTGTAACGCGTGAAATATTATCTCGTCCCAACAAGACGGGATAACTGTGATCATATGGAAAAAACCCACCTCGCTTAAGCGGGATCCCGGCAGAAATAAACGAGATCCCGTTTAAATAAACGAGATTTCGTTTTCCATATGATCAGAAAAAAATTTTTAGTGAGAATTACACAAAAGCTAGGATCTCGTCAAAATGTCTCGTCTCGCCCCGCCGGGATGAAAAGCTCCATATGATCAGCCCCTAAGGGATTTTATTTATATGACATAGTGTGGATAGTACTTTTCATATCTACTTTACATCAAAGTCATATCAAATAGTGGCTCTAAACGTATATATGGAAGTTGACTGGTTAGTTAAAGAAAAGCTAGTTTTGAAACGCTAGTTTTGAAAAAGCTAGTTTTGAAACGGGGGTTGACGTCATTTGTGAACAATCCCTTATGATTACCAGAAATGTTTCCCTTCATAGGATTTAATACAATACCAGAACCTAGGGTTTGATGAGCTATTTTTCCGTTTCATGCTTCCGTTAAATAAAGGCGTGTGCGATCGAAATTTTAACAAAATGCCTGTATTCACTAGAAGTATAATGATTTCAAATAAAGACAAGCAGATACCAACCTCGTCCCCAGGGCTTCTTGCCTTTTTGATATACGGATGGCGGCGAAGAAAGCCCTGGTGCAGGCCGGTCAAAACCCACCGAAATACTGGTGGTTTTAATTTATGCAGTACTGACGTCATTTGTCTTTTCTTCCCATGGTTTTAAGATCGTCTTCATACGGGCAAACGAGGTAGAGAACTACTTAAATTTTTTTCATTAAAACGTCGAGTGAAACAGAATTCGTACGATCATAGATAAAATTAGCAAACGAAAATGGAGCAAGTGATTAATTTATTTAAGCAAATTGAGTACGCTTTAGATAAAAGCAATATACAAGGGGGATTTTTTAAAACCAAAACAAGTTCAATGCTGGAATCAACTTTTAAAAGGCAACGATGTCTTAGCAGTTCTACCAACTGGTTTTGGTAAATCGTTGGTTTATCAACTGCTGCCTTTTCTAATTCCTAAGAAGAGGAAGAGAAATATTGTCATTGTTGTAAGTCCGTTGAATTCAATCATACAAGATCAAATGAGAGTTTTAACTGATAGAAAAGTCAAAGTTGGTGTCCTGCAATTTGAAAAAGTGAAAGAGGTGTCATCATTGTTTCAGCATCAAAAAGGAAAGCAGCAACAACAGTGTAATAATATTTCTGATACTGAAACTGATGATATGGAATTAGAATTAGCCAGTGAAGTTTTAGAAGGAGAAATCGACATTCTGTTTTCACATCCAGAGTCGTTATTGTGTGATGATGGAAGAAAACTATTAAGATCCAATATATATGGAGATAATGTTGTGGCATGTTGCATTTATGAAACACATTGTGTTGAAATGTGGTATGTATATTACATAATAATAGTTTTTGATAAAATATATTTTGACATCAAGCCTCTGCAGGTTAAAAAGTTAAATATATATATAATATAAAACAAGATGCCCTACCGGGCAGAAGGATTTCTGCAAGCTTTGCTGCTGAAAATGCCACAAAAATGCAACACTAGCACACTAGTCCTGCAAAACTAAGACAGTCACATCATTCAGCTCGAGAAGCATCAGCATTAAATAAACAAAAATATTGATGCGACTGACAATGTTTTCGTCAAGAAAGTCAGCCTACCATAACATAAAAAAGGGGCTTTTCTTTATGCTATCGCGGAGATCATTTATGAAGATCTGTTTTTTTGTACGAATAAGCTGAATGATTGTTACTGGATATTTGCCACCCACGTACTCCAAAAAAGTGCATCGACACAATACGAAACTTTAATTTAACCACATTAAATATAACGAATCCTATAAAAAGATTGTGTATACTGGCGGTAACCAACATATCGTTTGGGCAGCACAAACTAATATATAAAGTTTCTATATTGATCTCTCCTCAGAATGAAAAATATAAATATCACAATAATAATTACTTAGAAATTAAAGCTCATATCTAATCTAAAAGTTAAAAAAATACAACATACGTAGGGAGAAAAGAGATAAGCTGATATAGCCAGAATACATCCAAAAATTGCTACTAAATATAGTATAAATAGCTGTATAAAGTGCATATGTTGGTGATGTTGGGGAGGAGCTGAAAGGAAGCTAAGCTGAGCTTTAAAAATCCAAAAGCTTCTAAAAATTGACTTCAAACATGCATACACATACAAAATACACGAAGGTCTTTCATATTTAAAAAGGCTTGGAGCAAAAATAAAACAAGAAATACCTTTTCTTCCACCACCATGTATTGGCACTGTTTTCATATTTTAAACTTCAAGAAAACTTCTTTCAAAAAACAGAATAACCACACTGTAATTTAATTTTGTGAACATGATAAGTTCCCAACAGTAATGCAATTCTTTATATAAAATTATAAGCTGTATTAACTTCTTTTAAAGCCATATTTCCATCAAAGAAACTTTTAGCAAACCACGTTCTTTCGCTGCCATTTTTAAAACGTTTTGTGGACGATCACATTGGCATGGCGAAAATCAGCCAATAAACTATCGCTATTGAAGTTAGGGTGGCTGTATTAGCACCCTTTCGTAGAAATCGGGCATTATGTACCAATCACGATTGAGACGGCTTTTTTATGAACCAATCAAATTGGAGAAACAAATATGACTAGGTTTGGACAGTAAGATGAAAAAAAAAAACAAAAAAAAAAACAAAGACGATCGTAAAGGCTTTCTTGCTTACGCAGAAATCCAATAAGACTTTAACACAATGCAGCTAAATTAGCTGGGTATTTTTTTAAAAAAACTCAATATGTAATAGTTTTTGAGTGCTTAAATAATATAAATAATAAATGTATTATGAACACAATAATAAGTATATATATAGCTTCTGTATATAACTTTTATGTGGACAAAACTAAAAACAAAAGAGCTTGAAAATCGAATTTATATATATAAATCTGCTTTTATAACACACAATACAGACCAATATTACCCAGATTTTCTGAATAAAAATCTGTAAGAATGCATGCATTGAACTTTGAGAATCAACAATTAGTATAGGAAAACTTCATATAAAATAGAAAGTGTATTGTGGAACCAAAACATACATTTTGAACTTAACACAAAAACATAATATGTAAATGACTAACTATTTACTATAGAAGTTATAGACTTTATTCTGTTTTTTTTATATAGGGGTAAAGAATTCAGGACAGACTTTGAGAATTTATCTGTTTTAAGAGCCTTCTTTCTTTCAGCTGTTATGTTGGCATTAACAGCAACTTCACCACCAGATCAAATTAAAAAGTTAAAAAAGACACTGAAAATGGAGGAATGTGAAATCATCAAAGCTTCTCCAAATAGGAGAAATGTCTTTCTTTCTGTACATACAAGGTTATCTAGTAGCAAGGGGATTCAAAGTTATGAAGACATTTTGAAACCAATTGCAATGCAGTTGGACAATAAAAGGGAAAAATATCCATTAACTTTTATTTATACCAGCAGGATTAAGTATTGTGGTTATGCTTACAAATTTTTTGAATCCATCATTAGTAACCCATTTGTCGGAAAGGAATTGTGTCCTAGAGCAAGGCTTTTCAGTCAGTTTCACGCATCATCTACTTCCCAGATGAAGGCTGAAATTCTGCAAGAAATCAAGAATGAAAACTCCAGAATTCGTGTTGTTATTGCTACTACTGCATTAGGAATGGGTGTAGATGATCCTAGTGTTTCTCAAATAATACATATGAATCCACCCAATAATCTTGAATCGTATGCACAAGAAATTGGAAGGGCAGGGAGATCTGAGCAACAATCCAAAGCTATTTTATTTTATAATAACAATGATTTGAGCGACAAAAATGTGGATGAATCAATGAAGATGTTTTGTAAATCATCTACCTGTTTGCGAAAGCAACTGCTTGAATACTTTGGTTTTTGTGGTGATTCTCAGGACATGTGTTGTTCAGTTTGTAATGAAGATGTTTGTGTATACAAATCAATTGAAACAGATGGTAAAAAACCTTCTCGACTCGTGATGCAGGAAAATCGAAAGATTATTTGTGAAAAGTTGGTTGATTTGCAGTACAATATGGAAGAACACAACAAATTACAATCTGAATATATGGTTCATGTGTTCAGGTTATCCAATGAAATTATTGAAGATGTTGTTTTTAACATTGAACATGTTCTATCATTCAATATTTGGGATGATTTATATGTGCAATTAATATATGATATCATAGAGAAATATGCTCCATATATGCAATAAAGTTTTATATATATATATATATACATACATAAAAAACACAATGGAATAAATAAGAATTCAGAATTTTGTAGTTATTTGCAGTTATGATTTCAATGAAGTTGTTAATTCTGTAATGTTCTTTTATTCCACTGTCTTTATTGTCTAAGGTAAAGCATAATAATCACAAGGTGCAAAAAATCCTGGCTGGTTTGTCTTTGATTGTTTATATTAGAATGTTATTATATAATTGGATGATTCATAAATGACTTGAACAAATGACAGATCAATTCTACCTGATTTATTATGCTTTACTTTTTCATGCAGCTAATTCATTTTTGTGTTTATTTAACCACTTATGAAATTCTACAATATTCAAATACAAGGAGGGGGATCTTTTAATATCAGGAAAACTTCTATGTGCTTGACCAACTGTGTGTGTAAATGGGTCAAGTTGAAGCAAGTCTTTGATCATCTCCTTCTCGTCAATTAAAGAATTTGCAGTAGTGTGACCAACTGATGCTTTGTGGATGTTGCTTGTGATGTCAAAATTTTCAACAATTTCTTTGATTCCACTTGTGGCTTTACATATCATAGAGATACTCCTCAAGGTTTTGTTTGCTCCCTTTCTCTGTACAATACCCTTGGAAATCTTGTTTGAAATCTCTTGAGCAAGATCATCCTCAATATTGTTCCCAGCTCCACCTCGCCAATTAACGAAATTACCCCATTTGAATTCTTCTGCAAGCTGTTGGGTTAGTAAACTTTTTATTTGTGCTATACTGATGAACATTTCAATAGCATATTTGCTATAGGCTCCAAGGGATTTGAAAATATTCAACAAAAGTTTCTGATTGATCAGATTTCTTTCGCCATCTGCTTCCCTAGCTGTATCTTTCATCTGTAAAATTAAAATGGTGAGGTAAATAAAACAAAGTCCATAGTTTTTCACAAAGTCATCTGCTGGGTCAGGAAAATTTTGTATCAAATATATATGAAGAAATTTTTCTACAACGTCATCCAGGTATTGCATTTTAACTTCAGTTGAACTATGTAACAAGTTTTTTGGGAAAGGATGATTAGTTGGTTTTTCATTTTCATTTTTCATACCAAAAAACTGCATGGCTGCTACAGTTATGTAGGCCTTGCCGGAACTGACTACAAGTTCCTCACACCCTTGATATGAGTCTAAAACCTTTGTTGGTGTAACATTCTTACGGTTGTACTTTTCTCTGAAATATTTGAGTGTACCCATCTGGTTTACCGATTCAGATGAATACAGTAAGTGATAGCAGTACTGTAGGAATGATGCCTTTGTGTGCCACATTACAGGCTTAAATGGAGAGCAGTGTTCAAGTCTATCACTAGGTGTATGGGATCCTCTCAGTAGATCCTTAGCACCTGCAAACCGGACTCTTGTCAACTGGTCACCACCAAATACAATCTTCATGTCTTTCATTTCATCATCTTCTGTAAACACCGTATGACCAAACTGCTGTCCTGGAGCAGCTGGTCCATGTTGAATGGGAGGATTTTGAAGATGTGGGAGATTCTGTAATAACCCAGCCTCATGGTAAATTTCTGCAATCCATTTTTCATAGGTTCGAAGGATTTTCACACAGTCATTGTAGTTGTTTTCATTAGCATTTATTATGGGCATAGATATGATACACGACTTATTTGACATTTCTTGAGAATATTGATGTTGTATGTGTGTTGGTAAACATGATTTTAAAAAGCTGAATTTGAGGAGTGACTCTACCAAAATTCGACCTACCAGCACTTTCGATGTTGCAAGATAATGTTTCCATTCAGATACATTTAATGAAAATTTGCTTTTGTCCAATAGCCTTATATCACACTTGGGGTGGTCATTTGGTAAATGCTGGAATTTTAACCGGTTTTCCAACAAGTTTGAGGCAATTAGATGTAAATCTTCGTTTTGCTTTTCTTTTCTCATGTGTCCCTTGAGTATTCTCAAATCCCAATTGTCACCAGTACCACGGAATGATTTACCCTCTTTTATTTTGTAGACAGCTTTATCAAGGAAATGACCACCAATAAGCTGTAGGAGATTTTCTCTAGATCTGTATGATAAACAAATTCCAAACTTGTTGAATCGGTTTTGTAACTAAAAGAAAATTACATAATGTAAGACTTCTGTTTGTATTTTATATATGAAGTATTTTTTAAATTCACTTTAAAATATCTCATGGCAGAACCTTCTGTGATAAACTGAGATTCAGAAGCCTCAATTTTGAAAAAATTATTACTTACAAAAACTTATTGCTAAAGGTAGTGCTGTGAGAAATATCAACATTGAGATCATAGTATTACCTCCTTACTGCAACCACCGTCAATAACCAAAACTGTATTAATCCTCTGTAAAAGGCTTAACTCATGCCATCGAGCATTCATTAAAATTGCATAAATCAGTGCATACTTCTGTTTCAATTCAGCTTGGGTTTCTTCAATATCAACTGCCCTTCCAGACACAGTATTAAAAATATCAATTATAAAGGGATGGTTTTCCTTCAGTTCTGAATAAACTTTGTCTACACTGTACTCAGATAGTCCTGTGAAAGTGTTATCCAATAATACTGACTTATTTTCCTTTCTTTTACAGAGTTTTTCACATGATGATGCAATTTCATTGCATAATAGCCTTTTTAGTGCAAGATTGACTCCCACATATGTAGACAGTGATGTTGCTATGGCTAGTGGTTGTTTTGTTTTTAATGAGTTCTCAATTTTTTCAGTATTTTCCAATGGTTTTGTTACAATTTCGTCATAATCTTCAGTATATACAGAGTTATGTTTTATTATGTAATTTTCATCTTGTTTAGGTTGTTGTACTATGTTCCTTACTTTTATTTGTTGTTGTGTTGTAAATTGTAACTGTTTACGTAAACCTATGCTGGAGCTTTCTCCATTAATAGCATGTGATTGGATACTACTTGGTGGTAATCTTTTTATAGATAAGCTTTGTCTGAGTGTCACCTGTGTTTGTTGACAGGATTGCATGAATGTCAACATGTTTTCCACACGGCTCAAACACTTTCTGCAAATTGTATGGGGGAGACAGTCATCCTCCTCTATAGTGATTCCACATGTACGTGCAATTTTCAGAGACAATCTTTTCTGCTTTCCAGAAACTGAAAATATCTTTAGTAAGTAATTGTTGTTCTTTTGCTCTCCACAAAGTCGACATTTGGATTGATTTCCTCCTTCTTTCCGCAAATACACTTTCTTTGGTGTTAATTGAGCCATTTACTCATGGACACTAAATATTCACACCAGTATTATATATTTTTTTCATTTACAACGCAGGTAGGGAAAAAGAAAAATGTTTTCCCTGAAAAATTTTATGAACTTACTTCCACAATTTTGAGAAGCTATTAAGTTACAGTTACACCTGCTTGGTAGGAATACTTTTGAATGGTAGAGCATGAGAGGAAAATATTTAGCTGATATATCTGTACGTACTGCACTGGCTGTCATCAATTTTCTAGCCTCGTTACTATCTTTTTTCTCACAAATAAATGATAAATAACCTTTAAAAAAAAGAAAAAGAAAAAAAAAAGAAAAAAAAACTGATAGAGAAATCAATAAAACAAATTGATAAGTACGAAAATTGAGTCATAGCCAATTATAATGTTATTTAATATTTATTCATCAGGTCTTGTCTTCTGCATTGGTGAAATATTTTCAATCTTATTCCATTTCTGGCTTTGAAACTTTCGGCATTTATTTTTTTAAAATCTCACTCGACGCCGCGGGTAATATTTTCTTAATTATTTAATTCTCGACAACCAATCACAAGTGAGAAACGACCGGCCTGCACCAGGGCTTTCTTCGCCGCCATCCGTATATCAAAAAGGCCAGAAGCCCTGGGAACGAGGTTGAAGCAGATACAAGAAGAGAACAGTCAATAGGAAGAATAAGAAACAGAGGATATTTCGACTGGTAAAGTAGCTTTAAACTTTCTTTATTGTGAAATCAAGAACCTTAGATCGCATATGACTAATATACTAACAGACAAGATTGATTCTAAAAATACAGATATGATGAGCAATCTTCGAGAAAAAAAATAATCTTTTGAGAAGTGAATTACAGTCAGTTAAGAACGAATTAGAAAAGAAATCTCCAGAGATCGTAAGCCTTCAAAAGGAAATCGAAGACCTTCAGTATGACGAAGTCGGTGAACATGACCATGATGATTTAGAAAGAGACGTTGCTGAACTACAACAATGTGTGAGAAGAAACGATGTAGAGATTTGTGGCGTTCCTGATGAACCAATCTTGAAGAAACAGTTATCAAAATTGCAAGTGCTGTTGATGTTAAAATTTGCATGCAAGATATTGATTCTTGTCATAGATTCTACCAAAGCCAAAAAGAAGCCTGCATATCATGATTATTAAATTCGTCAACGCTACGTTTTGTGAAAAATTACTTAGAAAAAACAAACTGTTTTCAAAAAAACAATTTAACAAAAAGTTGCTCTCGATATTAAGATCTATATCAACAATAATCTCTGTGATTATTTTAAACTATTGTGCATTGAAACAAAGGAACTACACTCTGAAGAAGTAATTAATGAATACTGGATATTTAACGGTACCCTAAAGATTCGTATTGCAAAAAACTCTTCACCTATCAAGATTACCCATCTTAACGATTTTGTTGACTTATTTCCACAACACGAAAGTGTTTGGAAGATCATTAAATTTTTCTCACTTTAATATTGAATTTCGTGATTGTCAAAGCACAGTTACATGCTACGTGTAATGGTATCGAATCTAAACATTTGCATGACCTTTTAATAAAAATAAGTGAGAGAACTTTCTTCTTTATCAACTTTACTTGAGCGTTTCTTTGATATCTTGGGGATTACTGAAACTAGGTTATATAAACATTCACCTGGTAATATCAACCTTCCCGACTATTATTTATTCACACAGCCACGGAAACAGGTATGGGTGGGACAGGCCTTTACATTGCGAATAAATTGCCATGTCTTCCTCGTGATGACTTTTCTACACTTCTTTACTTAATTGGCTGCCTAGAATTGGTTTTTTTGAAACTTAAATTTAAGAATAAAAAGAACATTATTGTAAGCTGTACTTATTGACATCCTTCAATAGTTATTGATGTTTTTAATGAAAGTTTTTGAAGAGAATAAAATTTGCGTTCTACTAGGAGTATTTAACATTAATCTTCTGTATAGTGATTGTATGTCTTCACATTCTAAGTTTTAATATTGTCTTCGTTCATATCAAATTTTACCATATAATTTTCTACCAACTCGTATTATTCAAGGCGTCTGGCCCATATAGCAAGCCTATCAGAAAACTCAAACTTGTGCATATAAACATTTCTATCAAACTTTCTTTTTTGGTTTATCTTACTTTTGAATCTCTTGAATCTCTTAAAATATCGTAAAATATCTTAAGTCATTCCTGATGATAAAAAGTGTTCTACTACTGAAATTGCGTACTACCGACCAATAGGGAGTTTACGCACAGACGACGCAGCGGCTACGACGACGTTGTTTCTCGAAATTTTTAGCCGTGTCGTCTTAGATTATGACTTCAAGTTTTTGTTGTTACGCGCGCCAAAACAAACTACGCGCTAAATATGGCACATTAAAACGTAAACAAACAGAAATAGCAAAATGCCAGGCTTAAAAGAAGTCAGAGAACAATTGCTTATAGCATATGACAGCTGCATAATTTCTGAAGAAGAGTTTTTGTTGCTCTATGATGTAAACAGATCTACTAATCCTGAATACAATCACTGGGATTATAGTTCGTTTGATCTTGAAGAGGTACCTGAAGCGGAGTGCTACACAGAATTTCGCTTCAGAAAAAATGATATCCTCAGATTGAAAGATGTTTTGCAAGTTCCTGATGAAATTATTTGCTACAACTATAATGATATCAAGGCAGATGGAATGGAATCGCTATGTCTACTTCTGCGTCAATTGTGTTATCCAACTAGGTTTGCAGACCTGATTCCCAGATTTGGTCGGCCAGTACCCCAGCTCTGCATGATATTCAATCATATACTTGATTTTTTGAATGACACCTGGGGACATCTACTTGAGACAATGAATCAACCTTGGTTAAGACCTGACAAGTTGAGAGCTTTTGCTAATTCTATACATGCACAAGGCGCCCCATTAAATTATGTGTGGGGGTTCATTGATGGTACTTTGAAAGCTTGCTGCAGACCAAATCAGAATCAAAGAACCATTTACAATGGTCATAAACGATACCATGGTCTGAAATATCAGTCAGTATCAACACCTAATGGAATGATAGCTCATTTATTTGGGCCAATTGAAGGCAAACGGCATGACAGCGCTATGCTTGCACTCTCCGGTCTGTTGAATCAGCTAAATCAACATTCTTTTGATCAATATGGAAACATTCTTTGCATTTATGGGGACATGGCCTACCCCTTAAGACAGCAGCTACAGGCACCCTTTGGAGGAGCAAATTTAACTGCACAAGAGAAGGCATACAAGAAAAGTATGAGCCAAGTTCGAGTATCTGTTGAGTGGGTCTTTGGAGACGTTGTGAATCAGTTCAAGTTTAATGATTATAAAAAAAACTTAAAAGTTGGACTAAGTCCTATTGGCAAATTTTACAGAATACGTGCATTGCTCACTAATGCTACACAAGTTTATACAGTAATGTTACCGAGAATTATTTCGATCTACAGCCACCTACTCTTGAAGAATATTTTTTGTAAATAACTATCTTTGTTTTGTTGATGAGAAGAATGCCTATTCTGAGTGCATATTGTTTCCAATACTTTTTAACAGAACTTATGTGTACAATATTTATGTGCCATGAAAAAATAGCATCTATAATTATCAGCCTTTTATTTCCCATTAGGAAGCATAAAATTAAATGTTTCAAATAAAAGTTCATCTTTCGGGAACAAAATAGCATTTGGAAGATAATACATCAAAGAATGTGTTAACAAAACATATATATCGAAGAAGGCATTTAAACGTAAAAGTCACAGTTTATCTGCAATTTTAGCCATAAGCATCATTAAGGCTTAGTTTTGCTGCTGAAGTAACAACTGCTCGTTCATTTATTAGCATTTTGCTCTTTTTCTTTCAACAATTTCAGTTCTTCCTTTTTGAGTTCTAACTCAGCTCTCCTAAGTTCCATTTCAGTGTAATTTTTTTCTCTTAAATAATTGACAGTATCCGATCCGTTGTTACGCCTTCTTTTTGGAGTTTCATCTGAATTTAAACTTGAATCAAGCTTTCGCTTCTTGGTTTCGCTCCATCGTTCCATAGACTTTCTACAAATTTCTTGAGCAGAACGCAATTCCTCATCAGCCTGCTTGTTTTTCGAATCAGTAGCTTCCTGGGCCAAGAGTTCACTGTCCTTTTTTAACGATGAAACTTCCTTAAGCAAAACATCAAGCTCTGTTTGTTCAGGTGGTGCGATACCTGAGGCTTTCTCCTGTGCTGCTTTCTTCCTGGCATATTCCTTTGATAATTTGTTTAAGTGATCACGTAAGGATCTTTGGTCTACTTTGAAGGTGGGTTTCTCAATAAAATTCAGAGTTGCTGCTATCAAATCTCAGCTACTTCCTCTTTCACGTGAACCAGGTTTGTTTTTAAACGGATTCGAAACTAATAGCTCCCTTAAGAAAAGGGTATCGTGCTCTTCTGACCAACTCATCTTGTTAGCACTAAAAAAATAAAAAAGTAAAAAATTTCTTAATTCCCAAGTTTTCGGATAATTATTGATTATGCACCAGCTTACACAAAAAATTCACAAAATATCAACAGCTTACCTTTTTTGACATCTGTTCTTGAAGACTCGTTATTCTCAGCCATTTCTAAGAAAAGATAAACAAAAAAATTCCGCCATCATGTTTCAAATCAGTCATCAAAAAGAAAACTAAACAAATTTCTTAGAAAAAGCCTCACTTCTCAGAAAATTACTTGTTTACAATTCCTAGAATTCTCAAAGATCTATCAAAAATTAATTTTAAGCAAATCTATCACTTTTCTTTAACAAAAAAAGCTTACCTTTGATTGCACTCTTCTTCGTTCTGTTGACAACGTGAAAAGGCTGAATTATGCGGTGTCGCCGAAGCACGAGAACGCAAATTTTCAGGAGATTCCCACTTTGAACATGCGCAGTAAGCAAAAATTCACGTCGTATGTCATCAACATCGGCCGCGTCGTCTGTGCGTAAACTCCCTAATATCTCTAATATCAAACATTGAAAAATCCTTAAAAAGCTCATGTATTTTTGCTTTTACAGCTTTCTCAGCCAAAAGAATTCTATTTACAGCATGGAATTTGGTTTTCGGAAAGCACACTCAACTATTCACACTTTTCTTAACATCTTTGAAAGAATTCGCGAATGTCTTGATAATTAGCTTGCAGAAAGCCTTTGACACCGTATACCTTTCAATTTTATTTTCCAAACTTCACCACTACGAAATTCGAGGTGTTGCAAAATTTTCAACCTACTGCAAAATTTATCAAACATGGGGTTACTCAAGACTCTGTTTTGGGTCCTCTTTCATTCGTTTTGTACATAAATGACCTCAATTCTGAAATCAAGCACTGTGAATCATCTTGCTGATGATACCTACCTCTCAAATTTTAGTTCCTCATTGAAGTGTCTCTGTAATAGAGTTAATTGGGACCTTGGCTTAAAGCCAATAACATTTCTCTAAATGCTCACAATACTGAATTTATTTTCTTTAGATCATAACGCAAAGCAATAAACAGTAATCTCTACCTTAAGATATCTTTCCGAAGTCTAGTATTAAGTATCTTGGTGTTCATTTAGATGAATTTCTAAAAGCTTGCCAGAGCTAATGGAATACTGCCAAGTTGCGTCATTATGTTCCTCACAAAACACTGATTCTAATTTATTACTCACATTTTCAGTTTCACATGCTATGGTTGTTAATTATGGGGCTTGTGCGACTCTACATTCTTACCTCAAAATTCTCACTCTACAATGCGGCTGATGTCTTTTAGTACACAACATCAATATATTTTGGTAATTTTGAAATCCTTAAAGCCTTTGATTTAGTTAAACTCCTGAACATTCTATTCATTCATCAATACTTTAATTCCATTCTAAAAATATAACAAACAAACTGTACGATTACACATTCATTCCGTTGCACGAAGACTTTACTAGCATTCTCATTTTCCAAAGCAAATTTATCTCACGCAAACAAAACGGAGCACAAGATTGAACTAATAGGCTAAAAAACGTTACATTAAAAATCTAACGAAAATGGCGCCATATATTTGTATCAAAACTGAACTTACTAAGAGTACAGTTTTCATATAAATTCATGGTGCTATTCTAAGTTATAATTTTCTGCCCTCTATGTTGATTTTCGTCCTGCACCTCACCTTCTTCCTCTTTGACATCCTCTGTCACCGTTTTACACACACCTGCCACGCTATATTCAAATCCAGGTTGACCTGTTGTGCTAAAGAGGCTATCAAAATTAAAATATGTTATATCATGGTGAATTAGTATGAGGTCTCCCATCATATATTTTACTAATTTTTTAAATCTATAAATAAAGGAGACTAAAAAGGAGAATATGCAACGTGAAGATAACAGTAGATTTTTATCCAGTATAAATATGCGGGAACTAGTCAAGACATGCCAAAAGAAAACTGTCCACATAAAGTAATTCTTCCTATTCTACTTGTACATTTTCACTAGACAATCTACCACACTCGACAAAACAAAATCCTGTCTTATGTTGCAGTCACCATTAACAAAATGAAAGACCAAAGGCTTCTTAATACAATCATTACAGGTTTCATCAGCAAGTAAAGGAAAGAATTAATTTCTCTTTATTTCTTCTAAAATCTGGTCCGATATCAAACTCCCACGATACTGATATAGATCAGTTTTGGAAATGCAAGTAGTATTCTTTTTCTAGTTGTCTCTTAATTCCAAATCACATATACAATAATTGATGCAAGCTTATTTTCATTGGATTCTACCCTTTATTTCATTCAATTATCAGTCATTGCATGCACATGAACAAAATTACCAGAAGACCTTGTCAAGAGACCAAACATTTCTTTGACTTATGATGATTTCCCACAAAGAAAGAGTAGTTAGACATTTCACAACAAAGAAAATAAACATTTCAACTGAAATGACCATCCACCTGTTTTGATACCTCAAGCTCAAAAAATCGTCAATAAATGATTTTATATATTGGGGAGAAGCTGTAGAGAATTCTCAAAGTGGGTTGTGACATCATTACACAATAATGCTAATTCTGTATGCTGTAAAGTATCTTCATGACTTTCCCAATAAAAAACAATTAAGCTGCTTCCCTTTGTTTTGCTTAATGGCCAATAAACATTAACGCATTACTGTAACACTTTTCAACTTTTAATTGAGCTGTTGAAGAAAGAAAAGATAACCCCCGTTTTTTGTTGAAAGTTGCAGATTTGATGTTTCACATAAAATCGCTACTGAGAGGTACTTCGGGTCCCATATCTTCCAAACAACCCATCGGTTTGCCCTCAAACTTTATAACTTTCTTTGACTAAGGCAGGGCTACCACTGGTGCAAAAATGAAAGTTATAGCTTAAGTAGAAAATAAGCTTTATTTTTTAAATCGCAACTTTAACCGCTAAAAATCGCGAATTTTTCAACCAAAAATATATTCAAATACAATGCTTTTGATTATCTAAAACATGCTAAAAAAGTTTTGGAATCGGAAGTGGCTATCAAAAGTTATGAGCTAATTTGTTTCCACTGCCAATTATATTGAGACAGACTTTAATACTTTATTAGATTTCGCTAAGCGAAAGATATTGGTTTCGGCAGCGTTCTATCTATCTAATCTATGTACGGCGAAGGTTTTTTAATATCGCACTTACTAACTTAAAATTCTTTTATCTCTATTCCTTTTTATCCTTGCTCTCATGACCATGATATGTTTCGTATATTTCGTGAGCTATAAAGTGTATTTACCACATAGTCACAAAAAAAGGATCTTTCCCTAAAAGGAAAAACAAAAAGAAGGGTTTCAATTACTTTTTTGATTCGAAGTACCACTGTGAAATTTAAATTAAGTAAACTTTAGTGACGCGTTTGATGTTGATATCCTTCGAAGATCAACTGCAGTGAAGAAGAAGCTTTACAAGCAGTTTTAATTTTTAACTCTAACTTCAAACCGTCAATTGCAAACAAACTATTTGTTTGTTATTTGATTTGTTTATTTTGTTTGAGTATTTTGGATAGATTTTCGTTTTTTAAAATATTTTCGAACGAATCTTTTTTTCTTATCTCTTTTGGCTCACATTTTTCTTATAAAATTATTTTTTTTAAAAAAATCATGGTTACAGCTCATACATACCGTGGCTGATTCGTACAACATGGTTTTCTTTTTAAACAAATAAAAATGATGAAAACTAAAATAGATATTTTTTATATATATGTTTAAAAAAAAAAAAAAAAAAAAGTTTGTAAATACATTTAACATACACACCACATACAAATTTCTAGGAGAAGAACCATGTAGCAAAATGGAGCTAGAAATAAATCGGTTATTATTATTATTATTATTATTAAATATGCGGCCGCACGTTTAAAATATGCGGCCGCACGTTTAAAACATGCGGCCGCACGTTTAAATATGCGGCCGCATGTTTTAAATATGCGGCCGCACGTTTTAATATGCGGCCGCACGTTTATAATATGCGGCCGCACCTTATTCGGCAGGGACTTTCTTTTGTGGCCGCTTATCAGGAGGTGACCGATGTATGGAGGTGACCGTTAATAGAGGTTCCACTGTATTATAAATTCCGCTCTGCAACCCAATGCACCCTCAAGTATGTATTTAGAATGGGCGTTATTTATAGGTCGCTATTCTTAGAAAAATATAAGCGAAATCTTTCGACCATCCGGTCGTCTTGTTGACTTTAGGACACCCGTGGTGGAGTAAAGTCTTTAAAATACCCGTGGTTTCTCCTCCTACTACTACTACTCCAAGTTACGAACGATTTCGTGCATTGTTTACGTGAATTCGTTAATTACGCTCCTATTCAGTTCAGTTGTCTGTTGTGAGTACCATAGGTCACGTGTATATGTTGGTTTGCAACTTGTAATTGGCTATGTTATCACGTGGTCATAATTTGGCTTGGCTTGAGCTGTTCTATGAAGCAAACAGCTAAATCAAATAAATCAAAATAGCTCATGTCTCTGGATCATGCTTAGTATTTTTTGTGCTGTTAATCGGTACCTTCTTGCTTTACCTCTTGTTTTGTGCCTTGTATCAGAGGCACCGTTTAATTTCTGCTTTGTTCACGAAGCACCACTTGTTCTGTGCCTTGTGTCAGAGGCACTGTTTGTTCTGTGCTTTCCCCAAGCACCATTTGCACTGTGCTTTGTTGTTCAAGCACTTTAAATTTATTGCTTTTTTGTGAAACACCTGATTATTGTTTTTACACAATACTTTACAAAACTTATTTTGTTTCCTGTTATATGATCAGTTATTTTTGCGACCAAAACTGACTGACTGGTTTGTATTAACCCCCCACAAGCAATAACATTATATATTTGCTTTCCTTTATTTTCTGGCCTCCAGTGTGTAGATGAAATAATCCATATATATTATACATAGTATATAAAGCATAGTGTTGTTGCTATATATTTGCTGAATTTATAATGCCATCTTTGTGTAAGGGAAATATAAGAATTGAGACTTCAGTCCAAGGAAGGTTTCACCAAGGAGATGTAATGTTTGGTACCGTCAACCGGGGCGACTTTGACAATGGGGGTGACTTTGACAGTCTACTTTACTGACAAATTTTGTTTTTGTTTTTATCTCTATTTACTTTGTTTTCTTTGTTTATTTTACCCTTGCTGCGTATCTGTTAAGTTAACTAGCGAAAAAATGTTAAAAGCATTCTAAAATAAAATACTTAAAATTCATTGATGTGTCAAAGTCGCCCCGTAAGGATTTTCTCACCTAAAACAGTACTGTCAAAGTCGCCCCATTCAGTGGGGCGACTTTGACACTAACATTTTGTAGATTTAGACTGATATGGCACCCCATTCAAATAAACACTACAATAATCCTAGAATCTCGGTGCCGTAAATGTTATGAAGCGCCCATTATCATTTCGCTGTCTTATCATGAAGCGAAGAAATCAAAACAAGTAAGGTAAAAACTGTCAAAGTCGCCCCGGTTGACGGTAGCACAGCTGGCAGGCAGTGTTCTTGTTGTGCATTGATTTCAATCTGTGTCTCAGCAATAAAGCATATTGGCCGATGGAATGCTGATGATTTAGATTTCATTGTTATACAAGGGGATGACCTCTATAAATCTTTACATAGTGAAGATACTTAATGGCATCAGAACTTCCACAACAAATAGCCCTACTTGGAAGTCGTATCTTGTTAAGATTTTTAAATAACAGAAGTGGCTTGTTAAGTAATGGAGATCTGTATGGTTTTTTAACTTCAGAAGATCAAGTCGGAAGTGCTCTCATTTTTTTTTATCAAAGGATATTGCATTTCTGTGATATGGACTAAAAATTGTTACTTTTTGTTTGATTCGCACAGTAAAGATATATTTGGTCAGGCAATTGCTGATGGTTTGTCAACATTACTGAAATTTAAATCAAAAATTGACCTTGAAAAGTATTTGATTTCTACATATGTTGATGAAACTGATGTTTATGTCCCTTTTGAAATACAAAGCATCTGTGTAGACTTTCTTGAAGATGTTATTTTAGAAAATCTTCAAAATGAATATTATAAGGCAAAAGATCGGAAAAGAAAGAAAAATATTATTGAACAAACTAAATGTAGGGAAAGAAATGCATCAGATTCTTCCAAAGCAAAATGTAGGAAAAGAAATGCATCAGATTCTGCCAAAGCTAAATGTAGAGAGAGAAATGCATCAGATTCTTCCAAAGCAAAATGTAGGGAAAGAAATGCATCAGATTCTGCCAAAGCTAAATGTAGAGAGAGAAATGCATCAGATTCTGCCAAAGCTAAATGCAGAAAAAGGAAAGCCACTGAAGTTTCAAAAATTAAAAATAGAAATTCTAAGCGTGTTGCATATGCATTGAGCATAGGATCACAAAAACATGCTGATAAAAAGCAAAAAGCTTTGAGGAATCATCAGGAAAATGTAGGTTGTGTTTCGAAATTTAAAGCTAAAATATGCCAGGGACCATACTATGTCTGTGTTGTTTGCAACCGATCCCTTTATTGTAGAACAGTGAAGGTGTTTAAAAGGGAATGCTACAAATATGAATTTTTCCCACTGTTTACTGACATTACAAGTTGTAATGGGAAAAATTATATTTGTGTGACTTGTGATCACCATTTGTTTAAAGGAGCTGTGCCATGTCAAACAGTCACCATAAGTTTGAGAGTCAGGCAATATATTTCAGTTCCAAATTACATGTTGAAGATTCTTTTGTTACAAATGGGTTTTTTTTCATGCAAGTGAAGAAGACCAGTTTTTCTCCAATTTGTTTCAATGTTTTACTTGTGTATCGCCAGAAAGACAGGCACATACCACTATTCTTGAGAACATTACAATATTTAGTTGAATCTAAACATGTTAATGTTGTTGTTGGTGATTTTAATTTAGATGTTAATTCACAACTGTCTTCTGTCCTAGGTAGATTTGTACAACAGGTATCTGAACCTACAGACATTAGTGGCTCATTGATTGATCATGCCTACATTCATAAAGATTTACTTCAAAAGTTTTCTATGGAGTTAAGTGTAAAGTGTTTGTTTTTTACAGATCATGATGCAATCAGAGTATCTTTCAAGGACTTCAATTAGTTCTAATGAAATTGTTTTTTGGGTTGTATATAGTTAGAATTTATTTATTTCAATTTTTAACCCAGTCACTTGTGGGCCTGGAAAGAATAAAAAAAAATCGTTCTAATGAAAGGTTTACTTCTTTTAATTTCTGTGATCTCTTTAGGTAGTAATATGTAAACTTTTAAAGAAAATATATCTTCTCTTGATTCTATGGGAAAGCCTTGGTTATTTGTACAGCACAATTGTAAAGCTGTACCTGGGGAACTGGTGGGGATCAATTTTTGGAGTCATGTCAATATTGGGTGTTACAAATTGGATGAAAAACATAGACTCTGTAGTCAGAAAATGCTGGTTCAGAAATTTTGAATCCACACTTGCTTCTGGTTGTTTAATCTTGATTCAAGGTTCGAATGATGTATCAAAAGAAGGTAAATGCTTTTTCTATCATATATGCTCAGGAATACCATTATTATCTTGAACTTAAATTCAATTCAACATGTTCAATAATTTCAAACTCACAAAGGGAATCTGTTCCTGATATAAACTCCTAAAATCTGGTGAAGAAAGTGTTTTTATAGTTATATTACTTTATTTTGTAACGGTAAATTACAAAATAAAAAGGTGAGCCATCTCTAATGAAATGAAGTGCACCTAATTTTTATATGTAGAAGTTGCCATTACATAATAAGCTGTAGAGTATGTATGAAAAAGTAATCAAACACCAGTAACACAAACACATTTAGAATGGTTTACACTACCAGTTTGTGATGGTCTGATATTGACAAATAAACAAATTTCAACTCTGTTTGGTGTTCAATTTTCACTAAAGAAGTACTACATGCTTGTATAATAAGGACATTACTCAGCCTTAAGGAATTCTATTTACATGTGTTTTTGCTTGTATTTTACTTAGACACTGTCTAGCTGTTTTTCAATCAACACGCATATGCTCGGAACTTGGCGTCCTTTGAAGATACCTTAATAGTTGTAAATGCATTCGGACTGTTTCATCATCAAAATTTACTTGACTGATAAGAGTGATGATAGCAAATGTTAAGACTGGAAAAGGTAAGAGTAATTTTTTTTTTTTAGAATTCACTATGTGAAGAAAAGGAATGAAGTGAATCGCTTTTTATTTGTCTCAGTCATATTCACGAATTCGTTCGATCTGTGATTATTATTGTGAAAGAGACAGGTTTTCCTTGCCTTGTTAGTTTTGTGATTAATTTGGTTGTTTAGGTCATGTCTACATTCTATCTGGGCTACCAATGTTTGAATTGTCACGATCGAAAGATTTTACATGAACTCACTCCAGCATATGTACAAGATATTAAGAATTTGGTTTTAATTTGCTTGTATTTTTTTTCGCATTTCAGAAGTTACAATTTGCCGGTGCACCAATGCAGTTATACGTACAAAACAAAGATTGTTCATTCGAAGTAACGATTTTCTTAACATCGCATTACGTTAATTCATCGGAATTAGAAAGTGACACCACTGATGTACTCAATTAGTCGCTTAACCTCGATTAAACGTTGCAAGATAGCACGTTAAATTCACACCGCTGCGAAGCTTCAAACACGATGTATAAATCTAATATACGCTTTCTACAAACTATTGTTATCTGTGATAATTCCATGAAGAAAATCAAAGTTGCTTTGTTTACCCGGGTTGAAATAAATAATAGACTGAAAGGACTCATTCCATAACTTATAAATTAATTTACTTTGTTATTGTGGAGGAAGATGACATTTTTCCGTATAGATTGTATACATCATAGAAATATATATTTTGCGAAAATAAATTTATTTTCCAAGACGACCTGTAAATTTGTTGATGATGTTGTTTGGTTGTCTTTTTCAACGTGCGCTGTGTAACATTGACTTAGTTATGCAGTCATGACACGTCCTGAAGTCTTCAAGCCATACGGCTTCTTGTTTATAAATTAAAATGCAAGGGAAAACATAAACTTACGTTAAAGCAATGACTTTACATCCAACATAATGTCTTCTACCAGTGGCTCTGCATTTCTCAGCGGTAAAGTTCTTTATCAAAGCTTTATCTACCAGACTCGTGTGCTTGTTGGGGCCCGAAAACCTTTCGGAAAACAGTTTCTTCTGTATGAATAAATTTAAACAATTTATTACCGTATTATCGTTGAGATTAAACGCTTCAAACATTCTTTATCTATACATCATGTCCAATTCAGGCAAATTGAGAAAGGGGTACATAGAATGCACGTGTATGAGTTTTGTTGAACCTTATTTGCTCATTCTACCGACAAACGAAAGATTTAAAGGCTAATGATTTGTCTTGATTTATATTATCGTTTTGCGTACTTTTGGCACGACCGCTGTACTTTCAAAACAAACGGAAAAACGAAAGATATGTCTCCAACTACCGTAAATCGAGATTTGAGCAGTATACCAGAGCTGCAATACGGCTTAAAACTGTTAGTTATAACTCGCATCATCATTGATCAAAAGGAGCCGATTTTGGAGCGTTAAAGAAGAATTATAAAGTAGTAGGGTTTTGCAGTTGTAGCTTACCTAAAATTTGCAAGTTAAGTGGGGTGCCAACAAATAATACGCTAATGTATATAAAAAAAAAAATTGAAAGATTTTCATGTAGAGTTTCACGGTATCGCGTGATTATGACGGAGTAAAGAATAGACAAACAGAAAAAAGAAGCACGGCAGTAGATCATTTATTAACCATTCTCTTGACAATCATTTACTACGGCTAGAGCCGTATGAGCCGTACCCTGCGTCCGCCCTGAGCATGACTTTCAAATCTCTGAAACGTATAATTTTTCAACACTTCCTGAACAGTTATGAGAGATTCTGAGATACCAAAAAATTGTAAGCTTCTACGCCCGCATCATCTATGTAAGTTGATCCCAGCCATTTTGAGTGATGAAAATTACCATAGACAGCAATGTTTCCCGTTGGATTGTCTTATAAAGATTTTTCAATGCTATCAAAAGTTTATCCCATAATACTAAACGTTGATCGACAGAGGAAATAAATAAAGGTAGTAGAATGCAGGAGATCATGTCAAAAACACAAATAAGAATGAGCAGAAAATCAGGGACACGAGAAATAGGAAGTCTATAACAAACACCAAGATCACGCATGTGTACATCAGAGTTCAAACGAATAAGAGGAAGGCAACCCTCAGTATGAAAGTAAGACGAGGATAGAAAAGGATCAAGGTTAGTTTCGCATAGACCACAAAACACAGGTGAGTGAGAAGCAAGAAAAGATTCAACAAAAGGAAAAACTAGTTCTCAAACCACAACGTTCGAGTAGCATGGCGAGAGAGTTTGTGGTGATTTGGATTTAGGAACAATCCTATCTTTAATGAATTTCAGAGCCATATTGCATGTAAAAATAAAAAGAGAAACTTGTTGCCATGACAACACTTCATGCACTACATGACACTCGAACTCTACAACTGATAATAGAATGCGCCATGTTTGATATTTACAACCATACAACATATACCAACAAAGGAACCTACTGAATCCGACACCCTCCATCAATGATGCAAAATCAAAGAAAGTTTCGTGAATGTTTTTTTCACTTTTTATACCAAAAGAAAGAAAATATTTAAACTTTTCGGTAAATATAGTCGAGTTTACATTAAACTACGCAGTTAAATCAATAATCATTAATAAACGATTCTTTGAACAGGAAGAATCGACTCGAGTAAAATGAAAAGTCACGAAAAACTAAAATGTTATGATGAATCTGCATTTATATTTGGAAAACACGTATTTTTTACAAATTTGAAACATAAAAGTTTCATTTCTAAAAATCTTTTATGAAGATATATATATATATAAAAAATTTATCAAGGCGTTGCAAATACGAAATTAATAAAGAATAAATAAAAAACTTAAGGGTAGTTTACACATTGAAAAAATATTTGTGCCTACCTTAACCGTATTTAAATTCGCGCTGTACTATTTTTCGCGCACCTTAAAATGCATCATCCACTTCATTCGGCACGGATACAACCAACAAGCCTTACGAAAAACGCAAAAAGAAATTGGTGACATCGAACGGGATACTCTTCTTGTTGATGAGACGAAAAAGGAAAGATGAACAGATCGTTTTCGTCCCCGATTGGCATCCAAATCTTAGTACACTACCCTCTGTTCTGAGAAAAAGTCGACATGTAATTGAAAACAACCCAGATCTACGACAGATATTCAAAACTCCCCCGATTGTTGCATTTAGGCGTGGACAGACCATCAAATCGAAGATCACAAGGAACGATGTCTCTGTCCGATCCAAAAGAGCAATCACACCAACGAAACCATGCAACAAATGCAAGTTGTGTGGTAATATCAAAGAAGCAACCCAGATCAAGCATGGCGACGAGACAACGGTTCTTCACGACGGAGGCGGAAACTGCAAATCACGAAATGTTGTGTACGCCGCCATCTGTAAAAGACATAACACCATCTATGTCGGTCATACTGGCGAAAGGTTGAGCGATAGATTTTCAAAACACCGGTATGACATCGAAAAAAGACCGGGAAATTCAGAACTTGCCGAAAATTTTCATACAGACCACGATCTCACAACAGATATGCAAGTTCTGATTTTGCAGAAGGATATTCAAACCCAAGCCAAACGAGAACGGCTTGAGGATCGGTGGATTTGTCGTTTACAAACTCTTCAACCGGCTGGGATGAACTTAGAACTCCACCAGTACGGAAAAGAAATGTACAGGCATTTCACAAAAACATTAACAATTACAAACTAAAACAAGAAAATTTGTAGTTCTTTGTATTTTACTTCTCGTTCATTTTGCATATTTTGTGCTATTGTTAATCATTTATTTTTATGACGTCAATTTTTTATGCAATGTAATGTCTTCTGTTTAACTGTAAACACCTTAAAATGCGCGAATTTAGGTACTGCGCGAAAATTAATCCGCGCGAAAAGGTCTCAGACGATTTATACCGAAAAATTCGTTTTCTTCTTATTTCCTCTTATAAGTGTTATTTGTCACTTATTTTGAAGCGCAATTTTTTTTGAATGAAAATAACAGAGATAGCAAAGGAAAATAGGTTCATGAAAAAGATAAAACACTTTATGATATTAGTGTATAAACCATAAGAAACTTCAACAAAAATGAAATGATATTGAAATACAAGTACTTCGGCTGGTTAGTTTATTTTCTCATAAAACATTAAAAATCGTCATCATTTTTATTATCAATAACGGAGATTTTGTCAGGTCCATATAAAATTCATACAGAAATGTTTTCATCGTTTGAAACACTTCGTCACTGCTTGATCCTTGAGCTATACGAAGCCTAATTTGGATTTCCAAGCCCCCTTGCGGCATAGGCGATCTTCTATAATTTGATGATTTTACAACAGCTGACAATCCCCCTCCATAATCACTAAAGAATTTACAAAACCGTGAGATTTCTCGTGGAAGATGTCCCGAGATTTTCACTTTGGTCAATGTCGACTTGCTTGTTGCTTCTAGTGCCATTGCATATGGGTCGTATACATTTTTATCTTCAAATCGTACTTCTAGTTTTTCACCTACTTTTGGATTCCAATTCTTTCTGTACACATGATATCCTCTGGAGGCGCAATCCATTTCGAAAACGTTTTTTGATTCATCGTCAGTTGTTTGTGTTAGGATTTCATCATCTGGACTTAACTCTTCTTTGTCGGAATGTTCGAATTCTAAGATATCACAGGGTTTACAAAGGGCGACAAATTCTCCTGCTTTCCACCCAGGATATGATTGAGAAGCAAATACTGAACAATTAAGTGATTTGTTGCAAGCAAAATCTTTACACCTAAGATATTTATATTTTGTAAAATCGCCACATATCTTACACTCTGCCTCTACTTCATTCATCGTGACTTCAAAATAACCGATTTATTTCTGGACTAAACTATGCATTTATCTGCAGGTAACAACGTAAATCTGATGTTAAACATATTTGATAGGTTTTTTACATAACACGATAAAAAAATATCCTATTGAGTATCTAATTATGTTTCTAATGACGTAAGTATTCTTTCCTTTTCATTTCTTTACTTTTCATTTCTTTTATTCTTTGGTACCTTTTTTCAACTATTTTCAAAAGTGGCGTCATGGTACTTGTATAAAAATATATTTCTATGGTACTTGAAATTATACATGTGATAGCACTCTTCTACGCTGAGGCTTGTTGCTATTTTGACCTTGCTTGTAAAGATAAAAATAAACTAATGTGTAGAAGGGTATATTATAACTACGAGTTTATGAATTTGAACGTAAATTTAAAAATCACTCTTCGTTCAGGTCAAAGCTTTAAACAAGGCTTTGATTACACACTGTGTAGTAATAAAAGCTAGATCATGTCGTTGTTTAAGTATTTTGAGAAAGTGCCAAAAACTGATCTTGGGATAGCTGCAGCAGAAAGTACTTTAACAGCTAGAGAGGTATGTTTATATGATAAAAGTTTAAATTTTTTAGTTTTCATTTGCTTGTTGAAATGAAATAAATCATTGCTCTAATTTTTTTTGTTTTAGGCTGAATGTGTTGAAGTAGCTATCGCTTCGTCGAGTAAAGAAAACCACAGCAAACCATCTGGTGCTAAACGACAGAAATACGGTGATTACGATGAGTTCAAACGTCTTGAAGTTGCTAAGTGGGCTGTTATCAATGGTGTAAGACCAGCATCAAGGAAGTATAACATTCCAGAATCAACAATTAGAGGTATGATAAAATCCCTTGACGTCAAAAAGCAAGACTGTTCCCAAGATGACCTTAATTCACTTCCTAAAAAAAGACGTGGAGCTAAACCCCTTTTACCAGAAGAAATCGACGAGAAAGTTATGAAAATGATCAAGAGCATGAGAGCATCTGGCACTGGAGTTACGTGGGACATGACAATATCCATCGCTAAACGTTTAGTTATTGCAAATGATAGAACTTTGCTAAAAGAAAACGGAGGGAGCCTTGAACTTAATGAAACTTGGGCACAATCGATTCATCGCCGATTAGGGAGTGTTAAAAGAAAAAGTACGACAACAAAGCAACCTGTTTCGCCTGGTTTAATTAAAGAAATCGGTTTTACTTTTTTTAAGGCTGTAAACGATGCTGTGTCGGCGTATAATATTCCAGCTGAACTTATAATTAACATCGATCAAACTCTGCAGCCCTTCTTTTTGGTATCAAACTATACTCTTGCAGAGAAAGGAGTAAAAACTGTTGCAGTTACTAATAGTGGTGATTATCGCCAAATAACTGGAACTTTCGCTGTTACAATGAAAGGTGACTTTTTGCCAATGCAGCTCATATACCAAGGAAAAAGATGTCACCAAAAGTTGAGTTTCCACAGGGCTTTAATATAACGCAATCCCCCAACCACTGGTCGAATGAAGAAAAATAAAAAGAGCAAATTAATGAAGTTTTAATTCCATATGTTATCAACGCTAGGAAGAATCTGAATCTTCGAAATAACCAGGAATGGTTGTTGATAGCAGATGTTTTCAAGGATCATCGGACTGATGATGTCAAAAAATTAGTGAATGATAGCCATGGAAAAATGGTCGCGGTACCTAATAACATGACAAATATCTTTCAGCCTCTTGACCTCAGTGTCAACAGAAGTTGTAAGGCTCATTTACGCAAAATTACCCATGATTGGTTTACAAGTAAAGTCATGGAACAACTCCAGAAAGGTGTTGCACCTGAGAACGTAAAAATAGAATTGAAGTTAAGTATTTTGAAGCCGTTACATGCCAAATGGGTTATTTCTTTTTATGACTTCATGTTAAATGATGACAAAAATATTGTTAAAAATGGTTGGAAAAGGTCCAGTTTAATCGATTTTCTTGAGAAACCAAGTGAAGAAAAACAAGAGGATCCATTTCTTTAAAATGTACCCAATAATGTTTGAAAGAGTATTTTGTTCCAAGACTTGCAGGGGCGGACGCAGAAATACTTTGTAGGTACAGCTCAACTTTTCGGATTCCAATAAGTACTCCGATTCCCGATTTTTATTCGGGACAACCCGATTTCCGGAAAAGTGCCGTCCGAAAATGTGCGGTCATTTTAACAGACGAGTTCTGTCGCAGTTAGTCACGGTGAACACCCCAGACACCAACATTACCTTTCACTAAGCATTGAAACCACAGAGCCATAAGGATAGAAGCCAAAATTTAAAACTTTATTCGATATTAGCACAACAAAAGTAAATACAACATAATATAAAATGTCAACGTCTTTTATGTACAAAGTCATAAAACTAGTATTCTATATCCAATAAAACATGTTCCTTCTGTTGTACGAAAAATCTCCTAGCATGCTCACTTTCAAGAAAGTTCCAGTTCCAGACTTCATTAAATTAATTTGCTGTTTGTTGCTGCAGCAGTAGGTGCTGATACTGTTAATGTTTCTAAAAAGACAGACAATGAACAATTCAAAATTAAGATATGTTACATTATAGTAAACTAGTATGATATATAGTAACCATTAACCATTCAATTAACTGATTTTTCAATATCTAAATAAAATACAGATCATGAAATCTTACTTAAATTCCATGGTTAAATTAACAGGGTACACCATGTGAAGGTAAGATATTGGATTTTGGATCCCAAAAGGAGAAATGCAAATGCAAGTAAATGCAAATCAATCATATCATTTTTGGATATAAAACAAAATCATATGACAAAGTCTAGTCAATATTCAAAGTAGCAATCAGAAGTATTTCCATCTATTGTTTTACATTATACAGTCCATACATACTAAAGCAAAACTGTAAACACAACAAAATACTTCCTATTTCAAGCTATAATGGAGATGACTATAAACAAGACAGCTGAAGCCATGCGACATGTTCAGTGTATATTTCTCATGACGTTTATCAAAACTTATTAACTTTCCTACCAAAAAGCACACAATACAAACAGTTTATAACATTTATGCAGTTTCTCTTTTTTCTTATCACTTGATCTTCTGGGTATTTGTTGCCAATTTTCATTTCTTTTTATCTTACTGTTTTATGTCTTTTTATTGTAAATACAAACAATTATTGAGCTGTATGAGTAAGATTTCAATCTGAATATTTTTTAACCTGAAGATGCAGCGTAAGCTATAAAAACAGAATATAAGCACTATCTGTACTTGGAGAATAACACGACAAAGAATAAGCATCTAGCCTTTTCAACAGAAATGATCGTCCATATGTTTTAGGAAAAACACAGAATTTCTATAAAGAAGCAGACTTTTACAAAGAAAACCAAGAACCAATGGAACATAGCGAGTATGGGGAAAATGCTAGAGGTCTCCTTAAAACAAAACATGGATTGTGAGATTGGAGGGTAACTCCTTCAGGTTACAAAGCTACATAAACTGATCAAGCATTGATTTAATTTTGCACTGATTTAAATGATGAATATTGTGAATGGATAGGAAGACTAATGATTGATGAAAGTCCCAACAAACATAAGAAATATATAACACAAAATTGTTTTCCTTACAATTTCAGTTTGCTTCCACGTTAACTAAAAAAAACCTATCAGTTACATCTGAAACATCAGAGGATACACAGAATGCAACAAGGAAATGTTTCCTTTAAATGTTTATCCTTGATATTTAACAAATGCTTTTAACAACAGAGAGGGTGATCACTGTAAAATGCAAAGTTGAGCTGTGAAGTATTAATGATGTAAGACCCCCTAACAAACTCACTGACGAATTATTTCCAAATAAAGCTAGCAAAACATATAGCTATACAAACAGTCATCACACCAAAATATCTCAAGAAATGTAATAATTTTTAAAAATCAAAGTTAACGTAATGTAAGTAGCAAACTCTGTAATTTTTTTTATCACGACCAGTGTACCATGTTTAAAATACATAACAAGTTTTTAAAGTAATCAAGACAACATCAATAACTCGGATTAAAATTCTAAAGTTCAGAGTTTAGCAAGGCAAAAGATAATAAAAAATCATGAAATTATGTTTTTTTCCACAAATTTACAAATATATCTATAGTAGAGATATGTGTGAACAAATTATATTGAATCTAAACTCACATTCATCTTTGTTTATTTGTTCTAGCTACATTTTAAACAAATTAATAATTAAAACAAAACAAACAAAACTGAAGATTTGTAAAATACAAAGTTTTAATGAAAGGGTAAAACAAAAACTTACTTTGCATCCATCACGATGTTTTCTTTCATCTTCTGTAAGGTATTTCTCAGCTCTAAAGTCCCTTCTCGTTTGGAGAAATAAAAACGTCTTTGGAGAACAATAATGATTCTCTGACGTGGTAAAATCAAGAAAGAGGTTCCACGCACGTGTATGGTATAATATCAAATGATATACTTGGTATATCAAAAGGTGTGAAGTAAGTGATATACTTACCAAGTATATCATTTGATATTCTTAGTATATCAAAAGTATGTGACAATCGGCTTCCATAGCTTTGAGCTGTATTTGAGCTGTATTTGACCACTCTACCGACGACCGAAAGACCTAAAGGCTTACACTTTGGGCTAAAACCTATTATCGTTCTACGTACTTTAGGCACGAGAGCTGTACTGTTCAAACAGACGGAAGAACGAAAGAATTACTGCTAAGCTACGATTAGGGCTATGGGTGTCGAACTACCGTAGAATCGGGACTTGAGCTGTATCTTTGAGCTGTATCGATACAGCTCAAAACTGTTAGTTATAACTCGTATCATCATAGATCAAAAGGGGCCGAGTTTTGAGCTGTAAGGCAGAACAATCAAGCTGTGGGGTTTGCAGTTATGGCTTACCTAAAATTTGCGAGTCAAATGGGGCGCCAACAAATAATGCGCTAATCCATAAATAAATGTATTAGACAGATTTTTGAGTGACGGCATCGCGTCGCGTGATATGATGACGTGACAAATCGACGAAGAGAGAATAAAGGAAAACAGCCGTAAATCGTTTAGAAATCATTCTCTTGACGAAATTTTACTACAGCTTGAGCTGTATGAGCTGTACCCTGCGTCCGCCCCTGACTTGTACTATGAACACATCTGTTTTGTTGAATCATAAAGATTAAAGGATATTCGAGACTAGATAATGTACATTGTTTACTTGTTTTGCTTAACAAATGTTTTATTTCGTTTAATCATTGTATTTTTTAATTTCTTTGGTTTGTGTATCAAAATTCAGGGTGCGCAAATTTAAGTCCGCGCGAATATATCAAAATTTGGTGCGCGAATTTAAAACGCGCGAATTTAAGTCCGCGCGAAAAATACTCCAGCGGTTAAGGTATTCAAGATATTAATTGATAGAGGAAAATAATTGAAATTAATTAATTGATCGTTAAGAAATCAACGAGTTTTTTCAAACTTATTTTTTGATTTTCTCCTCTTCCACTTTTCCATTTCCTAAATATAAATCACAAGAAAAACCACAAAATAAGGATTCCATCGATGTAAAATTTATTAAAATTAATTGGATAATTTCTTCAAAACTGCGATGATAAATTTTGAACCCACCGTTTTGTAACACACTCTACATTATGCCCGTGCAAAAAGAAATTGTTTTAAATATACATAGTGTTTCAAAAGAAATTGGAACAAAACCGCAGTTTTTAAAGTTAATATATGAGACAAAAAAATCAGGATTCCATTGATACAAAAATTTATAAGAAT
Organism: Turritopsis dohrnii; assembly: GCA_027922465.2. Lineage (NCBI taxonomy): Eukaryota > Metazoa > Cnidaria > Hydrozoa > Anthoathecata > Oceaniidae > Turritopsis > Turritopsis dohrnii. The sequence goes on from BQMF02000004.1 coordinate 1,483,220, forward strand.
AAATTGGATATTTATTTTAAAAACTGTGGTGATATTTTTTGTCGCCACTTTTTGGAACACACTATGTGTTGGTTTCTTAAGATTTTATTCCCTCAAGATCTTTATACCATTAGATTGATTTTGTTCCAAGTTTTCCAAATATGTATAAATTAACATAAATATTTTAAAAATTAAAGATAACTTCCCCTTGATATGGTTATTACTTTTGTAACAGAAAGATGAGTCAATTGTCAAATCTTACAAAGCATAAGACGGGGATGGTGTGACCAAAAATGCAGGTACTATAACCTGGACACATAATTTAATACACCATTAGGCTTCAAGATTCAAATTTATTGTTGATTTCCATCTCGACATTGCATTTTTAACCTTTCTCGACGTGATCAGAGGCTTGACTGGAAAAACAGACGCATTTAGCATTTTCAGAAAGATATCCGTTGAAAGCTTTCTTTGCGGAACGAACATATTTGTTCATTTTAGTAGTTCATAAAACTACAAATAATAGGTATATATATATTCATATAAAAATAATAGGTCTTCCTTAATGTAAGTTCTGATACTTTATTAGGTTATGATTTCCGGGTACATTATGTATCAAGTAATGGCATTGATTCCAAAAACTGCGGAAAAAGCACGGATCCTTGTCATTCATTGGGATATACTTACAGTCAAAAAGTGGAAAAGGATGGTGTCATAATTATCAACAACGAGAATTGTGATAGATATGTGATTAACGAAAGTGTTTTTTTATCTGATGGTCATGTCACCTTTAAAGGAATGGAAAGTAATGGTTGCTTGCCAAAAATTATTACAAGCAAGAGGGTCCCAATGTTTGGAGTCCAAGAGAATGCAACATATATCAACATCTCTATGCAAAGTCTTTATTTCATAGATATAAGTCTAATTGCAGTTACTGGGAGAGAGCTTGAAGGAATTCAATTCGAAATGAACGATTGCCACATCAAGGGAATCATAAACGAAGATTTCCTAAATATCAATTTTACTGACCAGTCGAAACCATTAAACAACACACTCATTTCCATTCACAACATCACAGTTACATCTGCTGCAATAACGGTATCAGGTCATGATCTACATTCCAACGTTACCGTGAACATTACTGATTCAATATTTTTTAATAAGTCAATGATCAAAATCATGAATGCTAAAACATTTATTTTGCACAGATGTCAATATAGTGCACAAATGAGCATGCATGGATACTTAATTGATGCTATGAAGGTAAATTGTGTTGACATAAGCGAGGTGCTTATCCAAAATATTACTAATGAAGGTTTTGTTACAGTGGTAGATTCTCATTGTATAATTCAAAAATTAACAGCAAAGAATATTTTCTCACATTCGTCTTTGTTTGATTCACTTCGTGGAACATTCAAATTGTTGGATGTGATCGTTGGAAATGCAAGCGGCTATGGTATCCTCAGATCTTCGAAGCAGTCCTCAACAGCTATTACTAGGACTGTAATTGAAGAAGTGGTTACTGCTTCTGACATGTTCGAACTGATGAGCGTGAAAGATGTCAACATGACGGAAATCAACATTCAAAATGGATCAAGTGATTGCCACATTGTTAACATTAACGGAGGAGAGTCAGCAATTTTATCAAAATTGAACATCACAGGGACAAACGTAAAGATTGATTATCTACATTATGATAAAGTTAAACATATCAACATGACGGAAATCAAATTTGAAAACGGAAATGTAAGTCGGACTGGTATTTCTACTTATAATGTAGAATCAGCGTTAGTATCAAAGTTGAACATAGAAGGGACAAGTGTAACGGTGAATAATCTAGTTTTTGGAAACGTTACACTCACCAACATGACAGAAATCAAATTTGAAAACGAAAATGTAGGTCGGAATGGTATTTTGACTTATAACGGAGAAGCAGCGTTACTATCAAAGTTGAACGTTTCAGGGACAAAAGTAATGGTGGATTATCTATGTTATGAGAAAGTTAAACATATCACAATGACGGAAATCAAATTTGAAAACGGAAATGTAGGTCGGACTGGTATTAGTATGCTTAATGGAGAATCAGCGTTACTATCAAAGTTGAACATAGAAGGGACAAGTGTAACGGTGAATAATCTATTTTTTGTAAACGTTACACTCACCAACATGACAGAAATCAAATTTGAAAACGGAAATATAGGTTGGCATGCTATTTTTACTTATAACGGAGGAGCAGGGTCACTATCAAAGTTGAACGTAGCAGGGACAAAAGTAAAGGTCGATTATCTATGTTATGATAAAGTTAAACATATCAACATGACGGAAATCAAATTTGAAAACGGATACGTAGGTCGGACTTGTATTTCTACTTATAATGGCGAATCAGCGTTAGTATCAAAGTTGAACATAGAAGGGACAAGTGTAACGGTGAATAATCTATTTTTTGGAAACGTTACACTCACCAACATGACAGAAATCAAATTTGAAAACGGAAATGTAGGTCGGAATGGTGTTTTGACTTATAACGGAGAAGCAGCGTTACTATCAAAGTTAAACGTTTCAGGGACAAAAGTAAAAGTGGATTATCTATGTTATGAGAAAGTTAAACATATCACAATGACGGAAATCAAATTTGAAAACGGAAATGTAGGTCGGACTGGTATTTCTACTTATAATGGAGAATCAGCGTTAGTATCAAAGTTGAACATAGAAGGGACAAGTGTAACGATGAATAATCTAGTTTTTGGAAACGTTACACTCACCAACATGACAGAAATCAAATTTGAAAACGGAAATGTAGGTCGGAATGGTGTTTTGACTTATAACGGAGAAGCAGCGTTACTATCAAAGTTAAACGTTTCAGGGACAAAAGTAAAAGTGGATTATCTATGTTATGAGAAAGTTAAACATATCACAATGACGGAAATCAAATTTGAAAACGGAAATGTCGGTCGGACTGGTATTTCTACTTATAATGGAGAATCAGCGTTAGTATCAAAGTTGAACTTAGAAGGGACAAGTGTAACGATGAATAATCTAGTTTTTGGAAACGTTACACTCACCAACATGACAGAAATCAAATTTGAAAACGGAAATGTAGGTTGGCATGGTATTTCTACTTATAATGGAGAAGCAGCGTTAGTATCAAAGTTGAACGTTGCAGGAACAAATGTTTCCGGATCTTACTTACGTTTTGAAAACATTACACATATCCACATGACAGAAATCAAATTTGAAAACGGAAATGTAGGTTGGCATGCTATTTTTACTTATAACGGAGGAGCAGGGTCACTATCAAAGTTGAACGTAGCAGGGACAAAAGTAAAGGTCGATTATCTATGTTATGATAAAGTTAAACATATCAACATGACGGAAATCAAATTTGAAAACGGAAATGTAGGTCGGACTGGTATTAGTATGCTTAATGGAGAATCAGCGTTAATATCAAAGTTTAACATTTCAGGGACAAATGTTTCGTTTACTTGCATAAGTTTTAATGAGTTTACACATATCCACATGACAAAAATCAACTTTAGTAACGGATATTTAGGTCGGGTTGGTATTTATGCCTTTAGTGGAGAAACAATCTTTCTATCAAATTTGAGTATAAAAACTTTTGTAGTAAGATTTAGCTGTTTGCAATTTGACTACTATTCTAACGTCGATATTTCGTATATTACAATCAAAAATGGACGTAGCAGTAGTTGCGTGAAATTATTTTATTCCAAATTAGCATCACTTTCAGATTTCTTAATACAGAATATGTCATCAGATAATGACATTTTAAGTGTGTATGGTGTTAATCATTTGAACATGTCTAATTTAAATTTTGGAAATTCGAAAACATCAAAAGCTATTGTTATTTCATCTGCTGGCGTAAATGTAGAAAACATTTTCACAACAGGGTTTTACAAGAAAAAAGACGATTCAGTTTATTCTGTGTGGAAAAGAACAAAAGAAAAAGTATTTTCAAAGGTGTTAACTATGCAAGATATTCAGAAAAGAAATGAAACAATGTTTATGAAAAATCAGGAAAGTCGGTTTCTTTACCAAACCTATTTCAGATATCAGATCCATCTGACTGATCAAAAACAAAAATCGACGTTTACCACTCCAATGATACATTTGGTAAACATATATTTCAGAAATGTGACATTAAACACTGCAGTTGATGTTAAAAAGAGTAATTTATGGATGGAGAACTATTCTTCTATTCTTTCACAAATTGAAAGAGGATTTGATTTTGAGGAAGGAGAAATTACAATTATTGATGCTAATATATCCTGTGACGAAGGCGTCCTAGCTGTAAACTCTAACATCACTATAGAAACTTCATCTTTAAACGTATCGAAAAGCGCCTTCTCCTACAGAAATTTAAAGAACACAGTTAGCTTCTTCAGAATGACAGATGTCAAAATAATTTCTCTTAGCAATAAGATGCCGACAATTATGATAAAAGGAAAAGAAAACTTCAACATCAGCATACTTCGAGTGGACCTCCGTATGACAGATGTAAAAATGGAATTTCCCGTCATTGAAATTATTACAAAAGCTGGCGTTTTTCCAAGTATTGTCAATTTCAGCAATTCCACTTTGTCGTGTCCAAGAAACAGCCTTCCCAATTACAATATCAAGGTAACTGACGTTTTTCAATTTGAATATTATTGCAAGCCATGTGCGAAAGGATTCTATGCTGTTACTGATCTTGAAGCGAGATATTTTTTTAATACAAACAGCGAGAATGTAAAAATTCATGAATATCCGAGCACAGCCTTTGGGCCGGAAGCGTTCTCTTACATTACTACCGAAAGTATGACAAATTGGACCATGTCTGGAAGTCCAAACACATTAACATGTAAAATGTGTCCAAGTGGTGGGACTTGTCTTGACGAAATCGTGAGCAACGATAATTATTGGGGCTTCCTTAACCAATCGACTGGAAAGGTAAAATTTCACCATTGCCCCAATGGTTATTGTTGCTCTAAAATTACGAATTCATGCCATTCTTACAATGCTTGCAACTCGCATCGCTTTGGAACATTATGCAGCAAATGCCAAGATGGTTACTTTTTTGACTATTTTTCATCAAACTGTGTTCCCGCAACCACCTGCAAAGACCCTTTCGTTTTCTGGTTAATATATTTTATGTCTTGTTTATTATATATCCTTGTAGTTGCGTACTTAGATGAACTGAAAGCACTATCAACTTTCTTAAAGAAAATCATTCATGCGTTAACTTGCCACAAACTCTTTAAAGATGAAGCACAAGAAGAAGAAATTAATGTTGAACATATTGAACTAAAAAGATACAGCTCAACTAACCCCATTGATGATAAAAGCAAAGGAGATTTCCTACCAAATGAATTAGAATTGTCCCGGGAACCTAAAGAAGACAAATGTCGTTGGTCGGGAATCTTGAACATATTTGTCGCTTTCTACCAAATAAATCATTTAATGACCATTGACTTGGGTCTTACGTACTCTAAATCAAAAATAAACACATTTTTAGCAGACTCATTCAATTTAAAGATGATGAAAGTTTCTTACGGTCTCTGCCCATCACACTCATTTAATGATCTACAAAAACATATTATAAAAAATCTCATATTTTCCCTTATAATGGTTTGTCCTGTTCTTATATTATCTATAACATTACACTTCATGTGTATCTACAGGGATTCATCAAGGTTATTGGAAGCAGACGTGCGAGAAGAAGCGAACATCGGTCAAGAATGTGACATATACACATCAACAAATCCACCAGGTGACATTTCGCTGCTAACTCGTGGATATGCTTGTTTCTTACGTTTACTTACCATGCAATATAAAAACTTAGCAACGTTTTCCTTCGTAATGATTCATTGTATCGTAGTTGGCAATGAGAATGTGCTGTATGTATACAGTGAAATGAAATGTTGGGGTTTGACGCAATATCTAGCCTCCTCGTTTCTTGCATTGTGGATTGTTCCTTTTCCGCTTTCTCTCTTTTTGTCATTACAACTTTTAAAATCAGATCACATGTCCTCTGAAAAATTCATCGTCTTCATGGTGGTCCCGGTAATGGTGCCATTCTATTGCATATGGAAATTGTGCAGCAACGTCCATAATCTCAGCAGAGTCAACAATAAATTGAAATCAACCATCAGCTTGATTTTCGAACAGCCGTACAGAAGTGGCATCACATACTGGCACTCATGGTTGCTTTATCAACGGTTGATAATGGCTAGTGCAGTAGTGTTTTACATTGATCCAATTTCTCGATTGTCTTTCATTTTTCCGCTCTTGGTTTTCTTTTTATTGATTCAACTTCAAATCAAACCATACAAAGACGACTTGGTGAACAAACTAGAATCTGTTTCCATTTCAATGTTAATCATTTCTGCCGGTGTTAACTTGCTACGCTCTTTTTTATATGTTTATAGAGTCGATGATGATGAAGCAATAACATCCGTGCTGAAGACCTACGAGTCAATTGATGTAATATTAACCCCAGTCATGTTTTTGATATTATATTTCATTTATCAATTTGTTTTTAAGATGTGGAAGAAATTTCGAGAGGTTTTAATTAAAAGAAGGAGAAGGAAGTATATTTGATTTATTTTTTACGTTTACGCCAGCTTAGTATATTATGTGATACTTATGTCGCAAAATTCAACCCTATATGCCGCGACACAATGTATTACAATATCAGTAATAACGACAATAAATGCAGAGGCGCATTTAGGGTCAGTCAAAAAAGTGGAGGAGTCCATCACTATGATATTATTTAGAAAGTCTTAAGTGGTGATTAGGTTACTTGCACGCTTTCCTTTTCTAGTTTAAATGACTAAACTCCCCTCCACCAATTTTGACTGACTTCTGGCCACGCCTCATGAGCATATATGTCGCAATTCTAATATATGCTACCCCGATTTGTTTACTTAAGGAGTCATAAAAAGTAATTTAAATGATGTAAGAATCGCAAATTGAAGACATGTCTGCGGGTTGGAAAAAGCAAGTTTTTTCAGTTCAACAGAGCGTTAAGCTTTAATGAATTTTGTGACCATTTTGTAATGTCTGGATTCGAATTTGATGTTTGATGTGATTTTATTAGAGCATCGATAAATAGCCAATACGAATGCCCTTGAAAACCTTATTCACTGTGTATCATGACACCATGACACCTTTCTTAACATTTTTACATTTTTAAGAAGTTTGGCAAACTGTCTATCCTCACAAAAAAACCGACTATGTGAAGTATATGACATCATATTGGATCGTTTAATAATGAATTTTTCACAATAGTTATATCTTTTTCAGTTTGCTTCTGTAAATATGTGTACTCAGAACTAGTATATTGATTTCACTTCTTATTGTTGATTATCAGACAATGAACTGCTATAAAGTTTTTTTGGAAACTGAATCTGTAATCCAGATTCACTTCATATTAACGTAATGGAAGATCCTAATTTTTGAAATCAGCTTTATTTGCAGTTCATTGTCTTTAAGTATTTAATGATACTTCAAGCTCGTTTACACACACGACTTTTCTATAAACGATCGAGGGTTTCTATCAAAACTTATGTTGTCTAACTGTTTCCTTAAATAAGTTATATTTTAGCAAAATTTCAAAAATAAGCATTAAAGGAACAACCAAACTTAACAACTCATATTTTCATCGTCTTTAACAATGTCTATTGCCAGTCGATTACAACTTGCATCTTTTTGATTTGAAAATTTTTAAGATTTTTTTCGCTTGGTTATCAAGTTGGATAAAGCATTGAATGCAAACAAATCGTGTATTTCTTATTCCAACCTTTTGTGAACGCTGTGTTAATATACTATTAATTATGAAATTGACTCTTGCAATTGTATGTGTGAAACATTTTCAAATGAAACCTTGGCAAAACGAATAAATCTTTGCTTAACGCACAGAGCCTTACAAACTAAAGTCGTTCAATATAAACACTGCAATGTGTTTTCCATGTTATTCTCTGTTTTTAATTCAGATCATCTTTAGATCTATCATCGTCTTCATACTGAATGAGAAATTTGTCCATTAATGTCTACAAGTAGTAACAAGTTCAAATTCAATAAATAAATTACAGGTAACAGTTATGCTAATTTGCAACTGATGCAGTTTCCTTTTTAAAACTTTTTCTGTAAAAAAAGTTAGTCTCCTTTGCCTGGATTCAGTTTTGTCTAATAAAGATGTGTTTTACACAAAAGGTAAGTTGAAGTTAAAATGTCAATTGGTTTACTACAAATTCCATCGAATCTTTTCGTATTGCGTTAAGTGTCAAATTTGCTTGAAGTGAAAAGATATGTGTAAGGCATCAAGAAGAACAAAGTTTTGCATTATTTGGATATATGAACTTGATAGCTATTTGGTTGTAGTACCCTATCTAAATTTTAATTAAGTGTGCATTGATTTTGAAACAGTAAATGTTGTGTGTTAAGATTTTTCTCAGCTTCGATTTTTTTCCAATTTCGACAGAAGAAGAAAATTCAATTTTGAAAATTCAATTCTTATATTTATTTTATTTAGCATGTCATAGAAGTATATTTGGAGGAGGGATTATCGTTAAATATAACTCTGATTGGAAGTTTGTGATCTACGTTTTGATCATGTAGTCGAGAAAACAGCGCAAATTTCAAAATAATTTCGAATCATATTTTACTTTCCATGGAGTCAAATGTAAACATCATGGTTTTTTATACTTTCTTCGTTTGCAAATGCGGCCACGTGAATATGTGATTCTCAGTTTATTGGAAATTTGCGCATTAATACTTAACTTATGATATATATTACACGAAGTTTGATAGTGGTGATTGTTTATTGTTTCTAATATTATACATTTCATTTACTTGATGTTATATAGTTATAGGTACTGTAGTTCCACAGAATATATTACTACTTTTCTATTAAATGATTTTAATTCGACTGCTAGCAGTTTTTGTGCCTTTGTTAATGCATCTCTTGCAACTAATTTGTAGGCTCAATAGCCCAAACTCGTAAATGTTTAGAAGAGAATGATGGCATAAAGTTTATTTATTCTATGCACTTATATTTCTGGAATTTCAAAATTCTGATATGAATTTTATTGTTGATCTGGAGCTATAATCTTTGGAATAGTTTTTCTGCATTTGCATAATTTTGCTTTGTGCTCTGTATTATGGAGCCATCTAGATGTTCTCCCTTAATTTCAACATCAGTGTATTTTCAATATGTAATGCAGATTAGAGTAATAATTTAGCTGTAACAGACTTTTAAAAACATAAAAAATTAGAGACGCTATTAAATGAGCTATCATTGCCTCTAGATGAATAGTTGGGTTGATTTGTCCAAGACGTTTGTTACCATAGTTTCACAAACATTGCTTCAAATATCACAGCAATCACACAAAATGATTATCTCGTTATCTTATATGTCAAAGGATGTTGCCTTAATATGAACATAAAAATCGTACATTGCAGGGTAGCGTTTTGGTTTTTGAACATTTGTAGTTTGCACATCGCAGATAACAGCAGCTGCAATTCGTGTTATAACACTTATGATTACTATGTATGCAGACACGCTATAGCAGAAAACAAGATTCAAATCAGATGCCGAGTCAGTATCAGAATCCAGACAACAAGCGCCTCTGTGTTTGTAGACGAGAAAAATAAATAAAGTTCCGATATGAAAAGTTGCATATCGATAAATGCTGATTGGCGAATCCATCACTGAGCATGCTCACAGTTTCCCAAACCCTACGTAAAGAAATCTTGTTAATTAGGCTGTCATCAAATTTGGCTCTCTCATATCTCTCAAATATTGCACATTTGCATTTGCGTTGGAATTCGTGAAACACCAATGGAAACACTTATTTTGTGAAATACGTACATTACTGTCAACTATCGAAAAATGATAATCAAAACTGACAGTTTTTGCAGAATTTATACATAGCTGGTCGATATTTCAAGAAAGTCATGTATATTGACAATCAGCTTGAAACATGGTTTGTTTTGTCTTGGCTGATCTAAAATGAAAGTATTTATAATCAAGGAAGCAAAACGTCCATCAAGAGAAGATGTTGAAATAATGATTAAACGTTTGGAATGGCAGCGCTCGTAAAAAACAATAACATAAAAAATAAAAAATAAAAAATAAAAAAAATAAAGTAGTTGTTAATCATTGTTTATTTAAAGTACTTTTTGGATTATTGAGATATTGTTACGGATTATTAAAATATGCTTTGTTTCACGGGAAAAAAAATATTTTCTTTGAGAAAATCAATGTGACTTTTTTTACTGATTACCTGGTAAGATATCTAGGAGTAAATGTTCGCTAAAGTGATAGATATAGGCATTTTCGGATTGCAGGGAGCAGATGAGCGGCAATGTTTATCGTAACAATGCTATTTCATTTTATTTCATTTCTTGCAGAGGTGCGGCTACAATGTTGAAGAAAGCTGTTGGAATTATTAATAAAAAGCAAAGTCTTCCCGACTGTCCCATATAAACAAAGTTGTAAAATTTCACTTATAGTTAGTTCCAGCACAAACAAGCCTGTAACGTTTTAAAAGTTGTCAAAGATTAGTTTTAGTCAGTTTCAGACACCAACAACAAGCTCTTAACAACCTTATTGTAGGGGTAATAGTTCGTTTTGCTACAGCAGAAAATTCTATTTTGTTTGTCCAAGATATTAGAACTGTAGAAATTGAGGTTCTCAGGATACGAATGGCATTTTGCTTAAAAACTATGCGACGTTGAATCGAATGTGCCTGCTCCGTTCTCGGCTTCAAGAATAACTGCGTTTGACAGCAAATGGTTTATGGTTAGGGAACAACAGATATAATGTTTTTGGATTGATTAAATTAATTATCTTTCATTTTTCTTTTATACCGTCTGCAACACTGGATTGTACAAACTTTACCAAGAGAAAGAAACGCCTTTTTTGACAAAAAGAATACAAAAAGATTACATAAATAATACAGTAGATAGTGATAATGATACAGAAAGAGAGACACCCTTCTTCGGGGATATAGGCTACTAATGGAATTAGTCGCCATAGAGGAGATTAAGTGTAAATGATATGTTTGATTAAGTGTAAATGATACGTTTGTGATACCAACCAAGACGAAAGAACCAATTCTTCCCTAATTGTTCCTTTCTATTCTTATTTCCCTGACTGTTGAGAAAAAGTGGAAAGAAGATTACAGTTAAATAAAGATGTTTCTGAATCCGCTATTAATGCTCATTGCGTCATGCCACAACTCTAATCAGCTAAAGACAGGTAATGATATATCGGGGGCTAGTAACTACAATTTACCTAAATTGTCTTTCTCAATATATTGCATCAATTGTTACAACAAACTAGTAACCCGAGTAAAATTTTTTAACAGTTTAATCAATGTAAGCTGAACCGAAGAAAAATAAATTTACCCTACAGACATGAAAAACCGAACATCAAGATAATAAAAATAATTAAAACATTGAAACACCTAATAATCCCTCCTTTTGACCATTACCATTTTTATTATACCCAGAAGATGAAAAGAAGAAAACATAATGCAAAACTATATACCCAGATACAAGAAAGCCTGCAACATACGATTTTATAATTGGCATAAATGTATATGCATATAGTGTCACATGTTAAAAAAATGTTTACGGATTCAATCAATACTGGAACTGAGCCAAATTGGCAAGATCAAATATTGTCATCAAAACACTAACAGAGAGATGCGTTCGGCTGCCGTCAATCGCCTAAATTTCTAAAAGTGCATACCAAAAATCTTAATTTCCTCGCTTACCTTTGATTTTCGCAAATTGAGATGTAGATATTAAAATGATTGATCAAGCGCAAAAGTGTTAAGTGTATAGCTTTAGGGCAAAATTGCCGATCTGTACGGTAGCGGGCAGGCCAAAGTGGTTATATTTAGAGTCAAGTAGACATTTTCCCCCGGGAATGCTGCTCTGAATGTTCTGAGGTTTGTTAAGAAATTCAAACTTGGAAACTGGAAATATACCCCTTATCCTTTACGATAACATTGTAAGTTGAACATTTATAGATGAGAATATTGCTTGTTAATACTTTTGAAAATTTAAATTCAGATCAAAGCTTCTGAACGTTGTGCATCTATGCTCACAAGCTGTGTATCTGTGAGGAAAAAGAAAAAACTGTTATTTCTTCTCCATTCCTTTTACTACTATCTTTAAGCCATGTTTATTCAACTTGATGTTATATTTTGATCCACTTATTGGTCAGCGCCGCAAGGTAGCTGATCTTTCATTTCCCCGTGTCCGTCAGTCAGTCAGTCCGTGTGTGTGTAATGTTGCAGTTCTTCACGCCCCAGTTAAACGCCCGTTATTGCTAACCTTCAATTTTGCTGTTTAAAATGAGAACGTTTAAAGCACAACGTTGATTTTTGGAAAATATAGCACTTGTATGTGACGAAGCAAATATATTACAATAAAAAAAAAGTTTCTTTCATTCGAATGAATAAGAAAATTATTTGTTTTAATGCGCCCTCCCTCCACCCTTTCATTTTAACGTAGTGCATTTTGGGAGAGAAAGGCTGCTCAAACTTATCAAGAAGAACACATTATGGTCCTCAGTCGAATTAGGGTTTACATACAGATACAAATATAAACAATAGTATAAACTTATATTGAAGTGTATTGAATCAAGACATTAGCAACCACGTACCCTAAATGGATGGGATAAAAATTTAGGAGGAAGAAAAAGTCAGGCAAGTTGCATAAATTAAATTTATATTTATCTCTTGTCACTCGAATTATGTTTTATTATTATTATTACTATTATTAAATTTATTTGGTAAAGAAGGTCTGAAATGAATACATATCATAATTATACAATATACATATAGAACGCAGTGTCAAGCACTGATGTGGACCTACTATGAAAAAGCAAAAAACAAAAAAGTAAAAACAGGTTGAGAGTTTGATACTGAGAGTTGAAAATTGAAAAGTCAAAAGGAAAATTACTCCAAAGAATTGAAAGTATAACGTGTGCGCAGTTGGAATTAGGGCAATGTAAGCTAGTAGGATTAATCCTGGCTGAGAATCGGATATACTTGAAAACATGAAAAATTTGATAAAAATAAAATCTAATCAATAATATCCAATATATATAATATAATATGGTTAAAATAATTAAGAAAACAATAAAAAAACAAAAAGAAGCAACTAGTAATATATATAGTCTTGATACCTAATGGCTTTTCCTGAGTTATTCTTTGCAAAAAATATTTTCTTCATGGCATCAGATTTCTTTAACGCACATTTAAACGTCATATATGACTTTTTCTCTCGGATCTCAGTAGGAATATTGTTCCAAATATGGGCAGCCCTGTATCAAAATGATCGTTTGTAGTCAACATAACGAAATGATGGAAGGTCGATTTTCAACACATTCCGTGTGACTTTTGGCGAGGAAGATTTTGTAATCAGATTTTTTAATAACGACGAGGCGAGATCATTGTAGATTTTGTAGGTTTTGCACGCAATGCTTCTTTTGTAGTATTATGGAATACTACAAATACTTGCAAATCGGGCAAAATCTACAATGATCTCGCCTTTCTTTTTTTTCAAAACACTATGTATTAAAGATAAGATGTTTGCTTACATACCTTAAGGGAAAACGAGGTGATTCTCACTGAATAATTTATTTTATTGTGTTCTTGTGCTGTTAAACACTTTTTTGTAGCGCTTGATGTGATGAAATTTTGAATGAACAAAAAGTTACCAAGATCTTTGTGGCACAAATGTTAAGTATTCTAGAAGTTCATTAGAGAAATTATTATATAATTTTACAGTAGCAGCAACACACATCAGCTCATAATAAGACAAAGATGAAGAAAATATTATACAATATAACGTTTAAGTCAGCAGTAAATTTGTGTTGGTAAAAATATAAAACATAGAAAACACAGATATCTTATTCACAATATTTCGACTTTGCTATGTGTCTTTATCAAGTGTCACTTGATACAATATCTTGATACAATCACTACATATATAGTTGGAGAATTTCTTTCAGTATATAATTGTGGGATTTATTTTTGTAATTTAGCTATGAAATCGAACAAATTTACCCTGTAATTAATAAGCTTTTTGGTCAGCGCGATAGCAGCTGATCTTTCATCAGCATTCTGTTCGTCCGTAATAAAATTTTTGTTCCTAGTTGTAGGCTGATACCACTAAACTAAGGAATAGAGGCTATTTGTTGATTGTGGCTTTATTCAGAACTGTTTAGCAAAAACAAATTATAACTATTTTATCAGGGTGTGTGCGGCCTCCTGCAAATTTGGAAATACATGCACACACAGAGGGCAGTTTGTTTTGTATTCCCTGTCAAGTTGAAGGAAACACAGATCAATTCTGCAGTTTTTTCTACCAGAGAAGCAAAGGAATTCTTAATAATATGACTGTATATTATGAGTGACCTGCGATTTGCTAGCTGATTTTGTGTTTAGTGTTGCCACCCAAGACCTTAGACCTTACGGAGATACGAGAGCTCTGCTGCCTCCAAGGGCCTATCTTATATTGTATATGAATATGTTATTTGTGATCTGGTTTCGTAATTATTCCATCCACCAATATAGACGAGATTTCAATGTTAACCATGTCTCTATAAACAACTAAAAATTAAATTGAATTGCATACAAAAATGGATGACACAAATATTATGTGCTCTAATGTGGTGTATGTATATAACTATTTGTGCTAGTGCTATTGTCATTAATAGAGTCATCCAAGTAACGTGAAAACATCTTTAAGTGTATGAAGCATTTAATTACCTGTGATGATATGTCAATACTCACAAAATGAATGACTTAATCGATGATATTCTGTGTTTGTTGATGTAATAGTAATTATCAAGCAAAAACACAGTACTGTTTAAACCTTATATCACATGGAATATTGTCTATTCATTCAATATTCTAATGAAAACATTACCCATATGGAATCATCATGAGTCTCTTTATCTATCTATAGTCAATCGCATTTATATATTTGTTTTGATTTCGACACTTGTCGTCAATTATTTCTTACTCTGTATTTTTGCATGACCACTAGTTTCTTTTATTTTCTTAAGTGTAATGATGTAAGTTTACTTACGAAAAGCTTCGTTTTAATAATATGAATATATATATAAAAACATGTCTTTATTAATTATATACTTAATCTATATATATTCAATTCTTTTTCGTTTTTGAGCCACTTATGATCATGAGAATCAATGTATTCATGCAATTTTGTGAAGTAAACTTTTTTAAAGAGTTAACTTCTTTTAACTTTAATACAAACTTTTATTTATTGGAAATCAGATTTGCATTCAATTCATTTCAAAGGCCATTATATTTTCTTTCATTGGAAAAGATGTCCTTAGATAGTATAGATAAAACTCTTTGTGAAGGTCCTTTTTTATAAGATTAATTTTATGTGTAACCAACTACAAATGAGGTTTTGGTAAGTACTTTTTTCATCACTTTATTATAATTCGGTTACACAAAGACTAGCAAAAGTTATAGTCTATTAACACTAATATTTGAGTGAATGATTTGCATCCTTAAATTTCTATGATTAAGATTTTATTGAATTAAGTTTTGTTCCAATGATATATACTGGTACATGCACTCAATTCTGAGAAGGCAGCTGTCTTCTTATACCCTTAGTCACTGTCACTTTAGTTATCATTCAGAAATTCTTATTTTGACCTTCTTGGAGCAAAAATGTTTTCCACTTTGCTTCACAGTGCAACATTTTTCATCTTTAAGCGCTGACCTTCAGGCCTCATGGCCTCTTGTTCTCATCTTAAAGAGGAAGTGAATTGTACTGCAAACCACAAAAATAATTGATCCCGAAACAAGAAGACATAATATTTAACTTTTCAATCTATCTCTATTACATCTATATTATTATACTATTACATTCAGAACTTTTTTTCTTTGGTTTAGGTAAAAATGAGAAGGGGATTCTTAAGATTGTATATATTATAGATAAAAGAATATTTTTTATATATATTCTAGATATAATATTGAAAATGATGATGAGTAAAGGATAAAAGGAAATTTTTTTTGCACGTTTTGAGTTGCATAAGTTTGTCTCGCAAATTCCGAATTATCTTTGGGCTCAATTCGCAAAAATTTGTCACGTATATAATTAATTCTCCCGCAAATTTACACGAATAAGGTAACATATTTTACTTGCCTGTTTAAATCAGGATAAATATTAATATTGATATTTTCATATGTATGGAAACAATCACCAGCGAAATTACCATCCCTTGGTGCAAATTCCTTCCCCTAAGGAGTGTCTCTCAGTAAGGCAGGTTACTTTTTTTATTTAGCCTTGTGGAATTTTATTTGAGGGATCATTTTGCAAGTGAAAACTTTCATGTCACAAGCTGGAATTGTTTGTATAGTTATTGCTGCCTCTGCCCAAAATCTTGCAACTGTGTGTAGTGAACTTGCTACCAGACAGATACTTTAAGTGTTGGTCTTTTGTTGGTAAATTTGATTACCTTAACGTGGACATACTTTCGCGGATGAATTTTTTTTCCATTTTGCGGGGACATATTTTCGCGGATGGCCCAACTTCAAATGATTCACGTGGACTTTTTCTTCAAAATGTATTATACACAAACAAAGGTTACGAAAAACTAAAATACAGTAAATACAGTGTTAAACTAATCGCCCCCTTCATTATCTATACCCATTTTTTGAAATTCAAACATCTGCATTATAGAGAAAAAAATTAACATTTCGCGGAGACATATTTTCGCAGAAATGGCCATAATCCGCAAAAGTTTATCTCCGCGAAAATTTATCTCGATGAGGTAACTCATTGAGGCGGCGATATGTCTGATAACCAACGCTGACCAGCAATTTTCCCATTACTGAATGCAAAAAGATTCCGATCAATGAGCTACATCCATACTCATTGTCTGAGACAGTCAAAAATTGGTTCGGGCCACCAAAAGTTTTGAAAACCAGTGTTGTGGTGGCCTGATTGGACAAGCGAAAAAAAGTATTCAAATTGTAATATGATTTAAGAATTTCAATTACAAGACATTTGAGTTTTATAATGCAATTTCAGATTTTTTTTTTCTATTTTGTAAGCACTACTAAGCTTAATGAAATTGTAGAGTGTTATTGAATATCGGGCCATTAAAATTTCCTTTGAGCCACCAAAAATTCTAAAACCAATGATGCCAATGGCTCGGCATGACACCTAAATAAAATCTTAAAATTAGACACTGACCTGTTGCCACCATGAAATTGAGAAATTCAGTAACTATTTTCCCTTCAGGTATAATATTAGAGTTAAAATTATGATCCTGTAATTGAAGTTTCTATAAGATCTGAATTTTGTGAAATGGAATAAAGTGCAATTAATTGGTGCGTTGTGCAGTCATACATAACTTTTACACTTTTATTTTTAGTAATCAGCAACTGCTTGGCATTAGATCTTCATGTAACCTTATCTGAGGACCACTTAGTTGGTGGAAACGAAACTTCACCTGCGTGTTTAACCAAACTCGTAATCCTGTAAGAACGTAAAGCTGGAAGGTCTAACTTCTAAAACTGAAATTTGAAACTTAAATAAAAACGAATAAGGTATCAAAGTTGTTGTAGTTTTTCCTGCCCATATGATTTCTGTTGATGCGTATCGTATTGCCGTATGTAGTTTATATGCTGTCACAAAAATCTGTCAACTAAAAAGGAAAAGGATTTAACTGTTATAGAAACGCAAGGTTTTCTTTTATAACGTTTACTTTAAGATTTAGTTTAGGCGACTTCCGTTAGAAAAAATAAATGTCGATTTAGATGATTTTGTGCCCCTACATTGGTGTCTTATAAGAATAATATGCGATGGGAGTGCATTACTTTTTCAATTTCCGCGCTTATAGCGTAGGAAATTGTTTGGTTTACAAATTCTATCTAAGTATCTAAGTATCTATCTCTGTCACAGTTTTTCGTCGTTTTCGGAAAGTCCGTTCGGATTTCGGACTGTTTGTTTATTCAGAATAGTTAATGACTGACCTATGCTAGGAACTTAGGACAGGTTTGACTAAAATTAGGCAATTTAGACAAGGTGCTGATTTAGAAGTTGACGGTCATTTTGTCAGACTTGACTAAAATTTCACAATTTGGGCCAAATTTGGACCAAATTTCGAAAGTTCTTCAAATTTCATGAAATTTTGCATGGGTTACATTTGAAAGGTGCTGATTTCAAATCTGACAGTCATTTTGTCAGAATTAACTAAAATTGGACAATTTGGGCCAAATTTGGACCAAATTTCGAAAGTTCTTCAAATTTCATGAAATTTTGAATGGATTACATTTGAAAGGTGCTGATTTCAATTCTGACAGTCATTTTGTCAGATTTGACTAAAATTGGACAATTTGGGCCAAATTTGGTCCAAATTTCGAAAGTTCTTCAAATTTCATGAAATTTTGCATGGATTACATTTGAAAGGGGTTGATTTCAAATTTGTCAGTCATTTTGTCAGATTTAACTAAAATTGGACGATTTGGGCCAAATTTGGACCAAATTTCGAAAATCTTCTATTTTCATGAATAAACATCATATGCGTAAGATATTGGTGAAATGTTTTTCTGGCCCCGAAACATCATAGTGAATCGCAAAGCTGTCAAGATTAAGTTAAATGAATTAAAGAAGGGAGTAGTTTGATAAATTCCAGACTGTACAAGTCATTCAGATATCTTGAAAATTAGCCTAAAGCAATTTTCTCAAGGGCTGATACGGAAATTGTTCAAGCCTAATGGCTTCTAGTTTTATATTCATTCACACACAGTGCTTTAGTCTCTGTTATTCATATTATAGGTATATATAATCATTATATATGGTTTGTTTTGGAAAACAAACCACTTTTATCGAGGCACAAGTAAACATTCTTAAAAACACACATCTTTCTCTGTCTGGCTTATTGAAAATGTTTACGTAAATTCTGTGATTTTGATCAGAAAGAAACAATGGCTTAACCGAGCAGAATGCAAAGTAGTGCAATTTGACATATTAGAAAGTTTCAGAGAACAAAAATCATGTTATCTGTTTTTGATTGTCGAAAGTGAAAGTTGCTATTCTCTCTTTTTTCTCTCTCTCTGATCTAGAGGGGTCAAATTTCAAAGTTTTCTCTGGCGCCTCGGTCCCGACCTTGGTGGGGTCTCTTACTTCACTATATTTACCTGTTTCACAACTTTCACAATGGTATTCAAATCTATCAATACGCCCCTGATATTCTTAATAAAAAGATTGTTTTTCTCCTATGAGAGTCCAAAAAGGCATTTGTTAAAAGAACAAAAATGGAGACATAGACGTATTCAAGGTCAGTTGCAAAAAGTGGAGGAGTCCAACATTACATTATTTCTTTTCAGTCTTAAGTATCGATTAGGTTTTTTGCATGCTTTCCTTTTCTACATAAATGACTAAATTCTCCTCCACAAATTTTGACTCAGCTCTAGCTATGCCTCTTGAAGAGATGAAGTAATCCGTTTAAATTTATTCTTTTGCTAAAAGATAACCTCCGTGAGACAGATTGCATAATCATATATCTTGAAAAGTATACATTTATATATGTTTTGTATATTTAAAACTCATTTTTCCACATTTTTTAGTTTTTGAAAGTGTTGTTTGGGAGTGTCACAATAATAATCTTATTATTTTGAATATTTGTTTGGTTTTATTATTAGGTATATATAAAACACCAATCAAGAGCTATCAATGTATGAACATCAATGTATGATTTAGGAAGAAAAATATCAATGGCCATAACAAAATAATTGAATTTTTGAGTCAGAGACAGAAGAAGTATACAATATCAACTATTTAGGGCATTTCTAGCCATATATGGTCTTAAAATGATGCAATATTCAGAAATTATTGATTTTCAGAGAACTTCAGAGAATAAGTCATTTGAAAAGAACATATGACCCAATGCTTGTGAAAACCTCGAAACACTTGTTGACTCTGAAAAAACAACTATGATATGCAACGATTTTCTAGTCTATGGATACATTTTTATGGAGAATACCTTTCATATATATGAGAGTCAGAACAGTGTACAGAAGTTATGGATCTGTGCTTATGCATAACAGAACTGAAAAGCTATTGTTGCTCAAATCAGTTTTCTTTTCTATTGTTCCCTCCTTCTCTTATCCATTTCTAACTCATGTTCCCAAAACTCCTGAACTGAATAAGCTGTAAATGTTTAAGTTAAAGATAGAATAAACCCATAACAGCAAACATGTTTGAAGAATGTACCTCCTCTGAGAACTTAAGTTTTATTCATTGTGTTTTCAAGGAAAAATAAACGTGAAAATATCCTTTTTCCCGTTTTATATGAATGCTTATACAGTACACTCCCGATAACTTGAACCCCGATAACTCGAACATTCGTTAAGTCGGACCATTTTTCCTGTTCCCTGGACAGAAATTCCCTCGATAACTCGAACTTCAGAGGAAAAATGAAAACAACCTCAGTAAAAAGTGACCACTTTTCTTTTAATAATGTAAATTGTTCTTCCAAAGTTGACAAAAACTTTTTTCTCCTGTAAATTGTAAAATGCACGGAACTTGTAAACCCTCGTCATCGCCAAGGTTTAATCAGTTTGCCCAAAAGTTAGTGATATTCGGGAGGCATTGCAAGTGCTGCATGACTACATGCCCTTCAGTCTATGTGGTGAAGATATTCAACAAAAGCTCAATCCACTCTCAATTTCAACTGACAGAGACGTTACTGCTACAATGAAACAGGGTGACATTAGAACTTTTTCTCAGTGATGTATAACTATTTACTGTATACCTTTCTTGTTAGAATAGAAAAGAAAAAAAAAACTTTTAATAACTGGAATGCCCCGATAACTCGAACTATATTTTCGGTCCCTTGGAGGTTCGAGTTATCGGGAAGTGTACTGTACTTCTTTAGCTCGCACGAACTTATTGAATGAAAATATCCGCTTTTCTGAATAAATATAAATAAAAATAAATATAAATATTTCTGAATATTGCATCATTTTAAGACCATATATGGCTAAAAATGCCCTAAATAGTTGATATTGTATACTTCTTCTGTCTCTGACTCAAAAATTCAATTATTTTGTTATGACCATTGATATTTTTCTTCCTAAATCATACATTGATGTTCATACATTGATAGCTCTTGATTGGTGTTTTATATATACCTAATAATAAAACCAAACAAATATTCAAAATAATAAGATTATTATTGTGACACTCCCAAACAACACTTTCAAAAACTAAAAAATGTGGAAAAATGAGTTTTAAATATACAAAACATATATAAATGTATACTTTTCAAGATATATGATTATGCAATCTGTCTCACGGAGGTTATCTTTTAGCAAAAGAATAAATTTAAACGGATTACTTCATCTCTTCAAGAGGCATAGCTAGAGCTGAGTCAAAATTTGTGGAGGAGAATTTAGTCATTTATGTAGAAAAGGAAAGCATGCAAAAAACCTAATCGATACTTAAGACTGAAAAGAAATAATGTAATGTTGGACTCCTCCACTTTTTGCAACTGACCTTGAATACGTCTATGTCTCCATTTTTGTTCTTTTAACAAATGCCTTTTTGGACTCTCATAGGAGAAAAACAATCTTTTTATTAAGAATATCAGGGGCGTATTGATAGATTTGAATACCATTGTGAAAGTTGTGAAACAGGTAAATATAGTGAAGTAAGAGACCCCACCAAGGTCGGGACCGAGGCGCCAGAGAAAACTTTGAAATTTGACCCCTCTAGATCAGAGAGAGAGAAAAAAGAGAGAATAGCAACTTTCACTTTCGACAATCAAAAACAGATAACATGATTTTTGTTCTCTGAAACTTTCTAATATGTCAAATTGCACTACTTTGCATTCTGCTCGGTTAAGCCATTGTTTCTTTCTGATCAAAATCACAGAATTTACGTAAACATTTTCAATAAGCCAGACAGAGCAAGATGTGTGTTTTTAAGAATGTTTACTTGTGCCTCGATAAAAGTGGTTTGTTTTCCAAAACAAACCATATATAATGATTATATATACCTATAATATGAATAACAGAGACTAAAGCACTGTGTGTGAATGAATATAAAACTAGAAGCCATTAGGCTTGAACAATTTCCGTATCAGCCCTTGAGAAAATTGCTTTAGGCTAATTTTCAAGATATCTGAATGACTTGTACAGTCTGGAATTTATCAAACTACTCCCTTCTTTAATTAATTTAACTTAATCTTGACAGCTTTGCGATTCACTATGATGTTTCGGGGCCAGAAAAACATTTCACCAATATCTTACGCATATGATGTTTATTCATGAAAATAGAAGATTTTCGAAATTTGGTCCAAATTTGGCCCAAATCGTCCAATTTTAGTTAAATCTGACAAAATGACTGACAAATTTGAAATCAACCCCTTTCAAATGTAATCCATGCAAAATTTCATGAAATTTGAAGAACTTTCGAAATTTGGACCAAATTTGGCCCAAATTGTCCAATTTTAGTCAAATCTGACAAAATGACTGTCAGAATTGAAATCAGCACCTTTCAAATGTAATCCATTCAAAATTTCATGAAATTTGAAGAACTTTCGAAATTTGGTCCAAATTTGGCCCAAATTGTCCAATTTTAGTTAATTCTGACAAAATGACTGTCAGATTTGAAATCAGCACCTTTCAAATGTAACCCATGCAAAATTTCATGAAATTTGAAGAACTTTCGAAATTTGGTCCAAATTTGGCCCAAATTGTCAAATTTTAGTCAAGTCTGACAAAATGACCGTCAACTTCTAAATCAGCACCTTGTCTAAATTGCCTAATTTTAGTCAAACCTGTCCTAAGTTCCTAGCATAGGTCAGTCATTAACTATTCTGAATAAACAAACAGTCCGAAATCCGAACGGACTTTCCGAAAACGACGAAAAACTGTGACAGAGATAGATATTTAGATAGATACTTAGATAGAATTTGTAAACCAAACAATTTCCTACGCTATAAGCGCGGAAATTGAAAAAGTAATGCACTCCCATCGCATATTATTCTTATAAGACACCAATGTAGGGGCACAAAATCATTGAAATTCAAAACTAAAAGCTTCATTTTCTCTTTTCAAAAGCAAAGATTACAAAAACATAATGAAAGTGATTAAGGGTTTATATAATAGGAGCTGTCGATAAACAACACACTGAAGACTACAGTCAAATGCTTTTGAAAACGATGACGAAAATTTTAACTTGAAAATTTACCCTTGTGAATTCACAACTTTCACAATGAACGGCTCAATATGCCCCCTGAATATTTTCAATCCATAATTTCAATGCAAAAAGTTTTATCCAGAAACTTCAAGTACAATATACATAATGTAGTAGAAAGGGTCAGTCAAAAAAAGTGGAGGAGTTCAACATTATGATATTTCTTTTCAGTCTTAAGTGACGATTAGGTTACTTGCACGCTTTCCTTTTCTTCCCTAAATGACTTATCTCTCCTCCACAAATTTTGACTGACCTCTGGCTACGCCTCTGAGAAACGTATGGAAATATGTCCAAAGATACATGTATACATAAAATTAAAAGCTGATAAAACAATAAAAAAAACAGGCTAATAATTTGTTTATAGAAAATAACTATTTATTTATTTATTTATTTATTTATTTATTTATTAAACGAATATTTTTACAGGGTAAAAAGACTCAGAAATGAATAAAATATATACAATTCTGTTTTCAATGTCCGCCCTGTAGCCCAATCCCCAATAGTAGATAAAAGTTAAAACTAAGAAAAGATTTGAAAAGTAAAAGAAGCGATGGCACATGGGTAAAATTACGCCCAGTGAAGTAAACAAGCTGCAGAGTCAAAAGACTAGGCAATAAAACTGTAAAAAGACACTACTTCAGCAAAGGCAAAGGAAATGATCCTGCAGGGCACGCTTAAAGTCATTAAAATCTTCAACTTTCCTCACCTTACGCCGGAGCTCATTGAAACAGCAGGCCCCTGCGCAAAGAAAGGAACTCCTCATATATTCTAATTTCAGCTTTGGTAATGTCAGTAGATGTCCAGAATTTCTTGTCACTTTAGTGTGATCTGCAATTTCAAAATAATTTTTGAAATTACTACACACACTATTGTTCAAGCATTTCTTGACAAGGAGAAGGCAGTGAATTTTGTTTCTGATATTTACAGACATGACAGCTTTCGAATCGGCGTTTAGACCAATCAGCCTCAGAGCCCTGCGGTGGAAAGACTCTATTCTTGATTTATGAGTTTCATTTGTTTGTAACGGCACAGTGCCACAGTAGGTGAGTAATGGAAGAATACTAGACATGTAGATGGATTTGGCGCAATGCACTGTGATAAATGGTCGTAACTTGTATAGCATTCTCAAACGGCTACAACTTTTCTTATACATTTTGTCAAAATATGTGGCGAGGTTTAATGTTGGACAAACATCAACACCCATGTATTTATACGAGCTGGTGGACTGTACCATTTGGTTGTTGAAGACCACTTCTGGTTCGGATTTATTTAATGCTAAACGTTTAGATGTCCCGAAAATCATTGCTTTGGTTTTGCCCTTATTTGTATTGACAATCAATTCGTTTTCAACACACCACTTCCTAATTCTCTCCATGTCTGATGAAAGCCTGGTTTCAATTATATAAAGATCCTTTCCAGGCACATAGATGACGGTGTCGTCAGCATAAATCACGCATTTGGAGTGCTTTAAACACGTTGGAAAGTCATTGTAAAACAGCACAAATAATAATGGACCAATAATGGATCCTTGTGGCACACCATTAAAGACTTTTTCTTGTGACGATAGAGTATTCTCATGACAGACCACCTGAGAACGGTTGAATAGGTAGTCACCAAACCAAGCAAGCTCAGCACCGGTGACACCATAGGACTCAAGTTTCTTGAGAATTTTGCTGTGACTGATAGTGTCAAAAGCCTTGCTTAGATCAATGAACACTGCTCCGACCATCTTTCCGTCGTTCACATTTTGTTTGATTTTGTCGAGAAAAAACGTAACTGCTAGTTCAGTTGATCTTTTTCGTCTGAATCCAAATTGACAGTTACTTAAGAGATTACCTTTCTCCAGATAAGTAGCAAGCTGACTGTGCACGATACGTTCAATAATTTTAGATACTGCCGAAACAATCGATATGGGTCTGTAGTTTTCGATGTCGTCATGTCGTCCAGATTTGTAAAGAGGAATCAATTTCGACATTTTCCAGTCCGTTGGAAATACTCCGGTCTTAAAGGAGTTATTAATGGTGTTGGTCAATGGCTTACTCAGAGTACGTGCACAATCCTTTAACAGAAAAGATGGAATTCTATCTAACCCTGTAGCCTTTTTTCAGCTTTCGCAGTTCTCTTTCGACAAGTTCCGCTTCAACTGACGCAAATTTAAACTTGCCGGTGGTACGAAGTGGTTCGAAAGCATGTTTTTGCCAAGTGCAATTTCGAAGGGGAAACGCGTATCGCTTGAGCGTGGTTACGATATTGCTGTAGTATCTGCTAAAAGCGTTGGCGACGACTTCTTTATCGCTGGTTGGACTGTCATTGATGGTAAAAGTAGATGTTTTTATTGATGATTTCGAAGGAAATAGTTTATTTATAATGTTCCAGAACTTTGTAACATCTTTCTCAGATTCATTAAGTAGCTTGTTGTAATAATGTCTTTTAGCATTCTTGACGAGTAGATTTACTTGATTACGTTTTTTCTTATAAGCCTCAATGTCCTCTAGTTTCCTACTTTTGCGCGATTTTCGTAACAAAATATCTCTTGCATTCATGTGCGATTTAACTTCAATATCCACCACGGACAAGGCTTTCCCCGGACTCGTTTTTGTATCATTGGAGCGATTTCGTCTAAACAGGTCAAAATGATTCGTTTTAAGTTATTCCAACAATAATTTACGTCGGTTGTTAAAGAAACTTGTTTGAACTCAGGATGTTGTAGAAGTTTTTCAGACATCTTTTCCGCAGAATAGTTTTTATAGTTTCTGCATTGAATGCATTTTGCTGGGTAGGATTGATGGTTTAATTTCCTTACGCAGGCTATTATATCATGGTCACTAATAGCTGAAGGTATCACAGTCGTAGTTGAGATTACTTGTGGCTTGTTGGTAAAAACCAGGTCAATTAATGTCTCGCTTGTATCAGTGATTCGCGTTGGTAGTTTAATTAGTTGGTGGAAACCAGTAAGTCTGAAAAGTGATTTTAAAACTCTATTGTCTGAACTGTCGAGGTAGTTTATGTATATGTATAGTTTATGTATAGATATCTCCATAGCACATGATGCCCGCCACATGTGTCCCGTGTCATATCATATGTTTGTTGCTAATAAAAATGTAGCTAAAATTAAAACATAACGGGGAAACATGTGGGGCTTGAAGGTATTATATATAATTTTATTTCTTAAAGATTTGTGATTTATAAAAACAAAAACACATTTGATTCAGGCAAGAAGGACATTTTTAGTGAAAAAATTGGGTGTACAAAAAGGAAATATAGTCCCTAGTGTGTTTTGCTGAGTGATAACTTCCTCTGCCGAATTAATGGGAGCTAAAATTGAAAGTTTGTCGCCAGGTTGTGTTAAGAGGAGATGTACCTCTCCACAAAAAACCAATTGATGTAGAAAAACACACTACCGCAAATAAATCAATGCTTTATTGGCCGGAATTCACGCTACTGAAATTTGATATCGTGTGACCAGGAATCATAAGAGCCATGTAAACAGCACACAACGTGACGTCACTTTAGGCCGTTTTAGGATCATCATCATCATCATCATCATCATCATCATCATCATCATCATCATCATCATCATCATCATCGTCATCATCATCATCCACGGGTAAACCAATATCTGCTGTTGCTTCGCGCCGCAGATAATTACATTCATTGTTTCCTATCGATGTACCATATATCGATGTACGGATTTTCGAAAAGAAAATTCGAGTATCATGAAACAGTGACTATAGGACGGATTTCACATGTAAAGCGTCGTTAGTTAAAATTTCACGACTGTAAACGATGTCCTTCTACTTTTGCCGTAACCGAAATTGAAGGTGAAAACTAATTTCAATTGATGGCTTTATCACTGACTCGCTCGCGCGTGGAGTAATGTCTTCAAAATACCAGTTGGTAGAGCGACAGGACTAAAATTCCTAGGTCGTGGGTTCAAATCCCGCCTGGTTCGGAGTTCGGAGAAAAATGATGTTGTACGGACGTTGTGCAACGGTCAAAAAACCGAAAACAACATTGCACGGGCGTCGTAGCATAACATTAGCGAGCTTACGAACCGACGACGAGAACGGCGACGGGAACGTCGGAAGCTCAATTTTATCTATTGCGCATGCGTAAACCAAAGGGAAAACCCATCAGACGTTCGTTGACAACGCGAAAAATAACATTTTGACGTTCTGTGAAAACGTGAACATATCTCAACAAAAATGGCTGATGTTTTTGTGAGCTCTGTGAAAAGAAAAAACTCGTAAGTAGATTTTTCAGTCAATTTGCTAACAAGTTGGTTATTTCATAGAATCTAGATAATTCTTTTGAAGGTTGACAATGATTTGTTGTCATTCTGAATTTGTTGCTTCTAATATATTTTGTTAACAAAACTGTTTATGATCGTTACTTTTTTAAAGTAGAGTAATCAAAGAAAGGTACCAAAAAATTTGAAAGTACCAAAAAATCACCAAAGAAACCTGCATAGAGAAACGCCTGAACTGTTTGTGTATTTAATATTTTCAAATTTGATTTTTCTAGCTCTGCCATGAGATGGACAGAGCAGCATAATGTGTTGATGTTGAGAGAAATTTTGGTTAAAGAACCTTACAAACACAAACACGGTTCAGTTGAACGTGGTCAGATATGGGAAGACATTGCTGAAGTATTGAATGGAATACCTGAACCCAACTTTATGGTCACAAAAAGATCAGTTCGTGACCATTTCAATACTCTGTGTACAAACTACAGAAAACGTCTTAGAGATGAGGACAAAGCTTCTGGCATAGCACCAGAGATCACAGAAGTGGATGAGGCCTTAGCTGACCTGCTGGAGAGGTTCGATCAAGCAGATGAGGAATTTAAATTGGAAACTAACCGGAAAAAAGCAAAAATTGAAGAAGATATGAATAAAGCTCAGGAGATACGTAGGAAATCTTTAGAAACTTTAGGAGAGACATCACCTTTAACTGATTCTACAAAACGTACAAGTAGAAATAATGGTACAGACACTGTTGTTTATCTGAGAGAGAAAATGGAAAATGATTCAATATTAAAAAAAGAAAAACTGGAAATAAAAAGAAAAGAAAGAGAGGATAACCAAAATCAGTTACGTCAGATGCAAGAGCAGCAAACTGCTATGCTGAAGCAAATGACCAATTCCATGCAGCAGCAACAACAAATGACTTTAGTATTTATGCAACAACAAGCTCAACAACAACAACAACAACAAGCTCTGATGATGACACTTATAGAAAAACTCACAAAAAAGGACTAAATATAAATATTGATTTACTGTAACATTTTGTTATTACATTAATACTGTTCAGTTTATGTTCTGTTTTATTTTTTTCTCAGAGAATCGTTTTTTTTGAGTCGTAAATATTCACCAAGGAGTAAAAGTAAAAATAAAAATTATCTTGTTTTGAACTTTTTATTGGGTTATGACTTGTTTATAGTAAACTATAGGTTACATATTTATCTACCATAGTTTTTGTTTCTGATATATATATATATATATATGTAATATACTTTGTAAACAAATTTTCAGTTTTTAAAAGGTATTAACATGCATTGTTTCTATTATCCTTCTAAACAAAGTATGATTCAATAATTGGTGGTTCACATTGAAAATAATTTGATGTCTCTGAACCATATAAACAGCAACGTGCATTGTGCAACAAAGCACAAATGATATACATTTTGCCAACTGCATTCAGGCCAAGTTTAAGATTCTTTTTGAAATCCAGGAATTTAAAATAATTTATGATGTCTCCAAACACCCATTCAACAGAGACTCTTACTGCACTCATTCTACTGTTCCAAATTAATTGTTGTGGTGTAATATTTGCTCCTTTGAATCCAGATTGTAGATGAACAGACAGTGGATACGCTGGATCCCCATATATGCAAAGGGGGCTGCCATTTGGTAGAAAACAGTGCTGGGACATTTGCTGTAGTAACCCAGAATCAGCCAACATTCCGCTATCATGTCTTTTTCCCTCAACGGGTCCAAACAGATTAGCTACGAGACCATTGGGTGCTACAACCGATTGAAACTTTAGAGCATGAACTTTTTTGTGTCCATTGTAAACGATCCTTTGGTTTCTCCCAGGTCTGCTAATCGGACGTACCGTTCCATCTACAAACCCCCAACAGTTAATTAAGGGAGCTCCGCATTGGTGAATTACATTAGCAAATGTTTGCAGGTTATTTACTGAAAGCCAATTTTGTTGAAAGCTTTGCAAAAGATGACTCCAACTTGCGTATAAAATGTTCATTACGTGATTACTGATCATACTTAGTTGGGGTACAGGTTTACCGAACCGTGGTATCATATCAAGGTACCTGCATGGGTATGCAAAACGTTTTAGAAAAATACATAGAGCTTCAGTAGAGTCATATACTGTTCCATTGTAACAAGTGAAAGAGTCAGGGAATTGGAAAATATCAAGAAGACGATATATATCATTGCGAAGGAATCGAAATTCGGCTTTGCACTCATCTTCGCCCATGGTATCTAAATCAAACTTCTCATATGACCAGTAGGGATAATCAGGATTTCTCGATTTGTTTATATCGTATAATAGCACAAATTCTTCATCGTCAATTATATTTGCAGCGTGTGAAAGCAATAAATGATTTCTGATTTTTCTTAACTTCGGCATGTTTACCATTAGTAAATTACTTTTCTTAATTTGTTTATGTTTTACTGTTCGCGCCAATAATCGTAACTAAAATAATACGGAAGACGGCAACCGCAACGCAAGAAAAATTTAACGTCGCCGTTGCCGTTCTCGTTATCTCGTCGTAAGCTCCCTATTAACGACAAATGAAAAGTCACCAGCGGGAATTGAACCCTGACTTCTCGCATGAATTATGAGAGTGACAACCACTACACTACAGCAAATTGCTAATGTAGTTGACTGTTATCAAAATTTTCATGGTTTTCAAGATTACCTTACGAACTAAATTGCATACAGAATTCCGGAATACAAAATGCAACGTTCTTTTGACGTCAAAAGAAAGTCAGAATTGACTGTAAGTAAATAAAAGGTAAACGGTATAGGATAAACAAAAAATTACAGTATATACCACTCTAGTCACGACATAAGCTTTCAACGGTTACAGGATTTTGAAATGTTTTTTTCAGGTCGAAACTATTTGCGACCAATCTTGACGTTTTCTTGACGTCAGTGAATGGTCATTTTTGGTTACGACGTTAGAACAACCATAAAACAACGTTGTGTTGACGTCGTGTGTTAACTGGGGTGGTTCCATTCACATTGATTAAAACCGGTAAAATATTTTTACCCGGGTTACTATACAGTAGACTCCCGGTTATTCGAACCTGCACTTATTCGAATAATTCGGTTATTCGAAGTGAGATGGCGTTCCCCTTGGATCTGCTTACCCAACTCAGGCAAAAACACTCTCGGTTATTCGAACTTCAGTTATTCGAATAATTCGGTTATTCGAAGTGATTTCTATTCCCCTTTCGGCCAATTATAGGCTAAGTCATCCTCAGTTATTCGAATTTTTCTTATTGGAAGATCGTCGAGTGAGAACATTGATTTTCTGCGATTAAAACACTTTTTTTCTTCAAAAAATCAGGTTTTAATATTCATGGCTATTTACACTCTTCAAGCAATTTCTTCAAAAGTTCAATATTCTCCTTCGGTCCAGAGAATTGAAGCAAACAGGGGATCCTCAATCCCTTATCATCTCCAAAGTTAGTTCTTTTCCCTGTCACTTTTACTTTGCAAGTACACAACATCTCTGACTTCAGAAAGTAAAATATCGTTTTGGCAAATTTTCCTGTTTTTCCTTTAGGCAAATGACCAACAATATCTCCTTTTTTGCAGACCGCCACTGCATATTTGTCTATGTCGTTTGTTGGTTCCATTTTAGCTTCTAGGACTTCACCAATAACAGCGTTCCATTTCTTTTGTTACTCATGATATCCCATGACGGTTGAGTTACTCTCATAATACTTGATAAGAATGATTTCTATCGGCTGTGTTTCGTTGATTATCATTGAAACAAGATCCATTGTAATTTTCACTTCTTCGTCCTAATTGTGGTGTGACTGCTTTGTTGTTGTGTTGTTTCGTTTCGTTTTCTAACATTCGAACGTTTTAAAAGGATCATTCAAAATTCGATCGTTTTCTTTGATTTTCGAACGTTTCATCTAATTTTCGAACGTTCCGAAAGCTCGATTAAAAAACAAGTGGGTGGATGTAAACAAACTTTTTAAAGGCTCTTCAAATCCACATCAAAGATGGCAACCGCTCAGACAACGTCAAGGAAGAAAGCTGTTCTGACGATCAAAGAAAAATATCTTGCTTTGAAAGAGCTTGAAAAAGAAGGAACAACTAAAAAGTCTATTGCTAAAAAGTATTCTTTGTGTTTATTACGCTGAACTGAACAACAATGCCTCAATTACTTCAGAAAAGTCCATCCCATTAAGGTTAAGTTGAAAATCTGGCGGGAAAACGAATTTTTCAGTTATTCGAACTCCCGGTTATTCGAAGTAAATTCTTATCCCCCTTGGAGCTTCGAATAACCGGGAGTCTACTGTAATCATTTATCTCTTCTGGCTTCAAGGTAATTAATGTTATTATCATTCCTGGATTCTTGGACAAATTTGACAATCGGCGTAGGCGAAAATTTCATAAAGACCGTTCCCTTATTTTGGCTAACATTTGAAATCATTACCTTATCGGACAAAACTTAGTCGGACAAAAGTGACTAAATTTTCTGGAAGTGGCTAAAATTTTGTCCGACTAATAATTTTGTCCGACTTAAATTTTGTCCGACTAATTATTATGTCCGACTAAATATTTGGTCCAAATAATTTTTTTCAGAATTCTTCTTCTTAACGGTTTTCATTCCAAACCATGTCTTCTATAAAGGAAAATTTACCGATCCTTCCAAACAGGCTAAACTAATCAAGAAAAAAAACAAGAAAATCTGCCTCTCCGGAAATCCTGTTTGCAAAAGTTTTGAAAGCTGACAGATTGATTTCAAAAGCAAAGAAGGACGATCTTGAAAGTATGTTTGCTTATATCCCTCCTGTTGATGTTGCTTTTATAAGACCCTATTAAAGTGAAAAAAGATAACTTTGGTAACATTTTATGCAATTTATATTTTCAAACCATATATTCATAGATTGTGTTACATTTTTTAGGGTTAAGGTTAGCTATTTTATTAATTGTTTTTTGGCTAAGTCCTTTGTATATCCTCATGGGACATAATATTATTTATGACCTAATTTTTGAGATTTTATTTAAACTGCAGAATTTTAATGCACTTTTAAGACTTTATCAGCATCTTATGTTCTTCTACAGTCGCCATTTTAAACTTACAATAAAAACAAACGATCTGTACTATTTACAAGATAGTCAAATAATGGTTTTAAGTTAAATCAACAACCTCGTATCAACCTGTACATAGAATAACCCGTATTTGCATGGCTTTTGGAGATAGCACATAATAATTTTACGGGTTATTACGAATAAGGAGATAAAACAGGATAAGACTGCCCATTTGAAGGGTATTTAACGCTTTTTTCGGAGAAAGCTCACGAAGAAAGAACAAAATAACTCTGAAAGGCTTGAAAACAATCGAGGCTCGTTTTTTCCAAAAATGGAGATAGAACAAAATAATTCTCAACTAACAATATGAATATGATGGAAAAGAAGGCAGCAATGAATCAGAATCGAATTCAGATGAGGAAATCAACGTGTTTATCCAAAACTTTTCAGATGAGAGTGACAGTAAAGTCATTAGAAATCCATGGGAAAAGAGAAAAGCACCGGTAATAACAGAAACTTCCGATGAAAGTGATAGCGAGGTGGTTCAAAAGTAAAAGAAGACGGCCATAATAGAAGAAACGCCTGAAACTAATGCAAGAATCAAAATAGATTTTTACACTGATCAGGAATATGACATTGAAATTGAAAAATAAAATTATACTATCAAGTAAATAAAGTATTGCATTTTTTTTAATTGCCTCCCAAAATTAAGTAAGTTATGGAATTTTAGAAAAGGACCAAAATTTTAGTCGGACAAAATTATTAGTCGGACAAAAGTTACTAAAATATTTGGAGGTGACTAAAGTTTTGTCCGACTAATATTTTCGTCCGACTAAAATTTTGTCCGACTAAGTTTTGTCCAATAAGGTATCTTTTAAATGTTATTTGCGTAAACCTCTGGGAAAATGGAGCACTTCAGCAAGTTAGTGAAAATATTACACGAATTGCTGTTGCTGAAATCCATTCAATACATGCATTTGCTCATGTTCTTCCTTTGCAACATTAAACCCATATATCTGTCCCCGCCCGTTCTTCGATATTCAACAATAAGAATTGTTAATAAAACAT
The DNA here is from genome assembly GCA_027922465.2 of Turritopsis dohrnii. Taxonomy (NCBI): domain Eukaryota; kingdom Metazoa; phylum Cnidaria; class Hydrozoa; order Anthoathecata; family Oceaniidae; genus Turritopsis; species Turritopsis dohrnii. The sequence goes on from BQMF02000004.1 coordinate 1,516,831, forward strand.
TCAAGGGAAACTTGCTTCTATCTCATTCACAACACAACATCGCCAAAACTTTTCCCAGCCCAAAGATAAGCCTAAAAGAACAATTACCTGCAAAAATACTCTTCACGTTGCGGGGAGTGTGGGTTCTGAACATGTTTAACATGCTTATTCCAATTACCTCGTTACGTTCTTTCATCAAATTTCAAACTTAGCAGTTAGAGACGCTTGTGAGCAAATACTGAAACCCAGAAGATGTGTCACGTGCCTTTCTCCTTCCTTCACTTAGCCTCGGTTTAACTTCAGGGTAAGCCTCTTTACGGAACTCTTGACTTTAACGATTTTTTTTTCAGTTCACTAAATTTTCTATTCGTGAACTCACTGTAGCATCCACACAATCGAACAGAACAGCACGGAAAAATCATGAATGACGGCAAGTGCGCAATACTCCTTTTCAAACATTCCTAAATCTCCTTCTTGCAAACTTCACCTCGTTTTTGCAACACTACTAAATTTGGCAAATGAGATCTACACAATTAAAACCACATAATTAAAGATTAATTCGTGAACTGAAAAAACATGCTTACTTAAAAATAATCACCACCACTGAACAGCCACCAGAAGATGAGCATCTTAATTACATCTTTGGTGTGTAAGATTTGTACTAACTTTTTAATAAAGCATTAGCTGTTATAACTCGTTTTATTATTTGTATTCCGTCTGGAACCAGAACATAGTAGTTGTGAACTTTTTCAGAGAGAAACATGTGGTGAAACACACGCTCCCGATTGTTTTCGAAGTTAATGATTGTTTGCGGTATTGACAATTAGTTGTGATTAGGTATGATGTCAATTAACTTGAAGTTCTTTAAAAATTTATTAACTCTTTTCCATAATAATAATCGATCAAATCAGTTGGATAACATCATAATAATCAAAATGACAGCAAGATTGAATCATCTATATGTTCGTTATTTTTAGCTGGCTCTCTGGAAAATATTGCATTTACAAACGTGAACCTAACTGCTCCAAAGTGTAAAAGCAAGAGTTATCAACTATTGCCCACAAACACTATTCTTTTCATCTTTTTCAAGCGATTTTCTAAATGATTTTGTAATAATTCAGTAAAGATAATTCATCCTCCTCTGTTACTAGAGAAAACTATTGTTCTTAGCACGTCTTTCTAAGAATTATATGGTTCAATTAGAGGATGAATAACTCAATTGTGACCATCAATGGAATTATCACAGAAGAAACTTCAATCGATGATTTTACCTAATCCAAGCAATGTTTTTTGAAAATTGTTTCGAGCAAATATTTTCAGAATTGTTCTATAACCAACCGTATGAAAATTCTTTGTAAGGACAAGAAAGAAGAGTCTTCCACTAGAAAACATGGTAGCTATGTCGAAGTCAAAAAAGAAAACGTATTAAAACATAGCGAAATGGGGAAGAGGAGAAGGCCATCTTCTTCCTTACGTAGTATAAAAAGGTCATTCTCATTTTCATTTTCATATACCTCATCAATTAACTTGGAAGATTCAGAATCTGATCTCCACCCCAAAAGATAGTCCAGATATGATCGCTTCAAGCCTGATTGAGATGGACATCGAAATTTGTGCTATGTGCTCATTGTGAAAGTTGTTGAATTTTTTTTATTTACAGGAATACAGTTCCAAATCGCATTACACCAAATTATACTTAAAACACTTCCAATGATTTTGTTTGCTTCAGTGATAAAAGCAGCAGTTGATCCATACTGTTTGTCTTTTTAGTCAATTATGCGAAGTTATCGTCACTAACTGCTCTGTATGACCCAGTCATCAAAATCGTCAGAATTTCACTGCGGTTAAAAAGGACTACACAATTACGATGAACCAAACTTTTATAATACATTAACAAAAATATTTTATATGCATTGCTTTATGGGAATATACAGTTTCTATAACGAAAGTAAAAAAAAATCGAAAGTAAAAAATTACATTGCATTTCATATAAACCGCCAATATAAACTAAATGCTACTTTTTATGAAAATTGAAATAAACTCCAGTAAATGTAACACATTTAATGAGATGTTAAACATTTTCCGGTTAAAAAACATCCACCATTCTGATTGAACATGTTACCTTAACATAACAGTTACCTCAATGGATCATACTATGGTGTACAACCTTTTTAAATACTAGATTTTAAATACAAGAGCATGAACAGGTCTCTATGATTTAGTAAACATATTATTACTGGGAATCACGCAAGGCATTTGATAAAGTAGCTTATCATGTTCGTAAACGATTACAAGAAACTTAAAATACGAAATGAAAGATGAAATAGCTTTCTGTATACTGACATGGTTGATATCCATTAACAGTCCGCTGTCTGACTTTTTCCTTCAAGGGATGTGTACACTTCTTTTTCTGTGAACACCAAGCTTGAGTAATGTGGTTGTAACTCTACATTATATCCGTCATTTTCATAATTTTCAGGATTTGGCGACACGACATCAGAATAATAAAAATCTGCAGGATTTTCTTCTTTACGACTTTTGGTACGATGTTTAAATCTCCTAACCCACATTGTTACCACTAGTACCACCGCTATTACCACAAATATCGGAATAGTAACTGATACAGCAACAGTAATAGTGCTACTGCCTTTATCAGCTGCAGAATCAAAATGATAATGAAATTACTTTTAAAAAGAAGTTTTCAGAAAAAAGATACACAGACAGTTTACAGTTTTCTACGTAAATAATAGCATACCATTTTGTTTACAATAGAACCCATCGCCTACTTTATCGTCTTTGCAACTACAAGCATATGAGAGCCAATCAGGTAAATTAAGACAATCTGCGTTTTCATGACAGTAACTACTTTTGCTGGTGCATTCGTTGAAATCTGTTGTAAAGTAGAGAGAGAGAGAGAGAAGTATTAGGATGTCAAATGGCTTAACCACTCGCTTTTCAATTCAAGCGATCTTGAAATTTAGTGGTCCTTAAATCCTATTGCCTACATCAATGTTTTAGCAAGCCACGATTTGAAACGATTTATTGGTTACTTTTTTGGTGGTGACATAAATACCATAAAGACTACACAAAACAAAACGTATTAAATAACAAAGTACAGAAAAATTGAATGCTTTTTTATGGCGCCATAGTGTAGTGGTTATCACTCTCGTAATTCATGCGAGAGATCGGGGTTCAATTCCCCTTGGCGGCGATTCACCATGCGCGGGTGAATGTACCATAGCGCCGGGTCGACCCATGCCATGTGAGGGAAATTGGGTAGATGATACATCGGGTGTTGCAGGAGGTCATCCAGAAGAGCACAGGTCCTTGATTGGGTTTGTGTCACTCATGTAAGTGTCAAATACTTCGGAGGCTCCAACCTAAGCCGTGGCCCCTCCTGGAAAGCAGATGCAATAGCAACTGAGTGAGGCTAGCCACGTAAAACAATACCAAATAAATAAATGAATAAATAAATGTGCATTAATGAAAATGACAGTGTATAAAAGAATCATAATAAAATAAGTAATCCGAACGTGTATTGCTGATTTGCTTCTTTTCTCTAGTCTAATGGCAACACAATATTAAAAAAAGCCCATTTCAATTCCTGACCAATAACAACAGTGTCATTCTCTAAAACGTTTGTGCTAACCATGCTAGTGAATTGAATAGACAAACCCCTCAATTATTTTCCATTACACACAATGTACCTTAAATTATTCACAATGTTCAAAATGTTCAAATTCTCCAGAGAATTTTCGATTTCGTAGTTTGTTTTACATCAACTATTTGCTGGAATCATGAAGGGAAAATGACTTTTTATGTATATTAATGGTGGATTAATGCCTTCGATTATCCTCGACTACCGCCAAGAATATCCGCTTCCTCCAATTTACAGTCATAACGTTAGACATAGGGTTAGACTGATTTGTTTTGATGTTGTCTCAAGGTCAACAGTTTGTCAAATGGTTCTAATTGAAAGATTTACCCGTTATTCTGAGAGTAGACATAACCAATTTAGCTTGAAATAACGCAGTTGTTTCGAATAGATTATTCTTGTTATCTTCGAAGGTTTTCGTCAATTCTTGTTCCATTTGCTCAGTTCCTGACAATTCATATCCCGTAAAGGAAATCAAAAACTGAATTGACATGTTTTCACTAAAATAAATCCATTAAACAAAGTAGTATGGATCGAAAGAGTCATGCTCAGTGTTCTGTTATTTCAAATTATATTTGAAACAAATGATAAAGATATGAAAATGCAAGGGCATTTCAAATCTTTCTTACATTATTAGCGACTGCTGCTCAACACCAACATCGCTGTCAATCAACATAGCGAATAGTTTAGACAACTAAATAATAAAATAATGATGTTGCTTGGATTCTTATTATTTACATGTATTTGGTTATGCTCATTGGGATACTGTTTTATGGACATTATAATTGACAATCATTATTTGTGATAGTGATTTCAATGAAACAAAAATAATGTCCTTACTCTTTCGCGTAATCTCTTCGAAAACGAATCACTTATTGTAGCAAACTGTTCTGATGACGTAAGTTTTCCATGAACGTGCACGTTAGAGAAACGAAATGATAGCTGCATTGTTTTTCTATCTGTGCGAAAAATCAAAGTAAAATTGACCAGAGATAATGTAAAGTCATTGGTGATTCAAAATTTAGAAACAACCAAAGCCTATTTACCTGCAATACTGTATGAGTTAGGAATATCTAAACATTACAAAATAAAATTGAAAATTTATCTTCAGAGACAAAGCCGGTAATCCTTGTTTGCTCCTACCATTTACCTTTAACAAGTAACGAAATTCTTTTCCGATATATTTTGTCATTTTTATCAGTCAAGTCGCATTCATAGGAACCAGTGTCGTTCTTCTGTGTGTTTAAAATTTGAATAGTGTATGTATTATTGCTAACATCGCATATCAAGCGATTATTGTATTGATTCAGTTGTACTGATGTGAAAAAATTGCTTTCACCAATTGCAATTAAAAGATTTTCTTTTTTGCATTTAATTCTGATCGTATCGATACCACGCCATGTCAATATAGCATTTTCTCCATTTCTTTTAGGCAAAATCTTTTTGAGCGGTTCTAAAATAGTACATACAGAAATCCTGGTGAAGAGATTGTGGTAAACAATATCCAAGTTAAAAGTATAACTAATTTTTAAAATGTGTGATTCATCTTTTTAAAAAACTGAATGTGAACATTACGATAATCGCTTTTTTGCAAATTTTGAAGAGAAAATTGTATATATAACAATGGGTAAAATATATATTCTAGTTACTTTTTGATATTAAAAACTGTTGCGGCACAAGATCAGAAGTCTAAGGTAATCAGTGGAGTCATTGAAGCAATTTGAAAATTTGGATCAATTTTGGACATAACTTGGTCTGATTATGAAAAACAAATATAAGATTATTGATTCAGTTAAGAGAGACCCAATCTGGCATAGATTACTTTTTCATTAACCAATAAGAACACATGCCTTTCGTAAGAATGCCGGACAGCCACGGGGTCGTAAAAATGTTATGCTAGAATAAAAAGGATTTCATCGTCAGTAAATATAATATGATGTCACAAGTTTAACATGGTGGCCTAAGAAACATAAGGTTGTAGTAATTATACCTCATCAACATAACCAATTTGAAGGAACGAGTAGTACGTTCCTGTTTTTAGTTTTCCGTTGAAGAACTTTTTCGTCGCTTGATCATTTTTTGGGTACCATATTTCATTTCCAACTGTTAAGTACTTAATCATATTTTCGGCAGGAAATTCAGCAGTTATATATGGTCGTCCTTCAGAGGAATTCTCATAAGATGTTAATGCTGATACATCTATCGTAAGATTCTTTGTAATGCCTTCATAAACGAGGATTTGGTAGTATCTAAATGCATCAAGTACACCATTTTCGCAATAGTTTGATAACAAATAACAAAATAATAGCGTATTGACTATTTTAAAAATCGCTTTGACGATCATCAATCACAAATAGAGGCATATAGAAATATTCACCATTTTTAGTTTTATTATTAAAATACAATTTATTTATTTCAACAAAAGCATTTCGGTTTGCGCCATCATCAGTGTCATATATACAAATTTTTATTCAAATTTGTATTTGTATATATGATACTGATGAAATATGATAATTTCGAAATATGGAAATGTTTGTCATCTTTGTGATAGTTCTAATGTTCTTACTTGATATCGGAAGGTCCTCTATGAAATAGCATGGTAATAGTGTCATAGGAGATTTGGAGGGTGAGCTTATCAATTTTTTGAATATCTTTGCGTTCTAAAAACAGTCAGCAATAAAATCAATACAACTCATGCGCATTCTATAAAATATATTTCTCATGCTCCTGGAATATTTCTGCAATATCTGTCTTTGTAATCTTCCAAGAAACATCTTCTACAATATTGCCTTTTGTAAAGACTTTTGTAAAAACTCCTTGTTAATTCTGGTAATTCTTCTAATGTTTTCTTAACAATTTCCAGCCTCAGTTATGACCTCGTATTTTGAAAGAACTTACTTCGATAGCTCAGAGAAATTCGCTATCTTTCAAGTTTGTAGACATTTAAAGTGCTTCGTATGCTTTCTGTTAATACCTAACATTCCTTATATATTTGACAATAGTGGTTTTGAAAACAATCGATTCGTAGATTGAATAGATAAGTGGAAATTTATGATAACTTGCCAATTGTTTGTTCAGCAAATAATCCTTTGTAAAGATTTCCCTAAGAACAGAACAAAATAAAAAACAGATATGCTTAAAATCTGTAAACTGATAAATGCAAATATTTATTTTTTCAATGAATACCTGATAATTTATTACAGCTCTCCAACAAAATGTCACATTTCCAATGAAATCTAACAAAATTTCTTTGTTAAACAATTTCACAGACTTAACACCTTTCCAAATATCAACTTTAAACGATTCACGTATATCTCTTGCATTGATTTCTTCAGTGATCTCAACATTTTCACAAGAATGGTGATCTTTGATAACGCCAATGTCATAGTAACTGAAATAAATAAAACACTTTCTAAAGGTCCATTGTCATTGTTTTAAAAATAAAGCAAGAGTCAGATGGCGCAAAACGGGTAGCAGAAAATTTACTTCTAAAATGTTACTTCTAAAAAGTTACTAAAGCGTTCTTAAAAGGTTAGGTTTTAGATACATGAGTTGGAGTTGGTTATATTTATTTACCCAGTTTAACTTCGAAAAGGACGTGTCAAATTTGCGTGGGGGGAACCCCGTGACGAAAATTTCAATTTGGAATTGGAAACAGGAAATGTACCCATGTTGTAGAGCTCGGAATACTGATAAAAAAAATGTATGGCATCGTTTCGCTTCGACCAACCGTTCGCTGATCAAAGATTTTGACGACGTCACAACTGCACTACCAAAATACATAGGCTCAAAACTTTCGTCACCCCATCGCCTGTATCGCTGACCCCAAAAAACGTCAGTTATCCCCATTGGATCCCGAAATATATCCTCAAAAAGGTTGCAATCGATTGGGGATGCAATGCAATGGTTCACCGTGACAATAAAAAAACTTACGTTACGCCACGTTCTACTATATAACAATCGTAAAAACACGCAAGGCCTAACGAAGAATATGACCACAATTAAGAAGATTTTGACCGTAAAATTTAACGAAATTTATCACTCTCTAAGATAAAAGTGTGACACACACTCCCTATTAGACTCCCTAATAGACTAGTAAACTGTGAAAATTTTTTTACTGAGTTTAATTTCGAAAATGTGTCAAATTCGCCTTTCCCGTGTGTGAACACCCTGACGAAAATTTCAATGTGGGAATCGGAAACAAAAAATGTACCCATGATGTAGAGCTCGAAAAACCGATTAATAAAGTGATTGGATCGTTTCGCTACGACCAACTGTTGCAGAGATATCGTCGATCAAAAATTCTGATGACGTCATGGCCGTAGTTTTAAGTATTGGCTTCGAGATATTTCCCCCAACGTCGCATTCGATTGGTGAAGCGAAACAAACATGGATAGCTTTGTCGTGTCCAATCTGATACCACTTGACTAGAATCCTGTCGGTATAGGGGAAGTCCTGCGAACGGTATGGAGGCAGCAGGCGGTCTGCAACTTTTTGCTGGCCAACAAAGTGGTTGCGAATCTGCTGTTCATGCAATGAGAGAGATCTACCAAGATGACGACACAGAGGCGATTCTTCTGGTTGACGCGTCAAATGCATTCAACAGCATAAAAAGACAACTGATGATTCACAATACCTTTATAACCTGTCCTACACTTGCCATGTCTGCGTCAAACTGTTACCAACAAACCATCCGCCTGTTCATAATTGGTGGAGGTGAACTCCTGTCGAAAGAGGGTACGACTCAAGGTGATCCTATTTCAATGGTCATCTACGGATTGACCTTAGCGCCTCTAATGTCCTCTTTAGAATCATCACCTGAAACCGACAAAATTAAACACGAAGCATTTGCTGATGATCTAGCCGGCGCAGGGAAACTCAATATTTGGTTGAAACAACTGAAGAGTTTGGGACCAAAAGTAGGCTATTTTCCGAATGCGACCATCTCTTGGCTTATTGTCAAAGAAAAACACCTGAAAAAAGCTGAACGCCTTTTTTATGATTGTGATGTGAATATCACAAGCGAGGGAAGAAAGAATCCAGGAGCTTTGATTGGCTCTACAATGTACAACGAAAAGTACACCAATACTCTTGTCGCCAAATGGGTTAAAGAACTTGCTCTTTTGGCTAATATCGCCAGAACATATCTACAAGCAGCATGTCCATACGTATATACGTTTAATGCTGGTTATCTGCAAAAATTTAATTACTACATCAGAACGCTTAACGACATCTCAAATCTTCTTCAACCAGTTGAGGATGTCATCCGAAATTTGTTTATGCCAGCTTTATGCAATGTTCGTCACTGCAGCGATGTCGAATGTCAGTTATTCTCGCTTCCAACCAAACTGGGAGGATTTGGTATCATCAATGTGACAGAGATTGCAGAAAGGGAATTTTCAAACTCTTCCAAGATTTGTCAGCTGCAAACTAAAAACATCATCGCCCAAAACGAATTCGTCGTATATGATTCACGATCGAATAAAGTTGTTGCAAATATAAAATTAGAAAAATCAGCTCAAAACTCAAAGAAGTTAAATCAAATACGCGACACTATGAATCAATTAGAAGCAAAGGAAAACGAAGTTGCACGCCTTGAAGGCTCCTTAATATGGCTTTTGACTCTGCCGTTGAAAGAAGAAAAATATGCCCTGAACAATCAAGAATTTTTCGATCTTATGCATTTTCGTTACAATTGGGAACTACAACATGCTCCACAGTACTGCGCATGCAAAGCGAAATTTTCACTGCAGCATGCCTTAAATTGTCGTCTTAGAGGCTACGTCATTTGTCGCCATAACCACCTACAAGATGTTTTTGCAAATTTACTCGGTGAATGCTGCAATGACGTCAACGTGGAACCGCCACTTCTTGATATTACGGGAGAAGTGAAAGATCTGAAAGCTTCAGCAGTCAAAGCCGACAAAGCAAGAGCAGACGTAAGCGCCAGTGGAGTTTGGCAAGGTTACAGAAGAGCACTCTTTGACGTAAAGTTAACGAAACTAACAGCTCAGACGTATCTAAGCAAATCCATTTTGTCAACATTCACTGCATTGGAGAAAGAGAAAAAACGGAAGTACAATGAGAGAATCATGATGGTCGATAATGGAACGTTTACTCCCTTGATTTTCAACGTAACCGGAGGGATGGCTCGAGAAGCATCGATTTTTATAAGCAAACTGGCAGAAAAGATTGTGAAAAAAACAGAAACAACTAAAGGTGAAACGATAGCATGGCTTCGACGAAAGATTTCATTTACATTGATTCGTACGACAGTGAATGCGCTGAGAGGAGAAAGGAAGATATCACAACACTTTGTGAATGTTGACAAGAACGATATTCCTCTTGACGTTGCAGTCAAAGTACATAATCTAGACTGAATACATGGGATACATTGTAGCTCGTCGGGAGCGGCGGACGAGAAAAAAAAAATTATGCAGATATAAACGAATTCTGATGTAAATGTTTTTATTCAACAGGCAGTATTATAATAATGAAAACAATTTCGATTGGTGACGCAATGCAATGATTTCCCGTGATCATGAAAATAACTGACGTCAAATGCCACGTGCTTTTATAGTAATCGTGAAAAAAGTGTCTGTCGGCTCTACGTGGTTTTACGCGGTCATAAGAAGAACTTGACCGTAAATTTTAATTAAATATATCACTCTCTATAATAAAAGTGGGATGCACAACGCAAATTAGTACATATAGACTAGTAACCCGGGTAAAATTTCTTACAAAGTTTAACTTCAAAAAGAACTTGACCGTAACTTTTAATTAAATTATTTTCAAAACACTAACATTTCCAAACATTTTCAAAACACTATGGTAACAGAGACAGGTCTAAGCGATCGTCATAAAATGATTTCCAGCTTTAGCAAATCCCATTACACACGATTAAAACCAAAGATAATCCTTTATCGGGACTATAAAAAATTTGATGAGTCCGCTCTTTTAAAAGATTTGTTGACTACAACTGTAATAAATCAGTCTAAAAATCCCAACGCGAACTACGATTTTATAACCAATTCGTTATTAACAGTAATTGAAAGGCATGCTCCACAGAAGCAAAAATCTATCAGAGGAAATGACTCACCGTTCATGAACAAAACTTTGCGCAAAGAAATATATACTAGAAGTAGGCTTAAAGGTAGGTATAATAAATTTCCCACAAAGGAAAATGAAGATAATTACAAAAAGCAAAGGAATAAGTGTGTATCGCTTCGCAGAAAAGCAGTAAAAGATTACTTTTCTAAAATTTGCAAAGAAAATGTAAGTACAAATAAAAACTTTTGGAACACCATAAGACCTTTTCTTACAAACAAGGGTTCTATTGAATCAACAGATTTAATGATTGTGAAGGATGATAAGATAATCACCGATGAACGACACTTGTCAGAAATGTTCAACAAATACTACATCAATATTGTCGAAACAACAACTGGAAAGTGGAATCATGTAATTTTAAAAAGACACCTGTCTCGCCATTAGATTCAGCAAAAATTGAAAAACTTTTACAAAACATAAATTCAAAAAAAGCTACTGGGATTGACAAAATTCCACCAAAACTAGTAAAACTAGCAGCAGGAATTTTAGCACCACCACTGGAAACTGCAATCAAAAACAGTATCGATCAAAATATATTCCCAGCAAACGCAAAGCTAGCGACAGTTATTCCCTTGGACAAAGGTACAAGTAATAAAAACGAGATGTCAAATTTTCGCCCCATAAGCGTTCTAAACAGTTTTTCAAAAATATACGAAAAAGTATTAAGCGAATATTTACAAATGCAAATAGAGCCTTTCATGTCAAAATTTGTTGCTGCCTATAGCAAATGCTATAGTACTCAACATGTACTTATCCGGCTTATTGAAGAATGGAAGGAAAAATTAGACAGCAATAACTTCGTTGGAGGAATTCTGATGGACCTTTCAAAAGCCTTCGATTGTGTTCCTCATGACCTGCTTATTGCAAAGCTAGCAGCATACGGAGTCGATAAGAATATTTGCCTTTACCTATTGTCATATTTAACAAACAGAAGGCAATGTGTAAACGTCAACAATACAAAAAGTGGTTTTATGACAATTAAAACAGGTGTCCCCCAGGGTTCCAAATTGGGACCGATTTTGTTTAACATATTTATCAACGACTTATTTTTCTTTATAGAAAATGCTGTGATTCACAATTTTGCTAATGATAATACCTTGTCTTACTCTGCTAAATTTCTACCTGATCTTATTAATGTTCTAAAAAAGGAATCTAACAATGCAATCAACTGGTTTCACAGGAACAAAATGATTGTCAACCCCAATAAATTTCAAGCCATCATCATAGATAAAAGGAAAAACGATTTAACTGATAAAACAATAAACATAGGAGGAAAACAAATAAAAACAGTTTCCTCAGTTAAACTGCTAGGTGTACAAATAGATGATAAGTTAAATTTTAACTGTCACATTAAAAATAACTGCAGATCAGCATCAAATCAGCTGAATGCTCTCATGAGGATTCTTAATTTTGAAAAGAGGAAAGTTTTGATAAATAGCTTTATTCTGTCTAATTTCAACTACTGCCCATTTAGTATGGTGTCTCTCCAGTGCAAAATCATTACAACTGATAGAAAGCATTCACAAAAGATCAATTAGATTCCTTTATAATGATAATGAAACTCCATATCCCCTTTTCCTCCAACAGTCTGGAAGACCAACAATGAAACTTGCAATAGGAAGAAATATTTGTATTGAAATTTTTAAAACTATTAATGATTTAAATCCTGTTTTTATGAAAGAAATCTTCAAACTGAGAACTACGGATCGAGCAACTAGAGATCAATATAAACTAAATTTAGCAATTCATAAGCGCAATCAAATAACTTTTGGAATAAGGAGTCTTTCATATTTGGGTCCAAAGATTTGGAACAAATTACCTTATCATGTGAAATCCTCTGCAACTGGCTACGCTTTTAAAAATATCATAAAAATGTGGAACGGTCAAAACTGTGAATGTAAAGAATGCCAGTTGTAATTTCAAATCTTGAATGTCTTGTAGTAATCTATACAAGTATTTATACCGTTAAAAGTAATTGTAAATATTTCAGTCGAGATAGATTAGCTATTTATATGCATATTTATATATATATTCTTAGCTATGTAAAGTAAAAATCCGACTTTAAATAAATTAAACAAACAAAAACTAACCGCCAAAGCGGCGTCACTCGCCGGCCATGTTCAGCCTGCGTGAGTTCACGAAAAGTAAAATTAAGGAATTAGTAGCAATGTTGATGTGGTTGATGATGTTGTAGAGCTAGAAAAACTGATTTAAAAAATTATGGGATGATTTGGCTACGATCAACCGTTAGAGGGATATCGTCGATCAAAGATTTTGATGACGTTATAGCCGCAGTACCAAATAAAATTTAGGCCCAAATGTTGCGTCACCCCTTCACCCGTATCGCGGACCCAAAAAAACGTCAGTTATCCCTATTGGCTCTCGAGATATTTCCCCAAAAACGTCGCGTTCGATTGGGGATGCAATGCAATGATTCCCCGTGATCATAAACATAACTGACATAAAATGCCACGTGTTTTCATAATAATCGTGAAAAAAGTGTCTGTCGCATCTACGTGGTTTTACGCGGTAATAAGAAGAACTTGACCGTAAATTTTAATTAAATATATCACTGACGTTAAATACCATGTGCTTTACACTAATCGTGAAAGAAGTGTCTGTCGCCTCTACGTGACACGTTGTTTCACGGCGGACGCGCTGCTTCCATGAAATTCGGTTAAAATTCAATATGGCGGTTTAAGTGGCGCAAATTATTCCGGCCGCGTGGAGAGGATGCTTCTAGTTTCATGGTATAATTTATGCGTATTGTAACTGAAATAATCGTTTCCAGGCTCTTTATAGTAAAGCATGGTCATGGAACTTCTTTAGTGTTTGTTTACAGCTGGAAGTAATGTTGAGAAAACGAAGAAAATGCATCAATTATGTGATATTGATGGAATCCTGAAGGTGTTAGAGGCAAATTGGAATTTCAGTAACATCTAAAATGGGTAATGGAAAAAAATGGAAAATGGGTAGCAGGAAATAAAAGAATATTTATTTCAATTTTATAAAATTCGTCGTTGGAATTTTTTTCATTAGATCTGTGTTCAAGATTTACATGTTAGCCTTTATAATCAGCCATTTTGTTCCTTGAATCTAGTTAAGGTGTTAAAGCCCACTTTGTAATAATCGTTCCACTTTGTAATATCTGTCCCGATTTGTAATAAAATTGTCCCGCTTTGTAATACCTGTCCTGTTTTGTAATAATATCGTCCCGATTTGTAGTAAAAAAAGCTGTCCCCCACTTTGTAATAAGGCTTGTCCCACTTTGTAATACCAAAAAGCTGTCCCACTTTGTAATAGCTTTTTAATACCAAAAAAATGTTATAACCCCGTTCTCTGCTTTGTAAGGATCAATTAAAATAGTAGTACAAGTTCAAGAAAGCTTGTGCACCCAGCAGGTAGTTGTTGGTGATCGGGGTATTTTCATTTGTGTTGAATATCACTATTACTATTACTTCTTATTTTGCTATTACTTCTATACTCTATCTACACAAATAGTTCCATCTGATTTTCTTCAGTTTTGCGTGACATGTAACATGTTAATTAAAAATGACGTTTTTTGAACAATAAAAAAAGCAAAGGAAAAAAACATTTGAAATTTACATTTCATGCAGCACATACTTGATGTACCTTTTTGAAATAAGCATGTATTTAAGGTGTGAGTAAGGGTAAAAAAACGTGTTTTTGTTTTTTAATTAATTCTTTTGACCAAAATATGTTTATATCAAGTATGATACCTTTTTGGAAAGCTTATTTACATCTCCAAACGCCCATGTTAAAAATTTTGAGATAAACTAAAAATTTTAAATTTTAGAGCGAGTCAAAGAAAATGAAGCCTGTTGTAAAAACGTAGCTCCATTTACAAAACTAAAAGAGCTCAGAGATTGAGATTTGGCTTACTGAGAAGCTGAAGGATAGATCTAAAAATAGTTTTTTTTGTATCTTGTAATTTTGAACAGAACAGGAGTTATATTCTTGTAAACGAAAAAAATAAAATAAGAAAACAATGTTTTAGAGAAATTTAAAATAACTCTGAAAATAATTTATTTCAGAAAAAACAAAAAAAGCGTTTTTCACTCTTTGTCTTGTGATTATAAAAGTACAAAACACATCAGTCAAACTTAACTCGTTTTGTAAATGGAGCTACGTTTTTACAACAAGGCTCATTTTCTTTGACTCCTTGTAAAATTTAAAATTTTAAGTTTACCTCGGAATTTTTAACATGGGCGTTTAGAGATGTAAATAATCTTTCCAAAAAGGTATTATACTTGATGTAAACATATTCTGGTCAAAAAGATTAATTAAAAAACAAAAACACGTTTTTTTCCCTTACTCACACCTTAATGAAAAAGCGGGATCTAATAATAATGTACCAAGAAACTACATTGTGCACATAATTTCGATGTACTGTAATTTACAATAGCTGTTTTTTAATTCTTCTTTCTCTCTTTTTACAAATACCATCGTAACCTTTATAGTCTGTTCGCATACCTTAGTGAAACGAGTTTCCCGGAAAAAAATAGCAATAAAAAGTAGTTGTGATGAAACACGCGGTATATGAATAGGTACGATATTACGCTGTACGATAAGGGTTAATTTTGCGACTAAAATAGTAAATTCCAAATCCCCCGATGAATATTGCAAATAATTCCAACATCTGCTCCTACAGTAAATTGCGACGTCAGTTTGGGGTTGCTTCTTCATAAAATGCCTGTTTGAAAAAATTCTCCGAGGGTATTACAAAGTAGAAAATGTGGTTATTACAAAGTGGGACAGCTTTTTGTTATTACAAAGTGAGTCAATCCTTACAGCTTTTTTATTACAAATAGGGACGATTTTATTACAAAACGGGACTGGTGTTGCAAAGTGGGACCATTTTATTACAAATCGGGAGAGGTATTACAAAGTGGGACGATTACTGAAATACTGAAAGTTTCTAGTATGAAGTATGAAGCCTCTAGTTTCATATAAACTGGTTTCTTATACAAAAAAGCATGTGTAACATGGTAATCTTTTGCTTCAAAGAAACTAAAGACCACTGTATTGTTTTTGCTGTTTGGCCTACAGACTCATTTTGAATGAGCTGCCTCCTTAATCTTTTCCTATCTTTTTGTGTATCTTCTTATTCGACTTTTTTTCTTCAAGTAAATTCTTTCAAAGATAATGATGAGTTGGATGATAAATTGACAATACTTTAATTGGATGAAGCATTGCATGAAGAACTTTAAAGAATTCTTACAATATACTTTCTCTGTTTAAAGTATTAAGACATTCAACTTACCGCTTATATATATCTTATTGACTGAGTATGTGCTTTGGTAGGTCTTCATCCCAGCCTTGGTACTTTGACTTGTTATTCATAAAACAACAATATCATCACATGACCAGCTGGTAGCAGCACCCTTTTGTTTTGTTTTTACTTGTAGTGGATACATTAAATGCATGTAACCAACTGTTGTGCGAAAGAACAATATTGTATTATTGTATTGTATTCGTTTTAAGGACAAAATTCCCAAAGAGTTACGCTCGCTTATTGTTTATAGGTTTACGTGTGGCCGATGCAATTCGACCTATTATGGTAAGTCCAAACGGCATTACCATGTTAGAATCTGCGAGCACTTAGGAATCTCTCCTTTGACTGGCAAAAATCTCAAATCACGCCAACAAACTGCCATTTCAGACCACATTTTACTGTGTGATCACGTACCATCTGTCGAGGACTTTACAGTCATAGGTTCGGCCACCAACAATTATCTTTTAGAAATTCAAGAAAGTCTTCTCATCTCTAGGGACGAACCCAAACTTAATAAGAATATCTCTTCTGTACCGTTGTATTTATTTAATCATTAAAATATACACGGGTCATTTATCTTGTCATTGTAATTTTGTAATTTATTTCAGTTTTTATATAAAATTCGTGTCATACTGTTTTGTAAAACTACTGATGATGCTCACAGTGTTGAGCGAAACGTTTAATAAAATTAGACATGTCGTAGAACTGTGTCGTTCTTTTTCATAATTGTATTAGTGTGTTATATTTTGTATATATGTAAATATTCTGTGGTTTTAAGATCTGCTAGAAAACTCTCCTTACCTTATGGTAACCTTTTCAGAAAAATTCAAAACATGCAAAACATGGAAGAAAATCCTTTCTGCTTGTTCTGAGGTGTATCGTATTATTATTTGAAAGGATTTGCAACAATGTTGCCTTAGGTTTTTCACCCTAGCTCGATTCCTCGTGATGAAGTTTTTCTTTCCATTGAAAGAATTGGAATGATTTGTTGCAGTTTGAAAAAACAGCTTCAGACACTCTACCAACTTTTTACATTCAAAACAGACTGCACACTTTTATAATTTGTCAGTAAAATATTTGCAACTCTTTCTTTTAAAAAAGGCAGCATTAATTCTGCAGATTACTATGGAAGGTCACTAAGGTATTATTATACTACAGCTTTTTCCTACATATTCTGAAAAGTTTTTACAGGTTATCTTCATGTGAGGAATCGGCAGTGATTGATTCTGGGGTTCCTCTAAAATATCATGATTTCTTCAAAACAAAACTAGAAGGCTATTGGCTTTAACACTTTCCGCATCAGGCCTAGAGAAAATTACTTTAGGGTAATTGTCAGACATCTGAATAACTGTATTCATTCTTTTGTTTTTGGAAATGCATATATGAGAACAACAGGTCTATCACAATTACCAAAGTATGACTTATCGAATAAAATGATATTTGGTAGAAGTGAACCGAAATCATTTGAAACAAGATGCCCTTATGGGCAGAAAGATTTCTGCAAAATCAGTTGAAAACTAAAAATATGATAAATGAAATACTATAATAGCATTCTCGAAACTTGAATGATTTGGAATCATTGAATGGTTGAATAATTTCTACAATACATTACATTCCTAATTACGTGCTTCTCAGGACATTTTGAAGGCATAATTGACACAATGAGAAACATCAACAACATACATAATATATATAGTTAACTCATATCAGAAATTTCTATTTCAGTTTGATTAACAACATGGCATGCACTTACATTCTTCATCAAAGTTGAAATTCATGATCAGTTTAAAAAAAATCTGTAGGAAGTTTAAGAAAGGTTGAATGATTTTTACAACATAACATTACATTTCTGATTACATTCATATGCACCCAAAGGCATTGCAAAACTGTAAATGACACTATGCGAAACTTCATTGCATATACATATACACCACCGATAAACTTAATAACATCTAAATGACATAAAACATCCCTTCTTTTGGGAGTACAAAATCAGCTTATGTTTATATTGATATTTTCAGATGTCACACAGTGACTACGTACGCAAATCATAAACTTTAAACATTTGATATGTACTATCAATCACCTTAATTACAAACGTAATTCCCAATATTGCAAACACAAAAATCAAACAAAGATTTTGATCATTTAAAAAATATATATATACCTATGCATGCTCTAAACTTCTAAGTCACCACACACACATATTTATATAACTGAAAGGAAAATTTTGGGTTGTTACATGATTTGCTGTGTATTGAGTTTACAGGCAATTGGAAGATGTTTTAATTCGCTAATGTAATTAGGAAAGCCATTTGTAATAAAGGACATTGACAATATATATAACTTAAAATTATCATCAAACATTAAAACATTACATTAAAGCATCAGTAGACCCACATTTTTTATGTTGGAGCTGAGGAAGACTCTAAGCTGAGCTTCAGTATCCACAGCTTAAAAGGAATAACAGCCCATACATGAAACAAACGAAGATGTTTTGTGTTTTCACTAAAAACAAACAACAAATGTATACCTTTTCACTCTTCTGTTTACAAAATGTTGAAATCTTCTTTAGAAAGGAATGATCACAGTTCAAAAAAATTCGAAGTTTCTTCTATAGATTTTGTTTTCATCTTAAAATATGTATATGCTCTTAAAAATCCATTTAATATTGACCAAAGAAAATTGCAATTCTAAAAGGGATTCTTCGCTGTGACATGCGTTGCACGACGTTTAGGTTTCATGTAAACGCACGCATGAATTTTCAAAAAACCGCTAGGTTTGGAAAGTAAGAAAAAAACGAGAAACCAAAGCCGGTTTTAATAGCTTTCTTGCTTTCGCAGAAATCTAAAAAGAAGCTGTATGGATTGATGACTTTCAAAATTGTATTGACCTCAACACTATTATATATTACATCTATTACAAACAAATGATTTAACATAGTCTGAAAACTTCTATAAAAATTGAAGACTTGATCAAATTCAACATCAGCACCTTGTTCTTTATGCAGACCTTCCAAATTTCAACCAAACGTTCCCAGAAATGCAAATGTGACAACATGTTTACGTAAATATTGCATGTCCAACAAAACTAGCACATAAAGACAAATAACACAACGGAACTTTGCTATTGTCTGTTTATTACAATCCCGTTAAGCCTTATTCTTTTCAAACACCATTATCATAGAGAGGCTCCGGATACTCAGTGATGTATTATGTCTTTTAAATATGAATTTATATAAATAAAACATATTACACTCCAAATTTGCACAGGTTTTTGCGATCGCATTTTTATACATATATGCATATCGTTTAGATATATTTTCTATCAATGTGTTGTTAATACGTCTTAAATAAACATAAGCCAACCATAGCCTCACTGTTCTCATCATCATCAAAAGTTTATGTTCTTGACATTACATATTCCAAACTAAATCATCGTGCTTCCATCAAGTGGTTTAAGGTGAAAGAACCTTTGACAGTTTTGAACATTGTCAAATAGGAATTTAACACTAATCTGTCCCACACAATGACAAT
Source organism: Turritopsis dohrnii (assembly GCA_027922465.2). NCBI lineage: Eukaryota > Metazoa > Cnidaria > Hydrozoa > Anthoathecata > Oceaniidae > Turritopsis > Turritopsis dohrnii. The sequence continues at coordinate 1,536,407 of BQMF02000004.1, forward strand.
GCACTATGACTATTAATTTGATGCATACTGGAATTCCCCAAAGTAATTTCTTCTTCAATTTACTCAACTTAATCTGAACTACTTTTCAATTCACTGTTAGATTTCACTTTTTTCATTACATTCAAATTTCAGTGTAACATTTCTTTCAAATGAAATGAATACGTTGATTAGATGTATTCACCAGTAAGCTTGATACTATATACATTTCTTACTGCTGTGATCTGATGTTGAAAGTTTTCAGCACAGTTTTGTTCATTATGAAACTTTCATTTTCTTCGTCGTCTCGAGCATATTTCATATTTCATATTTTTTCTGGGGTCCGCGATACAGGCGATAGAGTGACGTCATCAAAATTTTTGATCAACAATATCTCCGTAAGGGTTGGTCGTAGCAAAACGATCCCATACATTTTTTTGATCAGTTTTTCGAGCTCTACAACATGGGCACCCGTATTATTGCCAATTCTTTAATTTTATTTTTCGTGAACCCAACGCAGGCTGAAGGTGGACATGGGCGGCGAGCGACGACGCCTTGGCGGGTAGTCTATATATTAATAGCCGATTCCATGTCTGTCTCTCTGTCACGCAAAATGGTAGACGAGTTGTGAGAGAAATCACTTCTTATCTTTTGTGCGACGCGATGTGAAGCCATTCTATTGAGACCCAAGTCGAACGCGACGTTTAGGGAAAATTATCTCGGTAACCAATAGGGATAACTGACGTTTTCTGGGATTCATGATACAGCCGATGGGTTGACGAAAAATTTGGGTCCAATGTTTTTGGGGACGGGTCTGTGACGTCATCAAAATTTTTAACTCGCACGGTTAGTCGTAGCGGAACGATCCCATACATTTTTTTGATCAGGATGGAAATGGGCGGCGAGCGACGGCGCATTGGCGGCTAGTCCGATTCTCTGTTCGTTTGTTTGTTTTTCTGTTTGTCTGTCACGCAAAATGGTAGATTGAACTGTGATATAAATTATTTCTAATCTTTTGCGCGATGTCAGTGCGAAACCAATACATTGAGACTCAAACAGAACGCGACATTTAGGGAATATTATCTCGATAACCAATAGAGATCACTGAGGGTTTTAGCGGTCTGCTATACAGGCGATGGAGTGACGGAAAATTTGGGTCTACTGTTCATTGGGGGACGGGTCTATGACGTCATCAAAATCTTTGATCGACAATATCTCTGTAACGGTTGGTCGTAACAAGACCATCCCATCAGTTTTCCAAGCTCTACAACATTGGTGCACTTATCGTTGCCAATTCCTTAATTTTATTTTTCGTGAACTTAATGCAGGCTGAACATTGTCAGGGAGCGACGCCGCTTTGGCGGCTAGTCTATATATCAGTAGGCGATTCTGTGTTTGTCTGTTTGTCTGTCACGCAAAATGGTAGATTGAGTTGTGAAGAGAATATTTTATTGTATTTTGCGCTACATCAGTGTGAAACCATTGTATTGAGACCCCACGTTCGTTCAGTTTTGCGTGCAGGCGGAATGTTATTATGCGCATGCGTCAACGAGATTACAAAAAATCAACATGGAAACTTCTGATGAAAGATTTGAGTAGTTTCATATACCTTCGTAAATTAGGAAACTTATCATTATTTCGTTAATAAAATGCGAAAGCAGATATTTTTGTTTGAATTAAATAAGACCACAGAATAAACACAGCTATCATATTCGATACTAGTAACCCATGTAAAAATTTTTTACAGGTTTTAATCGATGCGAGCTGAACAGAGAGAAAGGCTTAGTATAATGAATTTTAGTATGATAAAGTTCTTCAATTGTTTGGAATGTAGAATGTTTAGAATGTAGTATCCCGTGTAGAACAGCGTGTAGAACACGGGTTTTAATTCATCAAAAATAAAAATACGCGCTGTGCGTCCACTTTTTTCACTTTTTAAAATAATTGAAGATGCAATGCAATGGTTCCCCATGATTAAAAATATCTAACGTCAATACAGAAAAAAAACACTCTTCACTCTTTTAATTAAAAATCTCTAGGTATTCCGGCTAAAGCATATTTAGTTCAACAGTGGAGTTATGAACAGAAAAACCTTTTAATCTGAAACACATCAAAATCTATATTCTAATACGCGCTGTATCTTTCACAATACGATATATGCAGTAATAAAAATAAATTGTGCGTACAGGTAAACAACAGAAAGATTAAAATCGCTGTAACTGTTCATGGAATCCACACCCCAATGTAAATAAAAGCCAAACGCGAAAGTCGTAAAAGTGTCAAAATGTGAATTAAAAACAACTGCGATTTTCTTTACGAACCCAGAGCGTCATGATTAAAAACCATGATATTCATTTCTTTCTTTGAAACGTAATGACGCAGAAACCCTATTAATACTATAAGAAAAACAAAACAAACAAACAAAAAAGTTCTAAAGCGTACTTTCCCCTAAAAACATTAATAAATCTTCGCGCAATACTTTCGTTGCTGTCTATTGTTTCTTGGTCTCGCGAATAATCAAAACATTTGAAACGATTAAATGCAATGCAATGTTTTTCCTTATACTAATCGTAGAAAAATATTAAACGCCGTGGTCTGACACTCCATTATGAATAAGTGACCGCAAAAATGACCCGAAATTTTGGAGAGTGAAAGCGTGAAAAAAAGCGGATGCACAGCGCGTATTAGAATATAGATTTGATTGAATCGATAGCTATTCTCTGATTTACTACAGAGACGTGCTCTCAGGCATAGCTTCATCAAAACAACAAAATGAAGCATCAATATATTTTTTAAGTCAAAAAACACAATTTAATTCGAAACATCTATCTTTTATCTAGTTTTCCTGAAAATTCCACGTTTGTTTCAGTTTCTTTAAGGATGTTATTGGAAATATTGTCAACCACCTCAATATTGTTACCCCTTGAAGTACATTCGAGAAACTAAGTAGATCGTGTGGAAATAGCCTGAAAAAAATCCTTTTTCAAATTATACTTCTACTTCACAGAATAAAAGATAGCATTCTGAGTTGACTGGTGTCAGGATAGAACAGGCATCTACCCCAAAAACACATGCTTGAATTGCTATTCAAAATGGAGGAATATAGAAACTTTCGTGAACACACAGAGAGGATCACACCTTTACTGAGTGGTCTGAAGACTCCCAAATATGTTATCTGCAATTCTGTAAAATCATAAGCGAAAAGCAGACCTCAGAAAAAATCCACAAAAGGGGAAGATAAAAAAAAATGTTTGTTCAAAATCTGAAATCTTCTGAACACATGAAAAGACTCCTTTCCTTTGTCATTGCTGATAACATGAACCCCACACTATCTGCTGAAAACCCACAGAACTGTGCAAACATCATTTGTGTTTTACATTGAATTTACAACAAATAGGTTGTAAATTCAATGTAAAACACAAAGGATGAAATGTAAACACACACAATGTGCCTTTGCTGTCTGACAAAAATATGGAAAGACAGAAACAAAATGTCCATCCTGCAATGCAAACTTTACTTATGTTGTCACTGATAGTAATGTTAAACAAATTATTAAATGCTTTAGAGTGAAGTTCAAAATTGGATGTGAAAAAACCTAAAATTAATTGAAAACACAGCAAAAAGTTAACAATGAGTTTGAATGTACGAAAAAGCAATTCCTCAGTAGTGTTACACGTCATCAAGCAGAAAATTTCACTAATTCCAATGTCATATCATTTAAATCTGGTTGATCTAAGTTAATCTAGACAAATTAAGTATTACTAGCCGCCAAGGCGGCGTCGCTCGCCGCCCATGTCCACCTTCAGCCTGCGTTTGGTTCACGAAAAATAAAATTAGGGATTTGGCAATAATAAGTGTGCCCATGTTGTAGAGCTCGAAAAACTGGTCAAAAAAATGTATGGGATCGTTTTGTTACGACCAACTGTTATGGAAATATTGTTGATCAAAATTTTGATGACGTCATAGACCCGTCCCCCAAAAAAACTTGGCCTAAATTTGAGATCACCAAAAATAAAATTAAGGATTTAGCAATAATAAGTGTGGCCATGTTGTAGAGCTCGAAAAACTGCTCAAAAAAATGTATGGGATCGTTTTCCTACGATCAACCGTTTCGGAGATATCGTCGATCAAAATTTTGATGACGTCATAGACCCGTCCCCCAAAAAAATTAGACCCAAATTTTTCGTCACTCTATCGCCTGCATCGCGGATCCCAAAAAACGTCATTTATCCCTATTGGTTACTGAGATAATTTTCCCTAAACGTCTCATTCGATTAGGGTCTCAATACAATGGTTTCACACTGACGTCGCACAAAATAAAATAAAATAATCACTCTCACAACTCAATCTACCATTTTGCGTGACTTACAAACAAACAAACTCACAAACAAACAAACAAACAAACAAACAGAGAATCGGCTATTAATATATAGATACACAATTAATAAAAAAACATATAATTTTTCATTTCCAGCCAATTTTTTTGACAAACAACACCAAAAGCACAATATGTCGAAAGTAGTGATTTTGTGAATAAAAAGTTTAGTACTTGAGTAAAATAAACCCAGAAAATCCGGTAGCTGTGCGTGGATTGTTATTAACTTATTAATCCAGAGTTATAATTGGGTTTACATGGACTAACAAACTTTGTCAATGTCTCCAGAATCAACATTTGTTAGAGAGTAAAACGAATTTCTGAAGCTTTTTCGAAAACCCAATGTATATCTATAAAAGCTGACTTCATCATAAGGTATATAAATAAGGAAATGAATAAACAGTCTTTCAGAAAAACTCATTGACTTCCGAAGCTTCCTTGTTCAGAATAAATCTGTTTACATTTACTCGATTTACCATTTTAGAAATTAAATTATTCGAAAGCTTTCAATATACTAATCGAGATGGGACTGCTTAAAAATAGATATCATGAAACAAGTGAAACATCAGTGCGACTTTAATGATCAGGAAATTTTAAAAACTCGTATTACATCTGTTGGATTCAAGAACTGGGTTTCTCCCAGTTAATGACACCACAGCAGACAAAAAAGGAAATGCAAAGGTTCAAAATACATTAATTTTTGTACATAGGTTATCAACCTCGAACCCAGGGTTTCTTGCCTTTTCGATATACGGATGGCGGCGAAGAAGACCCTGGTCCCGGCTGCTCAAAATCAACAGTATAAGTGTGGATTTTAATTTATGCAATATTTGCCTCAGTAAGCCCCACATTTTCATAGTTGCTTTTTCGAGTAAGCAAGTTCTGCATAAATTATGTGAAAAATACTAAGTAGACGGCGAACCTTTATTAGTTTCAAACAGAAAGATCAGAAGAAAAGGGTTCACGAGTTAATAAACATGGAAAATGTTGTGAAGCTTTTTGAAAGGCTGCAACTTGCTTTGTTATCGTGCAACCTTGATAATATTTGCTTCAAACCTAAACAAATTGTTTGTTTTGAACATTTGTTATTTGAAAGAGATGTTATTGCTGTTTTACCAACTGGTTATGGGAAATCTTTTTTGATTTATCAGTTGCTTCCTAGCTTTTTACCAAGTAGAAAAATTTCCAACATAGTTATCGTTATTAGTCCCCTAAATTCGATCATTGAAAAGCAGATGAATTTTTTAAAGAAGATTGGTATTCCTTCAGAGTAATATTTTTTTCAGAAGGTAACTGTAGTAATTATGAGGAAGAAATTAATATAACATTCCCCCCCGTTGATTTTCTGTCATCCAGAGGGGGCTCTTAATGAAAAAACTTTAAAGCTATTTCGGAGCCAAGTATATCAAGATAATGTTGTGGCTGTGGTTATTGATGAAGCACATTGCATCGAGTTCGTGGTAAGAAATATATTGCTACTTGAAAATTTCTACTGCATTGGTTTTTTATCATAAAAAACATGGTCTTTGCTTTGTGGATATCATCAAACATTAAACATAACAATTCATATAAAGATATAGCTCCTTTATATAATATTAAAGTATTGTCAATGTTCCTAATTCAGAACAACAAACAATATGGAATGTAAGTCAAAGCAAATTCCGAACATTTTTAAATTAAAAACACTGCACATCACTCTGGATCAAACTAAAACAAAAAATTCTACTTTGTTACATTTGGGAAAGTCATTCAACAAACCTTACATTTTTGCTGCAACCTCCTTCAATCAATAAAACTGTATCAGACGTACTAAAAACGAATTGTGTTAACCTTTCATATCCAGTGTTTTTCAAGACTGATGGTGAACCTTTTCTGACACAAACTTTTTAAATTGATGTTTCCATATCGATTATTCATATCTTAAAGAATATTTTGTTTTATTCCCAAAAGTATGTGTGGGCAATGATCGTTAATGACCCCAGCAATGGCCAATGGTTGTTTTGTATTTAAAGCTGACAGGGCTTTTTTTTCTTGCATCAGTGTTATTGATGTAGTTATGATTTCATCATAGTGCTCATGATATGAGATGTATATATGATTGCGTTGTGTCAAAATTAAGCTGCTTTTTTGATTCTATTGTAGTAACCATTGATTTTGCAGGTGGTTATGTACTGGTTTCAGGTGAACCAGTAGACATTCGTTTAATGGAAAATTTTTGTCTTTATTCAATTTGACTCCAAGAAGGCATTGCATTTTCAACAAATAGTTTCTGGAAGGCCGTCACAAAAAGCTATTGTCAGTATAAGTTTACTGCACAATCTGCATGTTCCTTCAACTCTAGGTTTTCGAGAATAGACTTTTTTTAGGTGTAATTTTCAATAACTCTTCATTCATTATGTAACTAAAAATTTATATTCATCAGCAACTGATATGCTACTTGAAAACTATTGGGAAGGAACAGCACAAATTAGTCAGAGAACTAAAAGTCACACTAGCAGCCTTTTTTAACTAAAAAATATTTTAATAAAATCATTATTGTGCTATCAAGTTTGGCCAAAAACACATGTAGATGAAGGGTTTGATAAGTTGGAATGTATGCAAATTAAGGAAAAACAAAAATATAATGGTTTTTCCAAAAACAATGAATTTATAAAATTTTCTCTTCCAAACCACGTGCTCGGACTTTCATTCTCACTTCTGTGTTTACCATTTTGATAAACAACGCGCTGCTTAAATTATTCGAGAATCCTGCTGAACCAATGAAATCAGAGAACGCAACAGCCGGGACCAGGGTCTTCTTCGCCGCCATCCGTATATCGAAAAGGCAAGAAACCCTGGGTTCGAGGTTGATAGGTTATTAGTAGTTAAAACAATTTCACATTCACAGTCTTTCTTGAAGTAAAGTGTTCCTGAATGAAGGTTTTGGGGCTTGTTCTGAGAGCCATCTTTGAATCAAAACAAATACCCATAAAAAACTGACACCATATCAAATTATGCACCATCTACTTCATATACCTTAATACTACCAATACATATTCAACAAACCCTCTGAAAAAAATTTTTTTGTGATATACTTCAGCAATTAGTCAGTATACCCTCTGGGAAATGCAGGTTGTACAGTGCTCGCTTTGCTGATCCTGTACTCTTTCCCACGTGAGTAGAATTTTAAAAAATGACTTTAAAAGTGAAAGTAATGACTTGTGTCTGCAGTGATATTCGGTCAGCGGTCTCTAACCGTATTAAATATGCTTTTTATTACATAAACATCCAGAAAAACAAATAAAAGCAATCTCTCTTCCAGTCCACTCCGCCATATTTAACGGCTTTTTCAGAGAACATGTTCGCACATGCGCATGATAGTTTGCCGCACACAAATGAACGTGACCCTAATCGAATGCGACGTTCAGGTAAAGTTATCCCGAGAAGCAATAGTGATAAATAACGGTTTTTGGGTCCGCGATACAGGAGATGGGGAGACGAAAAAATTTAGGCGAAATGTTTTGGGAGATGGTTCTGTGACGTCATCAAAATCTTTGAACAGTGATATCTCCGTAACGGTTGGTCGTAGCGGAACAATCTCATCAGTTTTTTGGGCTCTGCAACATGAGCGCACTTATCATTGGCAATTCTTTAATTTTATTTTTCGTGAACTCAACTCAGGCTGTACATGGGCGGAAAATGACGCCGCCTTGGCTCCTAGAGCAAATTAATTTTTGTGAATTGTATCAAAACATTAATGTCTGGTACACAAGGAAACATTAAAGTGCGCTAGGAACCAATATATTCTATAGTTTATAGTTCTAGGGTTACACTTATCTGATTCAATTTATAAACAGTACTCTCGAAAAGACCTTTTTTGAAATACCGTACTATACTATACTTATTTTTTATTATGTATTTTTAGAATTTAATTAAGGTCTTTATGGAATGAATTTCTCTGCAAGAGAAGCTGTTATCTCAAGATAAAGCAAAGTTTAAAGAACTTGGGAATCGTTTGTTAAATAACCACGTTTAGTGCAACTAAGATACTCCATATTGAAAAGATACAACTTACTGTATAATTACGCACGATTCCATTGGTGTAGCTTGGTTCGTCCCAATAGAAATCTACTCTTGTTGAAGATCTCGAGTAACGCCAGAAGCTTTGAGGAGAGGACGGCGCTTTAAAATTCAAACATGATAAATTGTTAAACCATTCAGGTGCTAAATCGACTATGGTTCTTAAAGTTATAATGAATCACCTCCTTCCAATGTTCGCACGCTCTTCCATTCTGACTCAATACCGCTGATATCAGAATTATGCGCGTGCACCTGAAATAAAAATGATTTTGAAATAGGAAAAATAATTTATCAAGGAAGTTCAAAGAGAAACCAGTACATACCCTTATATAATAAATGCTGAAGGCATATAGACCAATAATTTGTACAGCCATTTCTTCCAAGCTATTGTTACTTTTAACGAACTTCTGATGACAAAATGCATTTCTATAACCACAATAATCCAACCATCTTCTCCATTCTAAGTAATACTTGGTGATGACACCATTAGGTCGTTGGGGACGTTTGAATCTCACAAGAATTCGATCTTTTCCTGTAGCTTCCAACGTAACATTTCGAGGTGTGGATGGCTCTGTCAAGATTCAAAGAAATCAACAACAGTCAAATGCTTTAAACAGGAATAGTGTGTTTTAAAATTACCCTTAATTTTCTTCAGCTTTTACAAAAACTTCACCCTGAAATATTTTTAGTGCCAGGACTTAAGTTTCCTAAACACCATTCCCAAACACAACATACTCTTCATGATGTTTCAAGGAATTTCACTGTTTTGAAGAACATGTTATAGACATAGGATACTTCTTTATATTCAGGGCAACAGTATGTAATTACTACAACATGAAACAAAGTCTTTTTTATGCTTTTAATGAAATTATGTGTGTTATAACAACCGACATTTTGTCAGTATATTGTTCTGAATAATACGTTAAGTGAGCACAGCAAAAAAAATTATGAAACTTTATAACTAAGGAGATACCAGGAATATGTAATTATGCATATTTTCATCACGTTTCTTTTGGTACCAATGCAGAGATTTCACAAGAAAGATTTGTTTGTGAAATTTTGGTATATTTACTGGTTTTTGCGGAGTTTTTTTGTGTGTTTATTAATGTTGGTGGGGTGTAACGGTGAATGACTTAATGGATATGATAGATCTGCTTCTTCCAAAGGTCCATATTCATTTGATTTGATTTGATTTTTATTTCGTTTTTACAGCAGACTTTGCTTTTTGTCTTTTTTTTCTGATGGTCCAAACATAGCGGTTTTTTCATTCGTGCATTTACATGCACTCAAAGCGTTTGTTTCATGTGTGTGTTGTAAAGCTTTTTAAGCTCTGGATATGGACAGGTCAGCTCAGCTTCCTCCTCAGCTTCAAATGTTTGTCTACTCAGTATCACTACTTTTACATTTGATGCTTCTTCTAGGCATTTCAAGCTTATTTACTAGTGTAAATTCTTGTGTATTAATCTTTTGTGGCTGATTAGTAGTTTTTAGGTCACCTATGTCCCTAATTACGAATGATCTTCCTATTCTAAATAATACATTGAAACATATTTCAACTAAACTGTGTATAAATTCAAACACTCATATCCTGCAACTAAAATTTCAGCTTTCAGTTACGTAATCAATTTGAAATCTGAAAAGATCAATAAAGATCAATAAAGACTTAGCATAATAAGCATATTTTTTGTTGCTATTTTTTTGAAACACACTATTAAATCATCTTCAGCTCTAAAATACATAATAAAATCAGAATCATTTGGTCTGAGATTTTAACAAGCTATATCTTTTTTCACATTTATCAGGTTTTAGCGATTTTTACACCAATCGATAGGATTTTATTCAAGGATTTCAAAATTGCAAACAATTTAGTACAAAACCTTCGGAATAAACAAAATTTCTTTAAACCGTTACGGTCATTAATTCCTTAATGGTTAATAAAAATACGTTTTAACGAGTAATTACTCTTTTGTTTGTTAAAAACTTGTTGCAGTGTTTTCAAAGACACTAAAATGATCTCATAACAAAATTAAAATTTGTGATACAGGGGGTTAAGTCATATGAACAATCTTTAGGGAATTAATTTGGCTTTAAAAGAACTAATTTTGGATTTAAAAGTGTTTTTCACGAGATGAAATATCACGCCCAAGCTTACGAAAGAACAATGTATTTTTGTTGTGAAAAAATACTGCGAAACAAGGAGTTATCTTGCTGTCCAGGAACAATTTCGCCAAGCTTTTCCCGGAAGAAACTCATCGACAACGAGCACAATTCAGCATAAGCAAACTGGTGGAGCAAGTTTAAATGTAAAAAAGGAAAGACGTGGTAAGAGAAGGACCTGCGTACAAACCAAGATATTTAAAGAGTTCAGCGATTACTTGGTCCACGTGACCTATCATGTAGGAGAAACACTCTTGGCCTGAAGTGCATGTCACAGTTATTCAATTTCATCGTAAAATATGATTTGCAGTGGCATCTGTACAGGATACTGGAAGTCCAAAAGCTTTTGCATCAGATAATGACCGACGGTTAACATTCTGTCGTTAGTTTGTACACCATACACACAACAATAGATTTCTGAGCAAGATTGTTATTGGATATGAAGTCGTGTTTTCTTTGAATAGTCATGTCAACACGCACAATATTCGATACCATGCAACGAAAGGTAACCCTCTAGATTTCAAGTTTGAAAAGCATCACTCACGGGATATGCTTCACGTTTGGATTGGGCTTTGTGGAAATGGAGAAATGATTGGACCATATTTCTTCAATCGAAATGTTAATGATCGTACCTATGGTGAAATGTTGCGATTTGTCTTTCCTGCTATGGCAACAATTCATCAAATTTATTTAAAGGGAAATTAAGCCTTTATCAAAAACTTTTTATATTAGCTGCAGAAAGGTGTCATTGATCTTCTGTGACCATTAAAAATTATTTTAAATGATAACTATTCTCAGTTTTTCGTTATTTAGTATCTAACAACAGACGCCATTGCAGTGCTCTGCGATGGAAATTTTGACGTCACAGCGCGATCGTTCTTTTTGTAAGGATTACATAAACTACAATATTTTGTCTTTGCCGATGAAAGTTCTTGTGTTCTTTGTGATATAAAACCTTTATTAAAAAGTACTAGCCGCCAAGGCGGCGTCGCTCGCCACCCATGTCCACCTGCTCTGTATCACTGTATCAATAAACGTCAAATTTCCTTATAAACGGCTCGTAAGACTTGTGTTCAACCAGAAGTAGATTCGAAGTCACAACCTCTGGTAAAACCAAGCTTTTATCAGTGTAACAATACACTCAAAACGTAGAGAGAGAAAACAATAACTTTCTGTTAGCTTTTGTTTTAAAAATGTTACGCGCTCTAACATGGCTGCTATCAAACGTAAGGGGGAAATCGTTTCTCTTCTTAAAAAGATCACACGGGACGAGAGAAAAAAGGCACGTGCTAAATGAATAAAAAGAATAAAAAAACGTTCGATCAGAACGCTTAACAATTAAAAGAAGAAATTAATTTATTAAAAGAAAAGCAAAAAAAAACAACATTTTCTTTTGATATGATACTCTTTTTTTACCTATCGGTTTCTAAACATTTTGATTGCTCAAAAAAAAAGTTCACCTGTCTCAGACAGTCAGGCAAGAGTTAGTGGCAAACCGAACATATGCTGCCACGTTCTGCCACTGCTGCTTTATGTCCAAAACGTTTAATCAGTTAGTTTCTTTGTATTTAGTTGATGCATTGTTTTCAAAGCCAAGTCAATGTGGAATATAAAACTAACAATAATGATAAAAACAAAACGTTATTCCTATTAGTTCATCAGCCAAAAAAAGTCACGTTCGATTGGGATTGCAATGTATTTGCTCTGAACTCACGTCGCACACAAAAAAAGAAATAATTTCGCTCACAACTCAATCTACCATTTTGCGTGACTTACAAACAAACAGACAGAGAGACAGACAGAGAATCGGCTATTAATATAAAGACTAGCCGCCAAGGCGGCGTCGCTCACCGCCCATGTGAACCTGCTCTGTGTCACCCCGGAGACCCCAGTAAACCTCATATTTCTTGAAAAACGGCTCGTACAACCTGTGTTCAGCCACAGGCAGATTCGAAATCAAATATCAAATATCAGTTTAAACAATGGTTCAAAAAAAACCCAAATTTCATGATGAGTTACTTAGTTATTTTTTAAAACAATCGTTGATCAGTACAACAATACACTCAAAACATAGGGAGAAAAAACTTCAACTTTTTATTAGCTTTTGTTTTAAAAAAGTTACGCGCTCTAACATGGGTGCTATCAAACAGGAGCAAAACGGTTTCTCTTCTTAAAAAGTTCACACGGGAGGAGAGAAAAAAGGCACATGCTAAATGAATAAATAGAATAAAAAAACGTTCGATCAGAACGCTTAACAATTAAAAGAAGAAATTAAATTATTAAAAGAAAAGCAAAAAAAAACATTTTGTTTTATGATACTCTTTTTTTACCTATCGGTTTTTAAACATTTTGATTGCTCAAAAAAAAAGTTCACCCGTCTCAGACAGTCAGGCAAGAGTTAGTGGCAAACCGAACATGCTGCCACGTTCTACCACTGCTGCTTTTTGTCCAAAATGTTTAATCAGTTAGTTTCTTTGTATTTAGTTGATGTACTGTTTTCAAAGCCAAGTCAACGTGGAATATAAAACTAACACTAATGATAAAAACAAAACGTTATTCCTATTAGTTCATCAGCCAAAAAAAGTCACGTTCGATTGGGGTTGCAATGTATTTGCTTCGAACTCACGTCGCACAAAAAAAAAGAAATAATTTCGCTCACAACTCAATCTACCATTTTGCGTGACTTACAAACAAACAAACAAACAAACAGACAGAGAATCGGCTATTAATATATAGACTAGCCGCCAAGGCGGCGTCGCTCGCCGCCCATGTCCACCTGCTCTGTATCACTGTATCAAAAAAACGTCAAATTTCCTTATAAACGGCTCGTTCAACTTGTGTTCAACCAGAAGCAGATTCGAAGTCACAACCTCTGGTAAAACTAATCTTTTATCAGTGTAACAATACACTCAAAACGTATAGAGAGAAAACTTCAACTTTTTATTAACTTTTGTTTTAAAAAAGTTACGCGCTCTAACATGGGTGCTATCAAACGTAAGGGGGAAATGGTTTTTCTTCTTAAAAAGATCACACGGGAGGAGAGAAAAAAGGCACGTGCTAAATGAATAAAGTGAATAAAAAAAAACGTTCGATCTGACTAAAATAGATTAAAAGAAATCGATTAAAACAAATTAAGACAACTATTATGACAAAAGCAAAAAAAATATTTTGTATTTTTGTATTTTTTTACCTATCGGTTTAAACATTTTGATTGCTCGAAAAAAAGTTCACCCGTCTCAGACAGTCAGGCAAGGATACATTAGGATACACTGGTAAACCGCACATGCTCCCACGTTCTCCCACTGCTGCTTTATGTCCAAAACGTTTACTCAGTTAGTTTCTTTGTATTTAGTTGATGTATTGTTTTCAAAGCCAAGTCAACGTGGTATATAAAAGTAACAATAATAATAAAAACAAAACGTTATTCCTATTAGTTCATCAGCCAAAAAAAGTCACGTTCGATTGAGGGTTGCAATGTATTTGCTTTGAACTCACGTCGCACACACAAAAAAAATAATTTCGCTCACAACTCAATCTACCATTTTGCGTGACTTACAAACAAACGAACAAACAAACAGCCAGACGGAGAATCGGCTATTAATATATAGATTTCGTTTTAGATTTATAGCAGGTATATGTGCGTAGGTGAGTTTTTGAACAAATGTGTATATTTTAGATGTATAAAAAATGAAATCTTCAGTATGACTGTTTTTGTTTTTCTTGAATCGTTAACGATAAACTTATTTTACATTTTGCTGTTTCTTGATGTTTAAGATTGTTATGTTATGTTCGTGTTGTCTTTGTTGTTTTTCTACCGTTTCTCCTATCTTTAGAACATAGGCGTAAAAAACATGTCATCATGTGCTGCCTACGTCTGATGTTTCTGCAAATGAAGTTCGCTCTGTGACGTCATGATATTTATAACGAAAGCTGTAATGGCGATTTAACTAAGTTGTTTTTTTAGTAGTTTTTTTCATTTGGAATACCTTTTATACATAAAAAGGTGTTCCTCTAGGATAAATGAAGTATTTCATGCTCAAATTCAGAAAAGAAATTTTAAGGCTTAATTTCCCTTTAACACAAATTTATGAAATTTGGGTTAAGGTTTGGCGATGTCTGGTGGATTCAAGATGGTAAACTTACAACTTTATTGGTGCGACGGCTTTTGGAGCAAACGTTTGACTTTAACTAATTTTACAATGAAGGTCATTTGTAACCACAATCAAAAAATTGAAAATCATCACACAATAAAAAATTTTTATTTGAAATTTTTAAGATTAGTTGTTATGGGAAATTAATACGCAAAGCTATACTTATAACTTTCTAAAGGTTTCATCTGCAAAAGAAAAGATAATTACTTCATTAAAAGGTCATTAACATGTCAGTTAATTGACTTTTAAGAATTTAATGAACCAAATCGTTGAGTTTTCCTTCAATATCTTTTCGAAGAACAAATATTTTGGCAAACATTTTATATTAATAGATAGGTCATGAAAAGCTCTTTCTTGTGATATAAAATTCACAATATTTTATCAGACATGTAATGAGAAATTCGCCTTGAAAGTTGGTGGATAAGACATTTTGATACACACTGTACAAAACAAGTTGAATCATTTAAGTGTTCAAGAAATCATTTTTTTAAAATACAGGGTATCTCAGAAAGACTTGCAAGTGCTGCAAGGATTTCCCCATGTCTGTGGCTGGCCAGTGAGTCAATTATTCTGTGTGTAATGTCGCAGTTATTTTCGCCCTTTCTTGTAATTCTTAAGGTTTTCAGTTCAAAAATAGAAACTTTGATTCTTAGCATTAATTCTTGAACGATAAGCCTTCATAATTTAATAATCTTTTGCGCTGACCTTAAAGCCTAGGGCCTTTTGTTATTTTACTTAATCATCGCATTACGGCAATTTCAAATAAAAATCTTAGAAGGTGTGACTTCTTAACTTTTCATTTCTTCCACTGACGGAAAATTTTTTTACGTCAAGTTCGATATCCACTCATAAGGTTTTACATGGAAAACGTTTTTCCCGAATAGATTGTAAATGGCGTTACATCAAAGTTTGGTTGAAATGTTAGTTCCTAATCAATAAAACTTGAGATTTTTAAAGTTGGAGTGTCAGATACAAATAAAAGTTTGTGATGATGTCTTTCTTTTCTTGTTAATGTTCATATTACTTTATATTGTTCTGCTTTCTTCTGGAATTTTGAGTGGCAGTAAAAGAAAAAGAAAATTAAATAAAAAACTTTAACTAACTCATCGATCGTTTGCTCGTTGACATATGCAAGCTTCTGGTTATACTATGTACAAAAATAAACCAGTTGTGTACTTTGAATTTTCTTTGGAACTTTTGGTGAAGAACAGTTGATCTGGATGTAACAGTTGATCTGGAAGTATTTCAGAATCAATATAAGTCGCGTATTTTGCTGGAATGACTTCAAATCAAATACAAGTTTATTATGTTGGTGATAAAAAAAAGTGATACATGAAATTTTGACCACAAGTACATTTGCAAAAATTTTATATATATTTTAGTGAAATTATGAAACGGTAAAACTGTTACGAAACTGTTACAAACGATGTAGACCATTTCTCCATTTGTCTGCAGAAAATAGCCCTGCACGATTTTTCCAATTGTTTCTGTTTAATCTGTTTGTTTTGATTTTTTATTGTAGATATCATTGAAGCAGATTCTGTCACACATTGGTATGTACCATACTGGTATATTTATGTAGCTTGCACAGAAACTTTTCTGGTAAAGAGATCGGTCTCAGACCTAATATATAAAACAGCAAAAAAAGACATAAAGCAAATATATTTATATTTTCTTTCTCACCTGTTTAACTTTATCTCAACAGGAAGTAAGTCAATTCTATTGTTTGATAAACATAAGTAGACAGACCAATTTAATTAGTGCGAAAATCTTTCTTGAGCAACGCCATAATATGCTTATTTTCGATTTGCATGTTTAGAGTACTAAGTTAGACCAATATCAAACAAAACGTAATATACCTGCTTGTCCTGTTCTGATTGATTTCGTTACGTTTTCTGAAGACACATTCAGCCTATTGTGAGCAATAACTGTGATATTGTACCATGTGTAAGGCTCCAAACCAGGTTCTGTTCTTGAAGTGACTGAAGAATTGAACGATGTGGTATTGCCATTAAACAGCACCGAAAATGTCGTTGTTGGAAAACTTGTGTATTCATCCTGAAAACCAGGACTAAGCCAGTACGTTATAGTTGTTGAAGTTGCTGTTATTTTGGAAATAACAGGTTGATTGACTGTACCTGAAAAAGGTTCATAAGTATTAATAATGTAAATTGCTGATAAAGGAATTTTCTGCGTTTCAACTACTTACTATTCAAACCAGAATGTATAACATATGTCTTTTTTGTTGCTTCAACACCATTCTCATATGAAACTGAACAAATGTAACTGATGTTGCAGGTTGTTATTTTGTCAGCGTTTACAACACATGGTACATCGTTGTTCACTACAAACTCTGTAATGTTTTGATAGATGATCAGTGTAGAAACAAAACTTCCATTAACATCTGCTGAATTTCCTTTTAAAACTGAAGAATGATAATTTTCGAAAGATGGGTTGGTTATGCCATCAAATTTCCATGAATAAACCAACTTCGGTTGCGAAGTTATTTCGCACGTCATTGAGGCAGATTCAGTTACTTTCATATGAATCGGCTTGATTTTAATAATTTCGGGAGATCCACCTGTTAATGCAAAATAGATAAAGTTATAGAACACCCTATCTTATTATAACAATCGGCGTTGTGCATACCAATTTTATTTTATACATTTTGTTGTTTTTTTACGGTCAATTTCTTCTCATTTCTTCAAATTTCTTCGTAAAGCCAGGAAGAAGTGCGATTACTTTTTTAACGATTATTATATAAGTTTATTATTATAAACGGTGCTGATCGTTTTCATTGACTAATAAAGGAAAACTCTTAAAATGCGCTGATTTGATTGGTTGAATCGAATTGTCAGCATCCGCTGTTATTTCCACGGGGAAACAGGTCTATACATACGAAGGTTTTATTAAAATCGTTTATTGCTAAACTTTTACTGTTATTGAATAAAAGAACAGGTTGTACATGCGTGAGTGAGTTAGATGTATTGATGTATTTTATTATGCATGTATATAAATGTTTGTTTGCAATGTAAATGCAATAGTTTTTATGTCAGTGGAAAACGAAGAATAAATAACGAGTGGAAGAATGTACCTTATCGGGGAAAAACAGTCGGGGGAAAGTGACCAATTTGTTTTTCTGGGGGGTGACTAAAATTCAGGGAAAAGTGAAAAGTGACTAATTTCAAAAATTGGTCAGGGAAAAGTGACTAAAATTTCCTTAGGTGACTAAAGTTTTCCCTAACTAAAATTTGCCCCAACTAAATTTATACCTACTATTTTTCCCTTATAAGGTATATTAACATTTAAACATCCAGCACATGTTTCACATATGAATTTCAATATGAATAACAATAAAAAAAGAAGATATAGGTTGTCTTTATCTCTATAGCAGTACAACTCTGAAACTCCTGCCGAATCAGTTTTTTGTTTGCAACAATAGAATTTTAGTTTGAACTTTCTTCTTGCGCTTTAAACCACTGATTCAACAATCCTTGCAACACCAGTGCAAGAAAGGCATCAAGTTGATCTCATTGATATTCATAGAAGATGCTATATGGAATTCAATGGAAAGTTACATCGTTTTATTCTGACATTGATGGGTGTATTTAGCATGTAAGATTTTAAGTAAGTAAGTGAGTAAACCAGTAAGTAAACGAGAGTCCTAGTGGCTTCCGCATACAACGGTGGCTCCTTCGACCGGTCCACAGCTAACCCTTATTAACTGTCCACCAAAGATGCGTGTAGCGTTGCTTTTACTTGCCCCAGCATTTGTCCCGTCTAGGTAAGGGGAAGCAGCTTCATGATACGATAAGTTGATTGAAATCAAACATGGTCGCAGTTTTCAATCTGGTTTGTTTAGACCCTTATTTAGACAAAATTCAAGACGTTGCATATGAGTTAAAATTGATCTACTCGGAGCAAGGTAAACCTTCAATACTTCAATGTGACAGAGGAGGAGAGTTTAAAAAACATGTGAATTGGTAAAGGGGTAGGGTAAGGTAAGTTTGTACTCAGATATTGGTATGTGTATGAGTTCAAACACTATACCAAACACTTTGATTATTCTCATTTACAGTACTTTTGACTACGACAATTTGTCGAAGTAATCCTTTGAACGTGGTCGAGTGGTATACCATCTCATAAAGCAATCTTTTACTGCCACGCCGTATCACTCACATTCATTTTTTAAGGATCACTAATGATCGACACAACCAGAATGTGTTATTCCGCATCGATAATTGTTTCGTACATAACTTTGTTCATTTGCATGCGCTAGAATACTCGCTAGTGTAAAAAGCAGTTCCTAAACCTATGCACAAACTCTAAGAAACAACAATGCAGTGTATTCTTCCATACCTACTCAGAAATGGTAAAATGACGGCGAGACCTTGGGAAAAACAAATACATATACACTAAATGAATTACCCCACTTGTATTTCCTTTTATTCTTTTCCATTTACCTGAACACTTCGTCGGGCAATTCTTCTTCTTAAGTCTCCCTCATTACTGCTAATGTTTTCTTTAGGTGATACATCTTGACTATCTTGACCTCTTTTTAGGTTGAAAGATCACACTGAACCTTAAGAAATAAAACCCACTACGACTTCTCAACCTTCTCAAAAACAGGTAAGAATTGGGTAAACGCTGATCCATCTAAGAATTATTTAGTGGATTCTGAAGAGTCTTAAATTTTCCATTTTGCATGGTAAACAAAGATGTTTAAAAGAAGAACGTCATTCATATTAACAAGCCTATTAATTTTTGTGGTTGGTGTTAAGGCAGATGGTCATTTACAACCGAATCTAACCTTGCTGAAACAAATGCCAGCTGTTAAGAAAGAGAGATGGTCCGCGCCGATTTCTTATTACCGCAATCATGACTGTACGTTTCGTCTTCTAATATCTGGCGATATCGAGTCGAATCCCGGACCAGCACCGAAGTGCCCACAATGTGTCAAAACAATAAAGAGCAACCAAAAAACACACGTATGTGAAATTTGCTTTCAGTCATCGCATTCTAAATGTGTAACCAAAATCAAACATCAAATTGCAAGACAGTCTTGGACTTGCCATAATTGTATAGGGTATGCACTTCCTTTCCATAACATGAGAAGTTTGGCAGACCTAAAGACCACTGATACCCCTCTAACAGAACAGTTACAGATTAATGGCCAATATGATCATCAAATCAATCTCAACCACTGGTATATAGCTCATCTCAATACTCGATCTATTTGCTCAACTTTTGATGAATTTCAAATATTCATGAACACTCACAATTTTGACATTATCTCCTTATCCGAAACCTGGCTAAGAAATGATGACAATCTCCTAAAGTACGTTCAAATACCAGATTATCAACTCACCTACAAAAATCGGGGTGAAAGGCGAGGTGGTGGCGTCGGAATTTTTGTCAAAAATCATATCAAATTCAAAGTTCGCAACGATCTCAATAACATCGATTCCGACCTAGAACACCTATGGATAGAAGTTGCTGGAAAAAACAAGAACAGTTCCTTTCTCCTTGGTACGTTTTACCAACCAAGTTCAGTTGAGAAGGAAAAAAGAATCTGGCTAGAAAAATTTGATCGTACCATTGCGCAAGTTCATACAAAATGGCTAGGGCCTCTGATTATCACCGGTGACTTCAACATCAACCTGCTAAAACCTCAGCAACAGCAGTTACAATCAACCACAACATATCTTGATATCCTACAGAGTTACAACCTGACGCAGCACATCTCTGAACCGACAAGAGAGGGGAAATCACTTATTGATCATATCATGACAAACTTTCCATCAAAAATATCTCGGCATGGTGTCCTCCCTGCTGACACAATAAGCGACCATGATGCACCGTTTATTACAGCCAACATACGGAAAGAGCGATACGAAAAAAGATACAAATATATACGCAATGAAAAGAACTTCAATTTACATGACTAAATTACTGATTTCAGTCGTCTGCCTCTGAACCTGATCTATGCTTTTGATGATCCTGAAGATCAAATATCAGTCCTGAATGATCTCATCACCACATGTATCGATGAACATGCTCCACTTAAGCGCACAAAGATTACTCGCCCTCCTGCTCCCTGGATGAAAAACCCAGAAATAACTCTACTCCAAAACGAAAGAGACACATTTCGTGATGTCGCCCATCGCACACAAGAAGAAGAGGCATGGACGAATTTCAGAGCAGCTCGAAATAAACTGAAACAAGTAATCAAATCAGCAAAAAGTAACTTTACAAAAGCAGCTCTTTCGTCAAAGAAACCGAAAGAAGTTTGGCAAACAATCCATCGGATACTGTCACCCAGTCCAAAAATAATAAAGTTCGATCCAGAAGCACTCAATGATTATTACACCGCCCTTGCCGAATCAATATCCACCGTAAAAGAAGTACCAATAGATCATCTGAATACTCCTGACCAAAACAACGCTTTCAAAATCAATCCTGTTACTACTAAAGATATAGAAAGAGAGCTTCAACAACTCCGTAATGACTGCTCGACTGGACACGATAATATACCAGTCAAGTTTATTAAACCCGTCAAAGATTCTCTGGCATCTCCAATCACTAACATCATCAACAACTGCATCGCCAAGTCAGTATTCCCATCCAATTGGAAAATCAGTCGAGTGTGTCCGATTCCAAAGGTAGAACATCCTCAAGCACCACAAGACTTCCGGCCAATATCTGTTCTCCCCATTCTCTCAAAAGTCTTCGAGAGGGTAATCCTACGGCAAACAACAAAACACATCGAAAATCTTAACATCTACAAGGACACGCAGTCAGGTTTCCGAAAAGGTCATTCTACAACGTCACTGCTACTAAGAATGAAAGACGATATCATGAAGTCGATGAAAAGAAGCGAAATCACCTTAGCTGTCCTCGCAGACTACTCAAAAGCCTTTGACACCGTACACCATCAGCTGTTATTGATCAAACTTAAGGAACACAACTTCGCCAACTCTGCGATCAAGTTGATAGAAAGTTATCTGTCTGGACGTAAGCAATTTGTTCAAATTGATGATATTAAGTCTACCACCAAGGATATCAACTATGGTGTACCACAGGGAAGCATTCTTGGTCCGATGTTATTTAACCTTTACGTAACCAGTATGTCCAACCACGTCCGTAGTACGTGCCTTCAATATGCAGATGATACCAACATCTATCAGCACTGCAAGCATAAGAACATTAGAGATTGCGCACAAAGTCTCGAAGACGACTTGAACTCCCTTGCAAGCTGGTCAACAGAGAACAACCTGATCTTCAACCAACTCAAAACAAAATCTATGTTATTTGCCACGCCTGCCATGTTCAAAGCACACAATCTCGGTGATCCGAACACATATAAAATTAGTCACCTTGACCGGACAATAGAACGAGAGAAGACGACGAAAATACTTGGAGTCATCTTTGATGAAAAACTTCAATGGAAAGATCATATAAATAAGCTGTTGTCTTGCGGTTATTCGACGCTGAGAATGATAAAAAAAATCAAAAGATTCACGCCATTCCACCTGAGGAAAAGTTTAGCTGAAATGTTGATCTTCACTAAACTTGACTACTGCAACATCGTATTCATGGAATCGTCCGAAGAATTGAAGAAACGGCTGCAAAAACTTCAGAATGCAGCAACAAGTTACGTCACCAACCACTATAGTAGAACTTCTAACACCGTCAACCTAAACTGGCTTCCGATCAAAGAAAGAATGGAGTTTTCAGCAGCAAAAATAGCATACAAATCTATCTACGATGAGCACTGGCCTGAACATCTGCAGAATCGGTTTCGTGAACCAAATGAACGTCTACGAAATGCAGGAAATTTTAAACTGCCGACGTCAAATATCAAGAACTCATTTCTAGACGTAACTAGCAAAGTATTCAACAATTTGCCATTGAACACACGTAATGAAATTAATTCTATAAACTTCATCAGAAAATGCAAGAGATACCTTCACGACAAAGCTCTTGCCAGAACAATTGCTGATTGACAAAATATTGATAATTAATGTTGTGTTAATTTGTATTTTCACGTTCTTTTATATAACACACATCATGCACAATTTCATACGCTATTTCAGGAGAAGAGCCAATGTAATATATTTGGAACTTGAAATATAAACAATTATTATTATTATTATTATTATTATTATTAATTGAAAACTTCATTAATAAACAAAATCAAGTTTGAGACAAAACCGAAAAAGCGTCGACGAAGTCTGCTAGTCGTGATATCGAGAGAACAGGGGCGGACGCAGCATTATTTTATAGGTACGGCTCAACCTTGTGGATTCCAATAAGAATTCCGATTCCCCGATTTTTCTCTTAACTGCATTAACTGCATCATTATATTAAACGTCTAAAATACCAAACACACTGTACGATTACACATTCCTTTCGTTGCACGAAGACTTTACTAGCATTCTCATTTTCGAAAGCAAATTTATTTCACCCAAGCAAAACGGAGTACAAAATTGAACTAAGAGGCTAAAAAACAGTATAATTTAAAAAAATAACGAAAATTGGCACCATAAATTTTGTGAAAACTAATCTCACTAAGAATGCAGTTTTCCTATAAATTCATGGTGCATTATAATTTTCCGCCCTCTATGTTGATTTTCGTCCCACACTCCTCCTTGACTTCTTACTCTTCTCGACATCCTTTGACACTTTTCCACATACACCTCTAGCGCTTCATTAAATCTAGGTCGATCTGTTGGTGTTTGTGCTAAAAAGACAAAAGGTGAACAAATTCAAAATTAAAATATCTTATATATGGTGAATTAGAATTAGTTTTAAGTCTCCCACCATTTATTTATTTTTTAAATCCATAAATTAAATAGTATGTTCTCATAGAATATATACATACAGTGAATATAGTCAAGACATACCAAAACAGAACTGTCACATAAAATAATTCTTCCTATTCTACTTGTATGTTTTCAGTAGACAATCGACCACACTCCGCAAAACAAAATCCTCTCTTAGACAAAGGCTTCTTAGTAGAATCATAACAGGCTTTATCATCAAGTATAGGAAAACATTTTTTTCTCTTTATTTCTTCTAAAATCTGGTTAGATATCAGATTCCCACAATACTGATTCAGATCACTTGGAAATGGAAGTATATAGTATTCTTTTTCTAGATAATTCCAAATCACATCTATACAATTTGATGCAAACTTATATCCACTGAATTCTACCATTTGTTTCATTCAATTACCAATCATGACATGCATGGAATAAAACTACCAGAACATAACGACCTTGTCAACACACGAAAACATTTCTTTGACTAAAGCTGATTTCCCACCAAAGAGCAGTTGGGGAATTTCAAAACCAACAGAATAAGCATCTAGCCATTTCAACTGAAATGACCATCCATCTGTTTTGTCTTTTCGAGCTCAAAAACATTGTCAATAAATGATTTTATATCCTGGGGAGAACCTGCAGAGGACGTGTCAATGTGGGTTGTAACATCATCATACAATAATGCTAATTCTTCATGGCTTTCCTTAGCTTTGTCTGTAGAAGAAAATAAACTCAATTGGCATGTTGAAAAAATTTGTTCAATCTTGGGCAACTATTCCTTCTAAGCTGAAGGTTTTCTTTGAATCTTAGATGTTCCTGCGGTTCCTTTTCTTTTATAAAGAAACCCAGGAACCAACAGAACATAGTGATTATGCGAAAAGTGCTTGAGATTGATATCCCCTCAAAAGAAAACAAAATATGGATTGTGAGATAAGATTCATCCAGCTTACACTAACAGGCCACACTAATAGTATTTGGTTTCAATTTTATTCACAAAGTAGGTGCATAATGGGTGCATGACTTATGTATGACTGGTGGAAGTCCCAACAAACACAAGACAGAACACCAATTTTGTTCCTCGCAAATTTGAATTGCTTGTTCCTCATAAACCCTCATTAATTCACTGCTGAATTTTTTCCAAATAAAGCTAACAACACATAGCTATACGAATGCTCATCATCAGTGAAAAATCTCAAAATAATTGCATTATATATATATCTAATGAAATTAAATATCACAAAATAAAGTAGTTTTTGATCACTGCCAAAAGGTACCATGTTTAAAAAACATAATAAGTTTGTGTAGTAAGCAAGTGGGGAGAGAAATGGCTGGTCACATTCAATTCCACAAAAACGAAACTTCTATCTGTAAATCATACTAAAGATCCCTTTTTACCGTCAATTTCATGAATGGCACCCAGTTGGAAGAAAACAACTCCTTTCATCTCCTCGGCATCACTTTTTCACAGGACTTCTCCTGGCGCTCCTACATTGAGGCAATCGCTAAGTCAGCCTCGATGAAGGTGGGCTCCCTTCTTCGTGCAAGAGCATACCTCAGCCCTGATGCCATTCTTTACCTCTATAAATCTACTATTCGACCTTGTATTGAGTATTGTTGCCATATCTGGGGTGGTGCACCCTCTGATTCTCTAAATTTTTTAGATCGTATCCAGAAAAGAATCTGTAATGCTGTAGGTGATGAACTTGCAAGTAAACTTGACACACTCTCCCATCGCAGATCTGTGGCATCTCTTTGCCTCTTTTATAAATACTTTTACGGAAAATGTTCAACTGAGCTCTCTTCTCTCATCCCTGCATTAAAGACTTTCAAGCGAAACACAAGATATTCATCTAATTGCCATGATCACACTGTCAGCATCCCAAAATCATCAAAGAATTTTTACCAACAAAGTTTCATTCCTCGCTCCTCCACTCTCTGGAATTCTTTACCCCAGTCTGTTTTTCCTTCTCATTATAATTTTCAACACTTTAAATGTAATGTCCATCGTCACCTTTCCTCCTTGTACCTCAATACACATTAGTGGTTTTAAACCTTGTATTGAGCGACTAATTAAAAAAAAAAAAAAAAGTCCAACGACTCTGAGTAAAATCCCAACCAGGAGTTTAGCAAGGCAAAAAAATAATAAATAAAAAGAAGCTCCACATAGGAATTCTTCAAAATTTTCAAAATTTTGTTTTTCGTCAAAGTTACAAATATAAAAAGCCTTGCATGTGAATGAAAATAAAAAAACAAATATTGAATCCGCATTCACATATACTTTCAGAACCTTTTTTGTTGTTGTTGTTTCGGTCATTAAATGAATTTGAATTTAATGTATCATAATTAAAAAAACAAACTAACACTTACGTTTACAAAGTAAAATATAAAGAAAAACATAAACTTACTTTAAAGCAATGACTGTGCATCCAACATGATGTCTCCTACCACACTATGTTCTGTATTTCTCAGCTGTAAAGTACTTTTTCAAGGCTTTACCTACCAGATTCATGCGCTCATTGAAACACAAAAACCACAAAAAATGATATACTAGGAATATCAAAAGGTGTGAAGTGATATACTTAGTATATCAAGTGATATACCAAGTATATAATTTGATATTCTTAGTATATCAAAAATATGTGACAATCGGCTCATACATGTGTGTGAGTTTTGAGCCGTATTTGCTTACTCTACCGACAACCGAAAGATTGAAAGCCTAAGGATTTGTTCTGATACGTATTATCGTTTTGCGTACTTTTGGCACGACAGCCGCACTTTCAAAACAAACGGAAAACCGAAAGAAGTACTATGAAGCTGGGATTAGGGGTATAGGTGTCCAACTACCGTAAAATCGGGACTTGAGCAGTAACTTTGAGCCGTATCGAAGAGCTGCAATACGGCTCAAAACTGTTAGTTATAACCCCTATCATCATTGATCAAAAGGAGCCGATTTTTTAAGCCGTAAAGAAGAACAATACAGCAGTGGGGTTTGCAGTTATAGCTTACCTAAAATTTGGGAGTCCAATGGGGCGCCAACAAATAATGCGCTAATGCATAAAAAACCTATTTGATTCATTTTTAAACGACGCCGTTATCGCGTGATTACGACACGGCGTCAAGAATAGACAAACAGACAAAGAAGCACGGCAGTAGATCATTTAGTAATCATTATCTTGACTAAATTTTGCTACGGCTTGAGCCGTATGGGCCGTAACCTGCGTCCGCCCCTGGAGAACACTAAAAAACAAACTTATGCCAACATTGAAAATAGGAGAAACTGTTCTGATAAGGTAAGAAAATAAATGTTTTAATTTGTGAATAGATGATCGAGTGAATTGGTGGATAAGTTGGTGGGTGAGTGGATGGATGCTTGAATAGGCGAATGAATGAATGTACACACAACTGAATGAATACGCAAGAACAAAAGAACGAGCGAACGAACGAACGAATAAACCAATAAACGAATGAGTTATTTGCAGTTTAGATATCCATTCAAAACTAGAAAAAAATATTCATGCAGACGACATATAATAATAGTTAATGTTTTAACAAGGGATGCTTTAAAATCAAATATTTCATTTCGTATTTGGTGCCTAGACTAAGCGAAGTTACAAATCATTTGGTATCCGTTTCAGACATAACAAGCTTGACTTACAACGTAAAAAATACTGCAAAAAATCAGACTTAAAGAAAATAGCACATAAAGATAAGTTCTACATTAGGTTGGAAAGAAAAGAGTCACAAGATGACGTTATTAAAAAAAATGAATGATAGCACAAGTCAATTAATAAATAACACATCAATAGCTTCAGATCCGATACCTGACATAGAGTGTGACGTTGATAACGTCTTTGCCTGATGTGGAGTAAAACGAATTTGAAGACAAAATCGTAAATATGTGGACACGAGGGGAATATACTGTTTTTGAAAAATAAAAACCCTTTGGCGAAGGCAATTTCCAGTTTATCGCCATTGCATACCAACGTCTATCTTTAAGCATTGTATGTTAGCATTAGCCGTTAAGAAAACTGGTTGTTTAATGCATGTACGACAATAGATGGCAAGACGCTCAACAGATCGTCCAAGGATTGAGGTAAAGTTCCCATGAAACAATATTTGCAGCAACTAAGCTAAGATGGCACGTACGGGGATCACACAATCCTGGTCTGCGTTGGATTAGGATTTTGTCATCCCTAGAAGAATACAGTTGAGTGCTTATTTATACCTCAAGAAGGAAACTGCGACAGTTTACGCGTAATAAATTTGGGACATTTATACAAAGGTTTCGGGGAGCATTACGTGAGTTTAAGAGCACATTCGAGATAGACAGGTGGTATAAACTTCATTGTGGAAAAAAAAAATAACTCAAAAAAAGGAAGAACTTGACATTCCAGCTAATCCTGACTTGACCGTATATTTGTCAAGTCATTTGGCATAAGCGATCATTAAGAAGGATGAGCAAGTTGTCTCTGTCAACTAAATCATTGATACATGTGTCAGATTAAGTGGTGCAGTTTTGCACTTAGAAACATTATTGAAAAGTGTTCAATGGCCAGTAAAAGATGGTAGGCGCGTGAAGTGAAATAATGCGCTTCTAACTCTATTGGCTGTGGACATAGGTGATATATAATGAAAAGGGTTACTTGGCCGTAAATTTATGCTACTAGACCATTTTGCATAATTCGAACTTCACAATTCAAACAGTAGGAGTATTCAAATTAATTTGTTCGCTCCAAAACAACTTTGAATAAGAAATCTGTGAGGTGGTTCCGATAATTGACAAGGTCAATACTTCCTTCGCTCAAAGGAGTTTGAATTATCGGACTGTAGCTAAACATGTAAGCAACTTGTTCAGAAATATGCATTGCCCGGAAAAGCAATACATGACATTATCCTCGCACTTGGGGACAACGGTGACAGTAAGGCCAAGTCTATTTTGCATAGCATCAAGCTCCGACATCCTTCAATGCAGGATATCCTAAAAGTCTCCAAAACATCTGTTTACGTCATTGCTTATCATCGTTGAACATCATTGGATTGTGTTTGTATACTGTCTCTTTATAAAAACGTTTGAATATTTAAAGAGAATTAAGATTAGAATTGGGAAATGCATAAAGTGTTTACAAAACAAACGCATCCTTCGTGCAGCCATTTTAAAGAGGATCCTTTACATGTATGCAACTGCCGTCATACATTACTATTCCAAGAAAGGTCTACATGCTTCCTATATACACATCACAAGACATACCGAACAACCATTTGATATTTATGCCGGTAGTACCGTATTTTTTGCAGTGTTTTTGAAACAGTACGATTAGTGCAAAACAGCAAATCAAGATTGGACAGCATTTACGCATGTCTAGTAGCTGAAAACATCCGTCTGAGAATGTAGTGGGAATGTTGAAGCAAATTAAAGTTATAGGTATCTCGAAGTCATTGATTTAACTGGGACGCAAACAAAAATAGCCTTTAGTGAAGCATACGATTAGCCTATGGTCACAATGACTTCTAAAGTATTTTTTTAAATTTTTCAGTTCAAACTGAGTCACATTTTGTGGGAAGGAGCTAAACTCTTGCATGCATGACGTCAATTGAATTTAGGATTTCTTCAAAGAAAAACTTCTTATGTTTTGCTAGCAGTGTCGAAAATATATGTATACACATATGAATTTTGTCACAAACTTAACTTGTAATGATGCTACCTAAATGTTATCACTGTGTATGTGCGATTTTGAGTTTTATTATATGGCCACCTGATAGCCCTTGAGAAGTTACTTGGTTAAGACTTCGATGCATATTGCCTAATTATGGTTCATTTGCCTCAAATTGACAGCCTTGACAAAGCTACTTGATGAAGACTCTCATGTGTTTTGCCAAAATTATGCCGCATTTCAACTTTCAAGGTGTTTACTACAAATGGCGCAGGTTTACTACACTTAACGAAATTACTACATTTGTCGTTGGAAATTTAAAACATTTGTCTTTTGTTTTTGTGCAGAGAACAATGTCAAAAGTGATTGTGCAATTTTATTTTGGTTGTTAGGCGGATTTGATTTCTAAGTCACGAGGCTTCTTGTTGATGTTTAATTTACAAGTGAAAGAATTATTTCAAATCAATACGAAACGATTGCATATTGCTTTACGTAGAAAAGGATGTCATTGATGGTTAAGAGTATATGCTCATTTTAAGCACTATTAAATGCAAACCTTCTCTACATCCGAGTATCTCCATCCTTGCTGCACAAGAATAATTTTGGGGATAACATTTCATATCGGTTAGTCGAATGCATTTAGCATGGAGAACATATGGTAACTCGGTCATCGTTGTGCCGTATCTTGATGTTGTTCCACTGAAAATCTAAAATATGACAAAAAAAAATAGAGGGTTCAAAGAGGGTTGTTTGTTATCTAGTAGTTTGAATGACACATTTATCTTGTTATCTTTCAGGTTTTGTAAATTACTTTATTACACATAACCCACTCATACTCAAAATATTAACAGTGTTGGTCTTTCTTTTGGCTTTCCTTCTTATGGTTATCAGTTATTGTTGGCTTAACAGTAACGAAAGCAAATATAATTACATACTAATTTTTCATTATTGATCATGTAATAAATGTTCACATCATCTGATTTGTAGCCATACAATAAAGAGTACTCGATAATCCGTGAGTAATACACATTTCCTTGGCCCTGAATGGCAATTGCTGATATCGAATAAAGAGAATCAAAACAAGCTTGTAACCATGCCTGCTGGTTTGTTACTTCTGAAATACAAAGGGAACACACTCCTTAGCGACAAAGTTATGTCAGTTATCTCAAAAAGGACAATGTGTGCCAGAAAAAACGCCACTAAAATTCACATTTTGACGTATGCTTTTCTAGTTGCGGAAATCATTTTAAATCTTAACAAAACAGTATTGAGGCTATTCTCAATCAACTGTGGAATTTTGATAAAGAAACAACAATTTTTAGGAAAGATATGACTTTTTTAAAAAAGGATGTATAATTTTCAATGTTTACAAAATTGACGTCAAAATCTTAACGGCATAATTATCTATTTACAAAACGACTTTCTACGAAAGCCAAATGATAACAGTTTTTCTGAAATAAACATCATAAAAAAGTACGAAATTATTACAAAATGTATGAAAGTCATCCAAATTGCAGTTTGATAGATGATCCATTACGATCTGTCACTGCACGTAGTCTTCCAGGTGAACTCTTTCATAGTTTTCTTAATTTCTTGAACATGGCGCGTAGCTGTTTTTTGACGGCCGGAACCCTTTTTTCTCTCCATTGTACCAGTGTTAACAAATCTCTTTATCAAATGGTATAAAGAAGACTTGTCCCAGTTCTTATCGGGGTTATCTTTCCAAATTTTGTAGGCAGTGTATCTCTTTCGTGATAGTATTGGATGATGGCTTTATCAGCATCAGAAAAAACCATAATGAAAGACGTCAGCACTAAGTCAGCATTTCTATTGGAGTGAGAGTCGTTTATTACACCGGCGGTTAAAACAAGAAGTTATGTAAAGTCTTCTAAAAAGGTCGGGAAGTAGCACTGCAATAGATTCAAAAGACGTGGAAAACAAAATCGTATGAGATGAAAAAGCATAATAGAAACTTCAAGAAAAATTATAGACGGCAATTTTGACGTCAATTCTATAAACATTGAAAATTATGTATAGTTTCACAAAATGCTCGTATCTTCCGTAAAGATTGTCGTATCTTTCTGAGACTATTACAAGTGTTTTAAAATAGTCTGAATAATATTTCCTTAAAATTTCAAGTGGTTTCAGCCACTAGAAAAAAGTACATCAAAAATTGAATGTTAGTGGCGTTTTTTCTGGCACACCCGGTATATAAACATACCCAGAATCCATGATCCAACAACGTTGTTAAGTTTAGCTAACGATGCATTGAAAGAATGATCCAATGAACCGTTTAAAGACGCATCAGTTAATCTAGCTTCAATGCTCAACCCTTTGTAACATTCTGTTTTAAAAATAAAGTATTAAGAAATTATCACAAGTTGAAGGCAAAAGCAGATTGTAGTAGATCGACGAAGAAAAATAACAATAGTCTAAACCTTGTTCAACGAGTGTTGAAAATAATGTACCTAAAACTCAAATCTATAATTGCTTGCTGCCTGATGGTGGCACACGATGTGAAAATCTTTGCAAATGTACATTAATAAAATTCGAGTTCTATATTTTTAAATTACTATGGCTAAGATAAAAACAAAAATGTATCTACAGTCACCTGATTCACACCCAAGGAATTCAAATCTGACGCAGCTGTCAATCGCTACAGGATTCCACTTCACAATTTGACAATTCAGTAGTTTTTTAAAGTAATATGTTATGAGCGAATCATTAGTTTCTGCAATGCCTCTAAACTCCTATAAATAGAAAAGTCATTTACCTTAATCTTAAGCATTTTCATTATAAAGTATAAAAAATATACGTTCATGATGGATACCATCTGATTGGATGGAGCTGAAATTGCATTTCCGTCACATTCAATACCAAACTGGACGTTACTTCCACCTTGTATTACTAATCCTGATAAGGTGACATTGTGTCCAAAATCAAATTTGATTGCACTTTTCTCACACCAAGTATCATGGTGACTATTGATGCCAGGAAATGGAAGTACAGCACCACTGTCATGAAGAAATGAGTGCGGGTTTGACAATCTTGAAGAGCAAACTAAATAAAATATATTCGTTATTTTACTTCTATTCAGCCAAATTGAATATTAAGATTATCATAGTAAAAAAACAATTTATTTTGTTTTAAATATTTCACCCACTTTCAGAGCATCCATAAAAATCGATCTTCAAACATATGGATTCATTTGTTGATTTTTCAAAATGTATTTCGATTGATTCCACAGTAAACCCTTCGTTTTTGAACCAATATCGATACGTTGCGGTACTTTGAGGATATTGAAATTTCTAGATAGATGGATATTTAAGATGGATAAAAGACAACAAAATTGATAAACGCTTATGTGTGTTAAAGATCATTCGTAAAATGTGCAAGGCTTACACGTTATGCCACTGCCTTTTATGAGGTCTATCTTACTTGCACGTTTTTTTGTTCTACTTTAAATGACTAAACTATTATCCTCAAATTTTAAATGAGCTTTAGCTGCGCCTCTGAAACGTGTCTATACAATTGATGTATAAGTGTTTATTAATAAAACAAACTTCTTAGAAGATGCACATTCGTATCATAGAATACAACAAACAAACGTTTTTACAATTTTTTACTGTTCTTCATTTGCTTTAATTTCGTCAAATTCCTACGTTTATCGAAAAGGTAAGAAATCCAAGTTCGATTCTGAAGGAAGTTTGAGTCTGATATTCGTGTGTAATATAAAAGGACGTTTGGAAGCAGATGCTTAAAGTTGCCTTGTATTCATTGCATTAGTTCATTAAGCAATTATTTAGAGTAAACATTGTCTACTGGACAAAGAATTTTTAATTTTGAATTAAGTTTTTTGAAATAGGCTTTTAACCATTCACAATTGGAAATATTAAGACAAATATAAAGACAAATACAAAACAAAAGCTTTTCGATTTTTTTTAAATAATTATCAGTAAGTAAAAATCATATTAAAAAGTTTTTACAAAAAAACCTTTCAAAGCTCATTATTGTGAAGCGTTCATATTAAATATGTTATCCTGATTTGAAAGAAATTGTTAAAAAAACTGTAACTTATTTACCGGATATGTGAATGTGGCTAAAAAATAGCAAAGAATATTTCTTCTCGCGTTTTATTTAAAATGAATTCGTTTTACCCTGT
This sequence comes from Turritopsis dohrnii, assembly GCA_027922465.2. NCBI lineage: Eukaryota > Metazoa > Cnidaria > Hydrozoa > Anthoathecata > Oceaniidae > Turritopsis > Turritopsis dohrnii. The sequence goes on from BQMF02000004.1 coordinate 1,569,763, forward strand.
GATCATTTTTTACTTTGTCTTTCTTTAACCATGCTTCTTCCCTTCCAATCTTGTACTTAAACGTTAGATAGTTGACATTCTCATGGTTTCCTTGAATTGCTAAGCCAGTGATTGCAGTTATTCTTCCAAAATAAACACTAAAGGTTGGATTATTATCACTAGCGGCTGAACACCAACTTTCCTTGCTGTTCAACCGAACATACGACACAGATGAACCAGCTTGCGTTGAAGATGCTTGTAGTTGTGAATTTTGTATGACGTGGTTCTCAAGTCCGAGAGATAACATGCAAGGGTCAAATGCTAAATAATGACCGAAAATGTGCTAACGTATGTTGTTAAAAATCTTTATTATTTCTTACATACTTTTGAGTAGTAATGGTTAATACCTTCTTCATACGGCGTAACTTCTAAAGTATTACTTTTTACAAAAGACCCATTTAAAAGACCTGCTGCAACCTAAAAATAGAAATAACTATATTTTAGTCTAGAACAATTTCAGCGATCATTGTAATAACTGATTAACTTTTAATATGGTAATGTCTCCAAAGCGTCTTGAATTCAGATATTTGATTGGTTGCACGGTGAAATATTGATTTATTTTAACCATTATTAAGTTGCGTATTAGTTATTTCGATCTATTATACAAGCGCCGTTTCTTTCTATAAAAGGGGATCTAGACAGTTGTGTGATAACGTAAATTGTGTGATAACATTAATCTACATTATTAGCTTTGTCTACTTCAATATTATACTATTTCAATCACAACTCATTAATGAGAAGCTAACTAACGCCTTACCTGGCATTTATAGTTTTTGTAAGGCATAACACCTCCAATGCTTCCAGATGTTGCAGTTCCATTCAATTCCACCAATAGCTGCTCGAATCCATTTTTTCTTGTGCATACTAAGGTATGCATTTTAATGCTCTCAACTGCTTTCAAAGAGTTTGTCCAGTTAAAAGAAAACTTTGTGAGTGTTTTATCGATCAACTGGAAATTTTCTAAACCTAAATAGAGTAATTAACATGGTAAAGGTTCCAATGCCAGGAATGTGTTAGGAATTGGGGGGGGGGGGGGGGGGGGGGGGGGTTCACTTTTACGGTATAACGGTATTGGGCCTTTTTTTGGCCGGTATAACGGTATTTTGCGAAAAAAACGACGGGATTACGGTATTTCATTTTCTGCCGGTGACGGTAAATTGCCCGTTTTTGTGCCGGTATTTCGGTATTTATATACAAAATATCCGGTATTTCGGTATGGGGTAATTTCACATATACTCAATATTTTGAATGGCGCGTTAGTTATCAACGTTGTTGGTGGCGCAAGATTTCGAATTATTTTATTCTTTTTCTCTTTTGTTGTCTCGTCTTTTAAAAAATAACTTTTTATGTCTGCTAAAACAGCTGTTCTTCTCCGCAATTCAATAGCAACAAGTTAGTTATATAGTAGACAGGGCGATGGAGGGTGTTTGGAAGACATTTTTTTCTTTGCATTCACTTTATGATGTTTCAAAAAGTAATTCACGCATCAGAAGAACCGTTTTCAAAACAGGGAGGTTTTCTGTGTAAGAAGTTAAAAAGGAGCATTTTAAACTGCCGCGCTTTACTTTATAAAGCTGGTAATTCGGAGAAGTGTTATCAAGAAGCATTCAACTTCCGGATAAAAGTTAATGAGAACTCTCAAAAAGACCTCAAGGAGCTCATTAGAGTTATCAAGTAAGGTCATTTTTTATTTCTGTTTTTCAATGGTTCAATGACACTCAAATCAAAGTTAGCAGAGTTTAAAGAAGAGTTTTCTCCGTGGGGGTGTCCGAGTTACTTCTTTCTCCAGTTAATATCTTCAAGCCGTGATAAAGTTACAAATGAAGTTCGTCAGGCTTCTTCTCTTTTATTTTCCTTTTTGAAAAAAAAGATTTCTGGAGTTGCTGCAGTTCTAAACTTGCACAAGCCAAGATCATTCTGGCAAATGTTTCTGCATGTAATTAAATGTCATGTATGCCACACCGTATTTCAGAACCAGCGGAGGAATTTCGGAAGCAAGTTTGAAATGTGGTCTAGGTAAAAACATCGATATTCGGTTGGCAAGAAAGGAAATGACTTTAAACGGGCCAGTAATGTATGCCATCAACACAAACAAGCAGTTGGATTTAGAATTGCCTGTTGCAATCAGCAACAACGATACGATACAAGGTATACGAAACAATGTTAAATAAGCTTCATCATAATTCTTGAAAAAGACACTTAAATTTTATCTTATTTAGCTGATTAGATAATTAGCTAATTCCTTTTTCTCTTCTAAACAGTAGATTTTTCGAAAACTAAAAATTCAGTTTATCAAAGGGTCTGATTTCCATATTTTTGCGGCATTACGACACGTTGTCCTTGTTATCACTATGGATTTTGAAGAAGGGAACAAGAAAATGTTTTTGACAATGAAGGAAGAAATTGAAAATAAAACAATCGATCCGTGTCTCTCCCTTGTTGTACCCTTGCCTGATCCACCGCATCTAGGGAAAAGTTTGAAGGCTTCATTTAGTAACTGGTATCTAAAACTCTCAGACGAAAGAGGTTGCCTTTCGTTTCTACATACACTCAAGAACAAAGCAAGCAAAGAAGAAATGAAAAAAATGAGACAGTTATTGCCAAAAAATGATTACGTAAGAAATAAAGACCGCCAAGATCCCGTTTCCGTACTGAAGCTGTCTGATCCAAAGGTTGTTTCTTATCTTCAAAATATTGGTTATGTTGTCCACACACTAATTCCTGAGACGACAAAGTTTACTAACAATAATAAAATCGGAATGTATCCCTGTCCTTTGAGCGTGTGTTTGGGTCCATACGGATATATCTTCGTTTTAACACACGACATAGGAAAATCGAAAAGTTCCATCTACAAAGTCAAGCTTCACAATCCAGTTGATGCAGTTGATGATCCAGTTGATAGGCTTTTAAAATCAGATTAAATTTTCACTCAAATTAATAATTATTCTCGAAGCCTGACGACGAAGGTATCAACAGCCCTTCGAAATATTGCTTAAAAATTTAAAAATGATAGAGTATATTTCCGTAAAACGATGTATCAAAATTTATAATTACAAAGTTACTCTTCGAAGATGACTCTGAAACAACTAATTATTCTCAACTAATCATACTACGATAGTCTTTCTGCAGTGTATGCGTGCATCGCTAATGTTTGTTACGGTAGCAGCGTAAGCGAATACCGTATTAAAACACCCTTGGACTCCTACTACTACTACTCCTACTACTACTACTACTACTACTACTCCGGCCGAAACGGCAGTTTTTAGCCTACGATTTAGAGTATGCAAGTCCCCACTAAAAACTCAATATACATTCTAATGAACGAACGCAGCCTTTTGAATTTTCGAAGGTTTTCAATCACATACATTTAAAATACGTTTTCTTTGATATTTTATCACTTAATTGATGAAGGAATGGATATTAATCAAATAGGTCTACATAAAACTGGGACTTTTAGTTACTTTTATGGTACTGAATCAATGAACTTTGGCACTTGAAAATAGATATGTTTTTCGTGTCAGTAAAGCACAGATCAGACTTTCTTATTACTTTCTACGTTTGTTAGCTATCTGTTCTGTCTTTGAACATCAAGGTTTTCAAAAATCGAGTTAAAAAAAGGCAGTTATCTGTTTGAATTCATTTTCGGTTTCAAAAAATTATAATTCAAAACATACATTTTTTTTCGAAGAAACGCGTTTTATTTTCTACATAAGCTCTTATAAAAAAAACGTACGTTATAAACAGCTATGCATGTATAATTCTTTTAAATAATAATAATTCTAATAAATTAAATTGCTGGTGTGTTGCGATTACACCCTATTTACACGAGTTAGTAATTTTAAACATTATAATATCGTTTATGCCTGTTTTCCACCAGTAAGATATCTCAAGAAATAACGTTTACAGAACGTTTAAGAACTTTAAGTAAAATTTCAAATTTAAAAGAATTCTTGTGGCAAGTACTTTTGCTGCTACCGTTTTGCGCCATCTGGCTCTTGTTTATAATAGTTTCATAGTTTTTGCTTGATTGTATATTATTTAGTATCACATTTAAGAATTATTTGTTTGTTTTGTTTACTTCTGGAAAAAATTATTACTAGGATTTAGACTACTTCTCAGCAACTTTAACAAGAACGCAGTATAACGAACCAAAATTACGTTTTCAATCTTTTATTCTTTAATATTTTAACCGGAATTATTAAGAGGATTCGCAACCTTTCCAGCAACGGGATCCAAATACATGACATGAACCTGACTCAATAGCTTTTTGAAATATCGGCCCAATAAACGAGCCGGTACCGGTATTAGGCTTCCTTTTTAAACGGTATGACGGTATTTGACCTAACATTTTGACGGTATGACGGTATTAGTGATCCCTGAACCCCCCCCCCCCCCCCCCCCCCCGAATTGACCATGCATATTACCTGCAGCTTCAGCATCCAACACAACACACTGGAAAATGATCAAAACCATTATATTAAGAATCATAAGATATCTAGTCATTTTTGTCAGTTCTAAAAGTAACAATAAAAATTTCACGATAATGTATGTTGCAGAACGTTTGTATGAAAATGCCTGTAATCAAATTGTGATGTCTTGCAATGAAAAAATAACGTTGCGTGCTCAATATTAAGAGACAGTTTAATCATCACAATCGGGACAGAGGGCATGGACCAGCAGACTATGAGTTTTGCTGAGAAGTTTAGTTGGTCAGATGCTTAAAATCTTGATTTAATTTGACAGAATTCGAAATTGCAATGTTTGGTCGCTTGATTATTTACAAACACTGGTGCCACTTATCAGTGACCCTATGCTCCAACTCATTCATCGTGAGTGATGGTGCTCTGGTGTGGGGCTTATATCTTAAATTCATGACGAAGGACGATCCGCCATGGAATGCGTTACGGAAATGCTGAATAATAGACACCTAGAAAAGCTCTCCCCAGAAAGTGCTATTGAAATAATATAAACCCTGCGCTTACAACTTGGAATTTATTTCTTGACAACTTAAAGGTCGTTAAATTCTCAGTTATTTCAATCACGCACGGTTTATAAGTTTAAATTGTCAGTATATAAACTTTGCTTTGTAATAAAAAAGCTTCCCAATTTGTGATAAAACTGGTACATAAGATGAATCACTAGATTGGTTATTTTCAAGAGTTGAAAGTGTCATAGTATCTGCGACTAAGCGCAAGCAACAAAACGCAAAAATGGAAGTTTCTACAGAATATGGGTAAGTTATTTCAAATTGGGGCACAATATACGGAATAGAAAACCAACTCAAACGGAATTTTAGATAACCCATGAATAATCACCATCATTAGCAAGTTAGAGTTAAAACTCCAAGTTAGCAGACTATAAGCTTCAGTTTAAATTAATCGAAGCTCAAATGTCATGTTCAATAACGTACGAGTTTCAAGACTATATAAGAACAAAATCAGAAATTATCCACATATCTCAATTTCTTGATTTAAAATAACTTTGATCGCACAAGATTTTCCATCGGAACTGCATATTCATTAAGTGTTATGCCTGCATGATAACAATCATTATCAAACGTTTGCTCTACGATAGTACCAAGCACTATAACAGAGACATAAACTAAATAAATATTCATTAACCATATGACAATAAAATGCTATTAGGCTTAATTGAAATGAATAGCATATTTGTTGTTTTTTTCGTATCAGAGGAGCTGAATTAATACCTTTATTAATAATATAAGTTAATTATTAAAAGTAATTGAAAGGAATTGTAATAGCTATTTTTGAATTTCTGCACGGGATGCCTTAATATGCATCGTTTGAATATTTTCTTTAAAGATTGGAAAAAACGAAGTCAGTGGTCGTCAGAGAGGGAATTTCCACAATCATTTCTTGACATCGTTTGTTTGAGATTTTGATATTCTCAGCTGCTCGTTACCAGACCCATTCCATATTGTTCCAAGGAGGGAATCTCCCTACTGACGTCAGTACACTCCCAGTTATCACACGGCGTTAACGTTGTATTATGGCCATTCCAACGTCGCAACCAAAAACGATCATTAATTGACGACAAGAAAACGTCAGCGTTGGTTGCAACTTATTGCGACCTAAAAAAAACATTTCAAAAACCTACAATGGTTGAAAGCTTACATCGTGAATGGAGCGGTATATCCTTTAATTTCGTATTTATACAATTAAAGTCATTTATTTACTTACAGCCAATTCTGACGTTCATTCGACGTCAAAACAACGTTGCATTATACATTCCAACATTCCAACATTCTACTAGCGTAATTATTTTGAAAATCATGAAAAAATGTGTCTTCCATTATGTATTCATTTGGATCAATGGATGGAAGAATGCCTGAATGAATTAATATAATCCAAGATTAAGAAAGAAAGGAAATACGATGGTTCGTGAACTGTACATTGTACACAAACTTTAAAACGATGTTTTAAAAAGCAAGTAAAGACTATAATAAAGATTATACTCAACAACATTATCTATCACAATTTCCAGCTGTTCAATTATTATTAACATCTCAATAATTACAAGATCTATACGATGAACATATCTTTATGCTATGATTTTTTTACAAGAGATCAAGCTTGATTACCTTATTGCTTTAAAATCCTTCATTCCGTTTTCCATTTTAGTAAAAGGAAGAGGTAAACAAACCGATACTAAATTTGAGTTCAAGCTTAAAAAATTGAAACTTTGGTCAGAACTTTGAATTGAAACAGAATTTGATTCTGGAGTTGTCATAGGCAAATTTACACTGGCGATAATCTCATGATAATGTCATAGGTAAAGTTCGAACTTTCAAATATGTAACAAGAGTTAAAACTAGTTAAAACATCTTCGCATCACGTTTTGGATATCTAAACATTTGGATTTATGAAAATATAAAACATAAAATACACATTTGTTTGCATATTTCGACCTCTTACATTGTCTTTATCAAGGACATATAGTGTCTTTGGGAATGATCAGTTTGTTTTGCAGCAACCTAAGCAGCTGCAAATACGCTCTGTTATTCATTGTAGGCAATCAAATGAATGAGGATGTAGCTGAAGCAAAGTGCTATTAGCTTCAGACAAATATATGTTTACTGCTGATAGGTATCGTCAAATTGAAGCTGACAGTCAGACAAAATGAAAAGGCACGTCGCATGAGGGTAGGACAGGCTCTTCGACGAAGTGCAAATCCCCCATTGTACGTGTTGCTTGGAAATCGCCAAAAAAACTGTGCTACACTATCTTGACACCATGAACAAGATCTGTCAATTTTGTGATGATGTTTGATGAAACTAATGTGTTGTCACAATGGTAAAGTTCATTTAGATAACATTTATTATCCTAATGACCTTAAAGATCTATGAGTAAGTAATAACAATCAAGCAAACAATTTTCAAGAAAATATTTGAAAGTTCAACATTTCGGTTGCTTTTCGTTCCAAGGGTGTGAAATTGGATGTACCGCTGGTCATTGTTTACAAATGGCTAGGTTTGTCATAAAACTGGTAATTTCCGCCCACCACGAGGTGTTCCTCCATATTATGGTCAACTATATATTTATAAAAGAGGTTCATAAAATGAAAAATGTCAAGACCAGTAAATCAAGATTGTCTTCGATGTCATGCAGACTCTGGAAGACATAATTCTAAGGGAGAGTCCATATGCAGCTGCTTACAAACCCATCGGTGAAGTAGAAGCGGAGTACTTGCAACATGTAAATGAGCAAAATCACCACGCATCTGAACAAGAGATATTAAAAGGTAATAGATATTAATACTGATCTTTCAACTTCTTCTTGACAATTTGCTATTTATTTCCAGGTTAAATTATACTGACCACTGTTAGTACAATCTACCTCATCGTGAGGAAGACAAAGTGATATCTTGCAATCCGTTTACAAGCCACCTTGGGAGCAATTAGACTGTTTCAAGGTGAATTATCTCATTTAACTGATTTCCATAATGACATGGGAATTGGGGACTTTAATGCAGAGCCATGTATACTTTTATAGAACAATATAGTCTTTATTACCACATTCTGATGTACTGGAAATCGAAGAATTGAACCATGATAGATTTGCTGCTTTCCGACAAAAAGTACGCATTGAAACATTCAGGCATCTCTGAAACAAGTCTTAACAATTTTTATAGTTTAATTTACACTGTGATGAAAGTAACCCATGTCAAGCTTGCACGTAAAGTGTTTCTTTATCGTAGAATGAATACATAAAAAGAGAAGGACGCACAACTAATTCCAAAAGTCTTTCATTTCTATTATTAAAATCTTTTATGCTGGTATTTCTTTGATAGCCTCACCTTGCATTTCACTAGAGTTTCTTTAACATGAGTGTGGGGGTGTTTTTATATGAAGTTTCATGCTTAATACAATGTAGAAAATCAAATGAAATACAAGGAAATCTGATTTGCAGTTACATTTCCTAACTGTTGAAGGGGAATTACGATGAATTTAAAAGAGTTATAGTGCTTGAAAATTTACAGGAAGAAGAATAGCTTTACATTCAATCTTGAACATTTCGTGTTAGAGACTATAAGAAGTCACAAGTAATCAGAGAGTCTTAACATTTGCTACTTAATCATGTTAACATCTTCAAATTCATTTCTAGGCGGTTGTTACTTCATGAGAGCCAATAAAAGCATGTCTGTTTAACGATATTTGAGGGAATTTCATAACCGCTTTTTTCATAGTTTATAGAAAATATGGTTTGGAAAGCGGCATGATAGTCAATCAAAATAGCGGTAAACTTCAAAGAAAATCCTAATGACTTGACTCGATATTGAAATACAATAGATGTTCACTATCAGCTTTTGAATTTCAACGTCATATCTTTTGTCAGGTTACAGACCCTCCTGGGAGATTGTCAGTAAAAACAAAGAATTTCAAAGGAGTTAATGTAGCGTGATGGTGCACATTTGTAACAAAAACATAGAACAACTGCTTCCAAACCATCTCTCTCTATAAACTTTGCTTTTTTCAATAAACAGAGACGAGGTTTTTGTTATTAGATTTATAAAAATTAATAGAGAGAATCGTTGTGCTATGAAATCAGGTTGTCTCGATGAATAGGAAGGCCAAAGTGTCTTATGTTATATTAACGGAGACTGTAGAAGCTTTCGGAACGCATGAAAACCATTTTTTGCATAAAGACGCTTTTGCAAGGAAGACAAACTTGGTTGATGATGGGAAAAACATTTCTGATGGCACAAATGTGGAAAACATTTCAAATTGATATTTTTCTAACATCACACATTGCTATCCAAGCAGACATGGTCACCAATGCTGGGACCAAGCCTTAGTGTTGTTAATGAACCTGTTCTGTTGGCAATTGAAAAATTTAAGGGTGATCCCAGTATTGTGAGGATAAAGTCATTACAGCACAGAGGTAATTTCTTTGAGTTCAAATTTACTATTAGTGATGAAATTTTTGCCACATTGATGATGCTCGATTGGACAAAAAAAATCGGCAGCAATTTCTGAACAGATTTTGTTCAAAGCGTTGCTAATGAAATTTCCGACAATTTGTTATGGCGTTTCAATAACTCTCTTGAATCTTATAAGTTCCTGAAAGAAATTAAAATCGCTGTTGCAATCCAAGGACATAAGAACAGTTTTTGGTGGCTAAGTTCGAAATTTTTATATAGTTATTTATAGCATAGGAAAATGCGTGTACAAATAGATTCCTGCTTTACTGAATGGATAGCGCTAGTTATAGGTGCAGCATAAGGTTCGATATTAGACGTATTGTTATTTTAATGTCTTCATCTCTTTGTTTTCAAATTTCATCTGGGACTGCCAACTTTGCTGATGACAATACTGTATATGCAGGTGATTCCTTGCCCAGAGATGTTCCTATTGTGACACATTGGTTTAGCAACAACCAGATGGTTGTCAATCCAGATACATTTCATCTTAGTGGTCATGATAAACATCAAGAGAAACTTGCTGTTGACAGTCACACAATTCCTCCTACAAAACGGGTAGAACACCAGCAAGTTGAGTTTTCCAACTCGCGTATTATTATTATTATTATTTCATAATATTTATACAGGTTGAACGTATCAGTTAAATATATAACTGTTCTTCCTACGAGACCTGTTAAAATAAAATAAATAAAACAAAAGAATCAAAATATAGGCAGAGATAATAGAGAAATTAAATAAACTTAAAGCTCAGATTTAACGAGATCCGAACATTTAGAAATTGAAGAGAGATTAAAATTGAGTCCAAACAAAAAGCGAAAAACAAAAAGCGTTCAAATTTGATCTCTGAGCTGCTTAAGAAACCTTAAAAACTAAAAAATTAAAAACAATTTATTTTTACAATATCTACATTAAAAATCTTTATATTAAAAAATCTCGTATACGTTTTAAAAGTTCTTTCATATTTTCTTCTTCTCTTATTTCATCTGGAAGAGAGTTATATTCTTTAGCACCGTTGTAAAAGAATGCCTTTTTGGTAGATTCAAGTTTCACTTTCGGTAACCGTAGAAGTTTATTGTTATTCCTGGTTGAGTAATTATGTGAAACGTAAGTGAATTACTCTGAAAAGAATGGATATTCGTGTTTCAAACATTTTCGTACCATCATACATGTCTTCCTTTTTAAGATAGTTTGCAATGATGGGACATTCGTACCGATGATTTTGTTAGCACGTTGTTCCAACACTGATGTTGTACCGATTCGACTTCTCGCGAATTAAAAATTAGTTAGTGAACAATATGTCAATAATGGAATCATGAATGCTTGATAAATCCTATATGCAGCAGTTTTCATCAGAAGCGATCTCATTCTTCTTAGAAGTGTCAGCCAAAGTACTAGATTGCTATTGCTGTTATTTTTTTGTTTCAAGTCTTTGGGCTTCCATCCGAAATTTCTGGCTGCTCTACCCGCTGACTTGCAACAAGTAGTTGACTTGCAGCCAGAGATACGTATAGATTTGCTCCAACTTGCACAAAGGCCGGTGTGCAGTCAGTTGAAGGCTCCTAATGAACTGATACGCTGCTTTTATGGCTAGTCAGAGTATCAAGATGCGAGTCCCAATTGAACACGCGTCGCAACGTACGCACTTGAAAGTACTAACCACTACACCATCGCGGCTAAAAGTACTTTATTTTTGAGGTAATTAATTGTTTACTTAATTTTATTTTTCGTGATTTCAACGCAGGCTAAACATTGGCGGCGAGTGATTTATTTGCGCTTAGTAGAAGATGATCTTAAAACTCTGAATTGATGAAAAGTTACAACATGACTCCCTTTATTTTGGACGTAGTTGAAATCGGGCTTAAGTTGAATTTGAGATCCACACCAATACAAAAAGCTATTCTACTAACTCATTACCTAGGCATTAAAAACATTATTGTGAGAACTGAAATCAAACTTTGAAATGCCAAAATGTCATTGTTTCTAAAAATCATACGAGATTCTTTTTACCATGGATCAGAAAAACATGTCAAAAGGAGCACATTCTTCGTTTTTATTTCTACATGTTTCAGCAGAATTCAATTAATATGCAAATATTATTGACACATTCTATGATTTTCACATCTTTGCAACCCGTACTGAAATCTCAAACTTACTTCAGAAGTAGTTTAACATGATTAAAATGGTTAATACGGTTGATACCAATGTAAACATGAATAAGGCCAAATTTGCAACTAATAAGGTTCTTCTCAAAACAGTCCGTAACACACTCTAATATGATCCCCATTCGTTTACTTGCACTCGCTTTGGCGCAATCGTATGCAATTACTGTACTGTTTCAATTAGTTTTGGATCAAGTCTGCAACAACTACATTGATAAAAAATTCTACGATATCGCCGTCCACCGCTTATTATTCATTAAAAGCGAATTTCCACAGAGCCAATTTTTCCTGCAATTTGATAACATTGATAAAATTTGACAACATCTATCATCAAAGTTCTATAGCGAATAACTTTTAACCATTACTGTCAAGTTCTTCTTGGTCTAGTATGAAACCGGGTAGGGACGAAAAGTATTTGTTGATGAAGGGACGTCAGATTATGTGGTCAAATTTTATGCCTTGTTCTGTGTCGATCCTGTGATTTTGTAGTTCGTCGCCTTTTGAGACATTATTTTTGAACTTAAAGCATTACACAGAAATACAGCTATAACTTTCAAACAATAGACAGTATACTGGGACTATTTGTACTAAAAAAACGAAATTTGTAAAACGTATTCATTGTGAAATTTGTGTTCTAATCGTCAAAAACGTCATAGCCACGAAAAGCATTGACTCTAAAATATAGTGTACGTTTCCATAGAAATGTACGCCTTCGCAATGACTTTTCAGCAAAGTTTTCCAATTGGTAATTCCAGCTTCTCGACTTCACTACTATAAAAGGACTGCCATGGCAAACATCGTTTTCTAGATATATTCAAAACATGACGATTAACCAAACTTTTATAATACAAAAACACAAAGTATTCAATTGTGTTGCTTAACTTAATTTGGGTTTTCAAAGAGAAAAAATCGGAATTAAAATATTTTTGTTATGTTATACAGTGGAACCTCTATTAATGGTCACCTCCATACATCGGTCACCTCCTGATAAGCGGCCAGAAAAAGAAGTCCCTGCCGAATTTATTGTCAAACTCTCATAAAAAAACCTCCATACATCGGTCACCTCCAATCAACGGCCAAACGGCCACTTTCTATTGTCCCAATGTCTAATTTTACCTCTATTAACGGTCAAAAAAAATCTTTATGCAAGCAAATGAGAGGAAAAATAAAAAAAATTGTTGATTATTGATTATGATTATTTACAAAAATAAAGTCAAGCAGCCTTATCTGTTGTAGATGATTTGAACAACTTTTGTGAAGCACTTATAGTAAGTGCTTTGAATATTATCACACTGCGACTTGAATCACTTAGGCTCAATAATGTTGTGTTTATTTTGATCACAAATCATTCTTTATGCCCCTTCCAACTTTCCCGATCAGCCTTTTTGATAAAAAAAGTATATTCATATGAAACCTCCATACATCGGTCACCTCTAATGCAACGGCCATTAAGCTGGGTCCCACAAAGTGACCGCTATTAGAGGTTCCACTGTAGTTTTGTTTTCATAAAATCCGTATACAAAGATTTATTTAATATAAAAACACAAAATTAAAACACAGAAATTAAATTTTGATGTCAGATGAAATCTCGCAGTCTATTGCGTCGTTGTTGAGTGACTGCACCAATGTATCTTCGCACCATGTCTTTCGTGTACCCCTCACACAGATCACGAACGATTTGATGAGAGCAAAGGAAACTTTGCGTCGAATCCACTGGGCGATATTGTTCACTGGTTGTTTTCGTTTCTCTGCGATCAGTTTGATCAACCTCTTGTAGAATGCATAACATTCTCGTCCCATACTAACCCATTGCACTAAATACGAGAAGGGTAAACGAACCCTGCCCTACCATTTGAATTCTTTCATTGTAGGAATTTTTCTTTTCTTTCTCGTTGATCTCGTACGTCTTTTTGAGGTCCATCCTCTCATACCTTCCGGCTATTGGATTAAAAACCCTTACATCTAAAAATGCTTTCTGACCGGGAGTCCAGAATCCTCTTGCGGAGACGTCAAGTCTTGCTTAATCTTTCTTTGAATTCTTCTCCTGTGCGTGGGTGCAGTAATGGCTCGACTTTGACGTCAGTACAAACTTCCTGCAACAATTTCGCAGTTGTGTCGCGTAGTTTGTTGTGACGCTGTGTTATGAAGCCACCTTTCTTGCAGGATAACGCATGTTGCAAGCTGAAAGGGGCTCCACATCCGCATTTTTCTGGTAGACGGGAAAGACTGTGGCCATACCGAATCTTGATGAGATCCCAGAACGATTGTTTGTCGAGTTGCAAACCTTCGTCAGTCAGTGGTAGCGTTGTTAGCCAAAGTGAAGCTCCTTTTTCACTGCTGATGTCGAGAAGCTTTCTCCATTCGTCGCTGATGGAATTGCGAATCTTCTTGAGTGTTTCTTTCCATCTTTTGTTGCTTTATCATTCTTTTCACATCTTTAGTCTTTTTATCAGTTACGCTACTTTGTCGGTTTTGTGCGATGATGTCATCTTGAAGTTGCTTCGTAATTTCAAACGAGTTTTGAAATTCTATCTTAGCAAGTTCCTCAAAAATTGGAATTCCCAAGCCTCCCATATTTGGTGGTAAGGAGAATAGCTTCCTCTCAATCCCTGTTGGAATGATTCCACCAGTCAGTGCAGGAATGAGCATTGTCGTGACCAATTCGTCAACTCTTTTTAGTGCTTCTGACGTATCGGGAATGGTTCGCATGCACTAGGCTTATGCCTGTATCCAGAGATAAAGCATGTATAGGCATGTTGTGGAGCAACCTCTGCAATTTTAGAAAGTGTTGTCAGTTCGTCGACCCATTTATCAATCCTTCCATGCAGGAATTCCTCTCGATAGCTTTCTGAACCTATTGTTGCACCAAGATGCCTTTTTCCTTCTGTCGAGATCTTCACACCGCTTCCAGCAAAGACTTGTCTTGCATATTAAAGATGTTCTGTCTTGACAATTAGCCATGTTTTGGTTGCTTGTTGAAAACATCCGTATTTTGGACCTTTTTGTTCGATGAAGTCCCATATCTTTTTCAAGCTATCAATTGTTCCAGCACCAAACATATCATCAGCGTAGCTAGCCGATTTGGTGTTTGATTTTGACTGTTCCAGGAAATCAACAGCCTGGAGGATTAACGGGATTGTTGCAATTGCATATACAAACATTGCTATGGGGTCGCCTTGTGTTGTTCCCTCGGTAGACTTCAATTCCACCCACCGATAACGAACAATCTTGATTCTGCTTTATAACAATTTTCGACGTAGTTAGAAATGGAAGGGCAGATGATCTTGACATTGTGCAGAAAAACATTCCGGTTTACGTTATTGAAAGCATTGGCTGCGTCAACGAGCATTACAGCTTCTGTTTTCACTTTGTTCGAATATACAACGCACAGCATGATTCGCTGCCACGCACCCTGCATCTTGCCCTGCACAAACTTGTAAAGAGCCTATAGAGTTTTTTATGTCTGGTTTAAGTGTTCTCGCTATCGTTTTTCCGATTATTCTCCTCAGCACTTCTCCGACTCCTATTGGTCTCACGCCTGGAGCTTTGTTTAATGGAATTAACCGACAAACCATCAGTGCTTCGAGCGAAGTCGAAGAGTGTTGTTCCGTACATAATGTCTTTTCTAATGTTGCAATTGCTCCACATAAATCAATTGACTCACTATGGAAACTGTTCGATGTCAGGATATGTTTCCATCCGTCACCATCAAGACCAGAGGGTCCTGATCCACCCTTCGTTTTCAGAGCTGATTGGCGAATGAAGTCTGCTGTTATTTCCTCGAATCGTATCGGGTGGATTTTTATCGGTGTGTCTGTCAAAAGTACATCTTCATGTGCTTCTCTTGCGGATGGGTGTTTTTCTCGTAGTTGATGTAACGTCTCTTCGTTGAGTGGAAGTATACCGTTTTCCATATTGTTACTTAAGAGTTTTATTGCACCGTTAATGTTACCCTTTGACATTTTCTCCACAAATTGTTTTGAGATGTCTGCAATTGATTTTCGCGAGTGATTTGACTTTAATTGAGCTTGGATTGTTTCACCCTCTTCAATGAGATCGGCTATGCAACCATGTTCCCATAGAAGTAATCGTCTTTTTAATGCTGCTGCATGATCTTTACTTTTCGAAGTTCGAGACGGCTTTTGAAGAAGCAAACGGGCATAACCATTATCTCTTTTAAAGAAATTTCTCTCATGGGAGTATCGTCGATGAAATGATTAAGCAGTCACGTAGTTTCTTTAATGTATTTCTTCCCCGCATTACAGGACGGAAGCAATAACATGTTTCTTCGCCAGAATACTATTCGTTCGTAAGCGAGTTCAAGGATGTTTGCAAATTCTATTTCGGACTTTTCTCCCCATACAAAGCGCGAAGAAGGAATCGATGCAGCCTCAGTTTTGTCAGTTGAATTGGTTGACATCAATGCAATAGCTTCTCGCTGCATTAGATCTTTCCCTTTTCTAAGCATCACAGGGCATTTTTTGATGTGTATTCGAAGTCCTTTTTCATTTTTAAGGATCTTGTGACATTCCAAACATTGCGAACGTAATGGCTCAATACATCGTTGCACCTGACATGGGCGTCGATTTGGGGCGTTTGGGTTACAGAATTGCTTGCGCCCTCTTTAACATACGTCTCCTTTATTTCATCGGTCGCATTCACTGGTATCGTTGTTTTAATCGTGGATTCTTCCATTTTTTATCTGTTCTCTGAATTCCGGAACTTCGTATATTTCCTGTTTCGAATTGGCGAGTATATGCAATTAATATGTGTGATCAATTCCAATTACAAGAGATAAATCGAGTCTTGAAGCGTATCTTCAATTTCGTTTCGTTGAATTTTGACTTTTAGTATGAAGAAATGAATGTCTTGTTAACTAAGATCAATTTTTTTACTTCTTGTGATGATTTAGTTAACTTTTCCAGCTTCTTCTCGAAATCGGCTACGGAGCTACGGTTTTGCGTCCGCCATCTTCGGAAGCCATTGCATTCAACATAGATTGTCAATATAAACCAAACGCTACTGTTTAAAAAAATTAAAATGAACTACAGTGTGTCCCAGAAAATTTCAGTCTGAGATTTAAACAGCCTATAACTTTCACACATACATCAAATTTCAGTGATTTTCATACTATTCGATAGGATTTCATTCAAGGATTTTAAAAATATATATATTGTTCTACAAATTTTTTATTTTGGAAACAATTAAGGATTTTCCCATGAAAATATAATTATTTTCTTAATGGTTAATGAACACATTTAACAAAAAGAACTATCACAGGTCATCACCAAAAACAATAAAAATTAAAGTGGTTGTAAATCACAAAAATCAAATCGACATGTCCCCCTATTTCTCTGAACATATCGATATGCCATTTCCTGAAAAGAGCGATGAATAAAATTTTGATTTTGTCGAAGATCATTTGTTGCGTCAACAATTTTTCCTCTTAACTTCTTTAAATTCTATTTGTTTTAAGTATCCCAACAGAACAAAATCACAGGAGATTAAGTCTGGGGATCTGGGAGGGCACTCGATGCCATGATGCAACGCCACAAGTCGATCTTTAAACTTTTGCCCCAAAAGCCGCCGTACCAACAAAGTTGGGCGCGTGCACCATCTTGAATTCACCAGTTAACCCAAAATGATGATAAATTCTTGCAATAGCAGGAAATATGGTCCAATCATTTCTCCAATTTTACAATGCCCAATCCAAACGTGAAGCATATCGCGTGAGTGATGCCTTTCAAACTTGAAATCTGGAGGGTTACTTTTCGGTGCATAGCATCGAGCATTTTGAGTGCTGGGATGACCATTCAAAGAAAACACGGCTTCATCCCCAATAATGAGCATGCTTAGAAATTTATTGTTTTGTGCATGGTGTACAAACCAACGACAGAATATTAACTGTCGACCATAATCGGCTGATTCCAGCTTTTGGACTTCCTGGATCCTTATTTATTTATTTACTTATTTATTTATTTATTTATTTATCATCAATATTTATACAGGATAAAACATTTCAAAACATAAAACATTTCTACTTTTCAAATGTGTCCTGTTAAAAGAAAATATATATACATATGAAATAAATATCTACAAATATAAATAATATTGTAAATATATAATTAATAAAAATTGTAAAAGAATATTCTAAAAGAATAAGAAAAACTGCACTAGGTTGGCAATAAAATGCAAAGAAAATGAAGGCAAATAGAACTCGATAGGGAGAAACAAATTATTATCATTATTATTTAAGATTACAAATTCACAGGCCATAGGCCTCTACGAATCGCTCTTTTCTTTAAACGATGAATCAAATCGTAGTGGATGATTCACCCAGTGTTCGTCCAATCTCTTTTTAAAAGTGTTTATATCATCAGCATCAACTAACTGCTTTGGTAAGTTATTCCATGTATTAACTGTCCGGTAGTAGAACGAGTTGTATTGCACACCTCTGACACCATCTGTCGGAAATGCATGTTCTAACTGGAACTTGTGATGTCTAACCAAGCTAGATTTAGGTTTGAACGCTGAGCTTAGGCTTGATCGATCGTACACTTTGAAGTGTTTAAATAGCTCTATCATGTCACCTCTTGCTCTGCGAAATGCGAGTGTAGGTAGCGACAGTTGTACCAGTCGGTCTTCGTATGGCAAGTTCTTAATTCCATCGACGAATTTGTTGCCCTTCTTTGTACACCCTCAAGTTTATCGATATGCTTGCGTAGATGTGGTGACCAGGCTGGCTGGCAATGCTCGAGGTGTGGTCTTACAAACGTTACATACAACTGCCGAAGCAGGGACTCCTCTAGGTAGGCGAAGCTGCGGCGTATCAAACCTATTATTGAATTAGCTTTTTGGACTTTGGTGTTAATGTGCTCGTCAAATTTCAAATCAGTATTCACAATAACCCCAAGATCTTTTTCCTCAAACACGTGTTCTAATTCAAAATTATTCAAAGTATACCTTTCCGTGTGTTGGATGTTTTCGATCTTGCCCAATGTCAATACGTGGCACTTATCGGGATGAAAGCGCAATAACCACTTCCTGGACCATTCTTCCAGAAATGGACCTGAAACATGATGTGAAAGTGTTTGGATGAAAAAAAGAAAAATAATATTAAAAAATATGGCTACCTAGTTTATTCTTAAATTTAAAATAACTAGCCTCCTTTCGAATATTTAATGGAAGACTATTATAAATACTAGCACCCATGTAGTAAAAACCATTTTTGGCCATCTGTAAACGTACTGTAGGTAGTTTCTGCGAATGAAAGTTTTTTCGTGTTACCCTCTCGTGATTGAGGAGCCTGAAGTAATTGTGGAAATTCGAACACGTTCTACCATCCATACATTTTCTTACAACACAACATGCATTTCTCTGTATGGTGTCATAAATGGGCTGTAAATTGTCGCTTCCTGTTACTGCTTTCGCACGTCTATCTAACGACAAAAGATTGTTCAACTGAGTCCTACACAAATTCACATTTATGATGGAATTGAAAATGATTATAGGCGTAGCCATCGTTTTGTTAACTTTCTCCGCAGTGGTGTCATCCATTTGTGATCGTAGTCTCGATAGTAAACGGAGCCTGCCTGAGGCTTTTTTGTAGATTGAATCAAATTATTTATTATTATTGAGAGTCAATTTTGAATCTACTGATCCAAGATATTTGTAGCATTTCGTGTCGTTAATTTCCACAAAATTGTATGATTAGGACATCTTTCCCTTGGCAATTTTCAACTTTTTACTCGTTCCAAAAAGCATCCATTCAGTCTTTTCTTTATTTAAGTTTACAACTAAGTCATTCTCCCAAAGATATGCTTCCACAAATCGGAGTTCTCGATTTAAAACACTTTCCAGGATGACAAAATCCTCACTAGAGAAATAAATTACTGTGTCATCCGCAAATTGAATGACACTAGCTTTAAGTAAAACGCTACCAAAATCGTTGTAGAATATCAAAAATAATAAAGAGCCGAGTATTGACCCTTGAGGAGCGCCACACGTAACTGTTTGTGGATCAGATTTGATGTTATCAATGACTACTTCCTGCTTCCTGCCAAACAAATAGTCTGTAAACCAATCTAGTTCATTATTAAATATACCATAGGATGACAGCTTCTCGATTAAAATCCTATGGCCAACTGTATCGAAGGCTTTTGATAAGTCCATAAAAACTGCAGCAACGTATTTGTTTTTATCGACTTCCTTTCTGATGTTATCTAATAATAGACTTGCAGCTAAATCTGTTGATCTGAGACGACGATAACCAAATTGATATGACGATAATAAGTTGCTACCCTCTAAATATTCAATAACTTGGTCATATACTGCTTTTTCTAAAATTTTCGAGATGACTGGTAATATAGAAATAGGTCGATAGTTATTTTTATCGTCAGTCGAACCCTTTTTGAAGATGGGCTTGATCAAAGCATGTTTCCACTCTCCAGGTATCATAGCAGTTTTAATCGATAAATTGATTATATGACAAAGCGGTCCTGCAATTTGCGTGGCACAGTCCGTGAGAAGTCCAGGCGGAAGATCGTCTACACCCGTCGCTTTGCTTCTTTTTAAATTTTTCAGTTCTTTTTCGACAAAGATTTTAGAGACGTAATTGAGTCGAAGTAGTTTTTAACGTTGACCTTGTGGGATTTTTCCATACGAAATCTTTTAATCGAATTGATTTTTTCTTCAAATGTGAAGCGACGGACGCAAGAAAGAAACACAAAGAATTGACTTTAAGATGTCACCCCGTAAGATGTGATTTTGACAAACCATGAGTGTTTCTTCTACATGATGATTGACGCTCGCCAAGCAACCGTTGAACTCTTTGAATATGTTGGTTCGTATGTACTGTCTTTCTCCTACCACTTCTTTCCTTATTTACATTTAAACTTATTCTATCAACGTGATATTTTCGGATGTTGTGCTGAATTGTGCTCTTTGCCGGTAGATTTCTTCCTGGAAAAGCTTGGAGAATGTGTTCTTGGACAGCAAAATAACACCTTGTTCCGTAGTATTTTTTGCAACAAAAACACGTTGTTCTTTTCTAAGCTGAACCATGACATTTTATCTCGTGAAAAACACTTTTAAAGCCAAATTTAGTTTAATTAGTTACCTGGGGAATATTTTTATCATAATATGCTGTACAAAACTTTAAAATTCTAAATTTTAAATACAAGTGCATGAACAGAATTGTAAAAACCAAGACCAGCATTGTTATGAGTAAAGGTCTCCGTGGTTTAGTAAACATATTATCATGAATTACGTAAGGTATAAAGTAGCTTTTAAAATGCTGCATACGCGTGAATAACTAGCAAAATATTTTGTGAACGATTATAGGAAACATGAAAGAAGAAAAAAGCTTCATGTATAGGACACAGATGCTGGATACATTAACAGTCTGATGTCAGAGTTCTATCTTCATGGGATGCGTAAATTTCCCTTTCCGTGAACTCCAGGCTTGAGTAATGTGGCTGGAACTCTATATTATACGCGTCATTTTCACAACTGTCAGGATTTGGTGAAACGACATCGGGATAATCATAAACACCTGCCGCTGCAAGGTTTTCTTCGTTAGGATTCTTGGTGCGATATTTACATCTCCTAACGCACATTTTAAGCACCAGAAACACCACTATTACCACAACAATCGGAATGGTAATTGATGCAGTGACATCATTGATGCTTTTACCTGGTTAATAATGGTTTGAAATGGTTATGAAATATATATCTTTTAATTTTCAGAGAAAGATACACAGATTGTTTTAAGATTTCTACGTAATTAACAGCATACCATCGAACCCATTGTCCACTTTGTCTTCATTACGAACACAACAAGCATACGAGAGCCAATCAGGTAAATTCATACAATCTTCGTTTTCATGACAGTAAGTACCACTGCTGGTACATTCGTTGAAATCTATTGTGATGTATACAGAGAGAAATATAAGGATATATAATGACTTCCCAGCTTGCTCATCAATTCAAGTGTACTTGAAATTTGATGGCTCTTAAATCTCATCACGTTTATTAACGTTTCTTTAAGCCACAATTTGACCACGAAAGCCACACACAAATAAAAGTAATCGTTTACAGAGTACACAGTTGAGATAAATGCACAGGTTATTTGAAATTAACTGTAGTGAAAAGCCTCTTTCTTCAAATATCGTTTTGTTTAAATAAGTCATAATGAAATATCTGTTCACAAAATGTTTTTCCTCTTCTCTCAAGTCTAATGTGAACACAAATCTTAAAAATATCGATTTCAGTTGCTAAGAAATAACTTAAGTATTAGTTTCCATAAAGTGTGAACTAACTATGCAAGCACAACTTCAATACAAAATAACATCCCAATAAAAAATTTCGTTTTCCATTGGATTTATTTATTAAAATTTATTAATTATTTATTAATTTATTTCAATGTATCTCAATGTTCGACTTGAATTTCGAAATCAATTTTTTTGCTAGGAAAATCACTAGGATCTCTGCATTTACATGAACGTAGGACAAGTGCCTTTGATGATACCCCAACTTTAACTAAGCATATCTGCTTTCTCCGATTTACAGTCATAATGTTACTCATACTTAAGATCACATTGATTTCTGTTTAAAAGTCAATAATTTGTAAACTGTTTCTATTTGAAGTATTTACCCGTTATTTTGAGAGTAGACGTAACCAGTTTCGCTTGAAATAGTGCATCTGTTTCAAATAAATTGTTTTTGTTATCTGCAAAGACTTTTGTTAGGTTTTGTTCCATTTGGTGTGCCCTTGATGATTCATCTCCAGTAAAAGAAATCAAACACTGAATTGACATGTCGGCACTAAAAAAATACATTAAACAAAGCAGTATGCACCAAAGCAGTCATTCTCAGTGTGAATTGAAAATTCCAGTGAAAAATGATAAAGTTATTTTTTCTTACACTGTTAATGACTGCTGCTCAATAACAAACATGGCGAATAGTTTTGACAACTAAATAACAATATTAACAATATGTTATAAGTACTAGGCTATGCTCATGCACATAATGTTTTAAAGACAGCTTGTTAAAACCTAGTTTATAATTGGTGATAGTGACGTCAATAAAACAAAAATTATGTCCTTACTCTCTCGCGTAAATTTTTCTCAAACGAATCACTTATTGCAGCAAACTGTTCTGGTGGCGTAAGTTTCCCATGAACGTGTACGTCAGAGAAACGAAATGATAGCTCGATTGTTTTTCTGTCTGTTTGAAAAATACAATAATTGCACAGAGATAATGTAAAATTATTGATGCATTAAACTTTAAAAACTGCCTAAGTCTATTTACCTGAAATATTGTAACAATTAGGAATATCTAAATAAATAAAATTGAAAATTGAAGATAGACTAAAATTGAAAATTAATATTCCTGCAACAAATCTGGTAATCCTTGTTTCCTACCATTTACCTTTAACAAGTAGCGAAATTCTTTTCCGAAGCATATCGTCATTTTTATCAGTCAAGTCGCATTCATAGGAACCAGTATCGTTCTTCTGTGTGTTTAAAATCTGAATAGTGTATGTATTATTGCTAACATCGCATATCAAGCGATTCTTGTATTGATTCAGTTGTACTGAAGTGAAATAATGCCTTTCACCAACTGCAATTAAAATATTATCTTTTTTGCATTTAATTCTGATGGTATCAATACCACGCCATGTCAACGTCGCATTTTCTCCATTTCTTTTAAGGAAAGTCTCTTTGAGTGGCTCTAAAATATAATACTTATTTACGATGGCCCTGAAGGTTCATTCGTGAGCACAAAAAAATGTGCTACGCATAAAACTTGTTGTGTTACGCATAAATGTTTGTGCTACGCATATACTTTTTTGTGCTACGCATAGAGTTTTTCTGTTACGCAAAATGTTTGTGATACGCATAAATTTTTGTGTTACGCGCATTTATTTTCTGTGTAAAGTGCTCTGCATTTATTTCGACCTCATTTCCATTCTGGTCTGTATATTGTTGACAATTATTGTTGCATTTTCATCCATGTGCATAATGATGGTGGATCACATGCTTACGAAGTGAACTACCACTACCTTCAAAAACTTCTTTTCTGATTATGTTAGTTATCTCTTCTCTATTTTCTTCATCTTTTTGAATCTCCTCCTAAGACCAAGCAGCCTAATTAAAAGCCTTTTCAACGTTGACAAGCTGATAACATGGTTGTGTTGGACAGCTAGAAAGGAGATGATTTCTACGTTTGTATAACTTTGGCCAAAATACAAAGTTACTAACGACTCTAGTGTTATTGGAGATGATGTAGATTGAATAACGGACAAGTAATTTAACGCTGTACGTCGTTCCTCATCAATTCTTTGCTATGTTTTTAGCGTGCTTTTTTGCTTTTTGCACCATGTAACATTACACACTAAGTAGCATAAATTAAGGACCAGATATAGGTTGTTGATTTTTTTGCGCAAACAAACAAAAAACACAGACATGAAAAAAGTATTTGTGCAACAATGTAAAAAATAACTGTGTAGCACAAAAATATCTGCGTAGAGAAAAGATTTATGCTTAACACAAAAAAGCTATGTGCAGCACAAAAAAATCTATGCGTAGGCCAAAATATTCTATGCGTAGGCCAAAAAATTCTACGCATAGCACATTTTTTTTTGCGTGCATATGAGCCTTAAGGGCCATTGTACTTATTAATAAAATGTTATAATTGATTATCATATGGGGATTCAAGTTACTTCTCGATATGCAAAAAATCATTTAAAAGTAATCGAACTCTTGTTGGAATGGTGAACAAACTTTCAGTATTTTGATCAATTTATGAAATTATGAAACACAATAGAAAATCTTAATCGAGCATAGATTACTTTTTCATTAACCAATAAGAACACTTGCCTTTAGTAAGAATGTCTGACAGCCACGGGGTCGTAAAGTAGTTTTGCTAAAATGAAAAGGATTAGATCCATCACTAAACATAATATAATGTGAGCTTAACATGACGAGCTAAAAACCATAAAACGTTAGAAACTATACCTCATCAACATAACCAATTTGAAGGAACGAGTAGTACGTTCCTGTTTTTAGTTTTCCATTGAGGAATTTTTTCGTTGCTGTATTACTTCTTGAATACCATCTTCCATCTCCAATTGTCAAGGTATTAATCAAAGTTTCGGCAGGAAATTCAGCAGTGATATATGGTTGTCCGTCAGTGGCATTTTCATAAGATTTTAGTGCTGCTACTTTTATTGTAAAGTTCTTTGTAATGCCTTCATAAACAAGGATTTGGTAGTACCTAAATGTGTTAAGTTCATCCGTTCATCATTTCTGCTATATTTTGAAAAGAAATAATAAAATAATGTCGCATGGATACTTAGAAAATTATTACAAATAATAAGTAACTTGAGACAAAGGGACTTGTGATATTTATTCTTAATTTATGTTTGATATGTCTGCCATATCTTTAACATCCTTACTTGATATTGGGAGGTCCTCTATGAAATTGCATGGTAATAGTGTCATAAGAGATTTGGAGGGTTAAAACATGAATTTTTTGAATATCTCTGCGTTCTAAAAACATTTAGCAATACAATCAATATCAGTAGTGGCTATTTCAGAAAACAAATATTCTTATTTGCAATATTCAAATAGTGGTTTTCAAAACTAAGCATTGGTAAATTAAATGGACAAACAGTCATGATTACGATAACTTGCCTATTGTTTGTTCAGCAAATAATCCCTTATAAAGATTTCCCTGAAACAGAGAAAAATACCGGTAGTGCTTAAAATCATTTAACAATTTCACGAAACTTCTAAAATGCTTTAATAAATACCTGATCATTTATTACAGCTCTCCAGCACAGTGTTACATTTCCAACTAAATCTACCTCCTTAATCTCTATGTTAAACAATCTTACAGGTTTGATACCTTTCCAAATATCCACAGTAAAGAATTCATGTATATCTGAGGCATTGATTTTTTCAGAAAACTGTAACTTTTCACAAGAATGGTGACCGTTGATGAGGCCAATGTCATAGTAACTGAAATAAATAAAACGCACTCTAATAGATATATTGCCAATGTATTGAAAATAAAAGCTTTGGTTTAAGTTGAGATGAGAAGAAAAGCAGTATTGAAGTATTGATTACAAATTCATTAAATGTTTGGCAAACTATAATGTTTTCTTTTCAACCATGTTGTCATGTTTTACATACGTTACATTGAGTTGCGCCTATTTACCGAATAGTTCTTTTACTCTTCGCACCAGACTATTGCATAGTTTTGCGCTTTATGTCTTTTTGACGTATGTGGAAATCCAAAGAAAGCGATTGCGGCGCAAAAACTCTAAGCTTAGCTCTAACAATTTTAACTTCAACTCCAAAGTTTTCTCACCTTATTGGACCTGTGAGCGGCTGGACTTTATAAAATGAAACACTAATGCGCTCCATTGGGTAAACAAATTGTGTGAATTTGGCGGTGTATGGACCTAAAAAGCGACGATGGGTTTCAATATAGTGATAAATATACAAGCTGAAAATAATAATCTGGAAAATCACAATATAATAAAATAAAATTAAGACCTACTATCATAGGGAGTAGTGACAGTTATTGTTTCAGAAGGTGGACCAGTGCCCCCTGCACTGGTTGCTTTGACGTAGACCGAATATGATGTTCCAGGTGATAACGAGCCCATTGAGATAGAAGTAAATTTTGTTACAAAATTGCTTAAATGATTAAAACTTTTGAAATAACTTTTGGTGCCGTTCAAAACTATCTAGAGAAACATACAGTGTGTCTTAAAATGTCTTATCCACCAACTTTCAAGGCGTATTTCTCATTACATGTCTGATAAAATATTGTGAATTTTATATCACATGAAAGAGCTTTTCATGCTCTATCCATTAATATAAAATGTTTGATAAAATATTTGTTCTTCGAAAATATATTGAAGAAAAACTCAAGAATTTGGTTCATTAAAGTCTTAAAAGTGAAAGTTGGTGGATAAGACATTTTGAGACACACTGTAGCAAAAAAATACTCATCATTAATAAGGTTCACGTTTGTTTACAGAAATAAGAGGATTCCCTGTTCGAAGTTCAAGCTTTTATGTTACTTACTTGTTCATAAATCACTATAGTGGGCATTTTGAACAGATCGAATGGAAATCAAACATAAGTGAGAGCCATAAACAAGAGCAGCCCCAGCGGGCACGAGACGTCTCTGAGACGTCTTATTTTAATCGTAAAATGGTCGTTTGCTTTCCAGATCATTTTGGGACGTCGTAGGGACGTCTGAAACGGGACGTCGCAATTGGGATCCTTTTACGACGTTTTTGGGACGTCTTTATACGGATTGAATAACGACCTTCGAAACAATTGTAAATTTAAGATCATTTTGCGACGTCGTTGGGACGTCTGAAACGGGACGTCACTATTGGGATCCTTTTACGACGTTTTTAGGACGTCCTTATACGGATTGAATAACGACCTTCAAAACAATTATAAACTTAAGATCATTTTGGGACGTCGTAGGAACGTCTGAAACGGGACGTCGCAATTGGGATCCTTTTACGACGTTTTTGGGACGTCTTTATACGGATTGAATAACGACCTACGAAACAATTATAAACTTAAGATCATTTTAGGACGTCGTAGGAACGTCTGAAACGGGACCTCGCAATTGGGATCCTTTTACGACGTTTTTGGGACGTCTCTGTGCAGATTCAATAACGATCTTCGAAACAATTATAAACTTTCAAAAGCAATCAGTCTGTATAGAATGATTTATTGTAAATGTTTTTAAACGTCTTGACAACAAGCTGCGGTGGCATAACGGTTACGAGTTCGGCTGGCACACCAGAGGTTCCAGGTTCGGGTCCACCTGTGGCCTATTACAGTTTTTGAAAGAGTAAATTTCATAATCCTGCGACGTCGTTACGATGTCGTTGGGATGTCATCGAGACGTCTCAATGAAGATGTAATTGGGACGTCTTTTGAGATTCCCACTTCGCGACCATTTTGCGACGTCTTAGGGACGTCTTGAAAAGACGTCTTTACGACGTCTTTACGACGTCTTTGTGCCCGCTGGGGCAGTGCACTTGCGACACAAACGCTTTTGAAAAATTACTTAAAGTGGAAAAAAACCACAACCACGAAGTTTGTCCAACGATAGTTATGTAATTGCTTTTTTTAACTTGGGCATAAATAAGAGGAATGAAATTTGGTTTCGGCTCAAGGGAACAACCGCTTTTTGTTGGAGTTAAAAGAGAGCTTATTTATTATGCGTGATAATCCTCCATTAAACAATAACATACGATCAGCACCTTTGTATTAATTAAATTGAAGAACAGTGATGTGTTAATTAATTGTAAAACAAAAATTGTATATATACTTAAGCGCATTCTGTAAAAAACTTGTCTTGAAAATGGGTGACTTCACACGAAACGTTGACAAAACATGCTGTTGTTTTTGTTTTTTACGTTAAAGTTTTGATCGACCGTTTTGTTTAAAATTTGGTTTTAAATGTTTCTTGCTTCTACTGATATCCAATAACTTTTGCAGAAAAAAATTGCTTATGACGTTAGCTATTTATTTTTGAAATATTTACATATTTTTGTTAGAATTGAAAGTGAGTATTTCGCCATGTAGAACTATAAGAAAGCTTCATGAACAGAATATATTCAGATAAAATTATACATTATTAGCTTTTCATAGTAATTATACTACAGCATCATTTAAAACTGACAGTTTTACAGACGATATTCTTTTCAATGAGTTCATCGAATTTCAAAGAACTTTTTAAATCAACACCCCTCTTCAACATCTTCTATCTTGCATATTATATGAAAAAATAAGTAAATTCTTAGAAAAATGAAATGGAATTTTTAATGGTCGATTAAAAGAAATAACTTACTCAAACAATAAGAGTGATTTGGAAAACAGTAAGCAAATTTAAGCTTTAACATTTATCTTTCATTCTTTAAGATATCAATTTGGTGTCATATTGCACAGATAAGTCTGTCTATAAAAAGTAAAATCAAACTTTGAATGTAAGTAATAATTATAAGTAATAATGTAAGTAATAGATGACTTCGCAGGTGACGTACTGTTTTTACAAAACAGTACTGCTGGTACTGTTTTGTGCTATCTGGCTCTTGTTTCTTTTCATTCAACTGTACTTTCTATTTTTAGAGACATTATTATTATTATTTATATTATTTCATTATTATTATCGAAATTATCGATAATAGCTACATATCTTTATGGACATATATTTCTATGCGTTCCTACCAATACATATACTTAAAACATTCTGTATATTTGATTTGTTCCAATTTCGAAAATAACTCCATTAATTTAAGATAATCTAAGATATCAGTGTTTAAACCAGTTTAATAGGGAAAACTTAAGGTTTTTATGGATTAAATGTTTATATCACAGGAACGGTAATCCCAGCATAAACTGAAGTGAACAGGGCAGTCATATGCCTGATTTGTCTTAGTGATGTCTTATGAAAGTCAGTATCTCAATATTTAATAACAACAAAAGGACAGTTTCTACCGTATAATTATGCACGACACCACGGGTATACAATGGTTCTTCCCAGTAGAAATCTACTTCTGTTGAAGATGAAAAATTACCCCGAAAATTTCGTGGAGCGGACGGCGCTGCAAAAATTCAAAGAAATAAACTAAAAATAAAAATGACAAACGATAACGATGATAGTAAGACATTGAAAACATTGAATAAGACTATTTTCTTAGATTTTTACAAAGCATCACCCTAAAATCATCCTAATGACACTAATTCAGTTTGAAACTTGATTGTCCTAGACAATATGCACAGTTTAACATGTTCTCTTAGTGTATAATGAGCTTATTTCACTGACTTGGAGATCATGTTGAAGACATAGGATACTTCTTCTTTTTCTCTTTTTCCCGTACATACTAAAAGTATACATTTTACTGCTTTCAAAGAGTTTGTCTAGTTGAATGAAGATTTTGTAAGGGTTATCGACCGAATATATCGACCATTTGGAAATTTTTTGGAGCTAAATAGAGTAAGTAACATGATACAAACTCAAAATATACTTGTGTAAGAAATTGAGTTTACATAATACCTGCAGCTTCAATATCCAAAATAAAACACTGGAAAATGATCAAAACCGTCATATCAAGAATCTTAAGATATGTAGTCATTTCTGTCAGTTCTAAAAGTAACAATAAAATTTCACGATAATGTATGCAGCAGAACATCGCAGCGCACTATTGGGCAATGTAACGTTTGCAGTGAGAAATTTTTTAATTTTGAGGTCAGAAGGCAAGGACCAGGCTCTGGTAAGAAACTTTTTTTGCTAAGAAGTTTAGTTGCTGACAGACTTGAAATCTTGATGTAACTTGAAATTATTTGAAAACACCATTTTTCAGTTTCGACGATATGAATGAAACAGAATTGGAAATTGAAATGTTTAGTCGCTTTTTTGTCTACAAATCCATGAACAATCAAACAGGCCTCACTTATCATTGACTCTTATGCTCCAACTCATGAGTGGCGGTTGTTTGGTGTTGGGCTTCAAATTTAAATGAGTGACGAAGGAAGGTCCAGGATAATTTTTGAAAAATACACCCCTGCATTTGAAATAGTATAAACTAATAACTGACTTATAACTGGCAATTTACGGCACATATTGACTACTTATAAGCCATAAAATTCTCGGATGTTTTGTCTTTTGGCAAGATCAAATATTGTCATCAAAATACTGACAGAGAGATGGGTTAGGCAGCTGTAAATCGCTGAGATTTCTTTTACATCTATGGTCACACACGCTGTGTGTGCTAGGAAAAAAGGAAAAAGCTCTAGATCCATACGTATTTCTTCTCCATTCATTTCCCTAGGGTATTCTTAAACTATGTGTATTCAGCTCCGTGTTGTATTTTGATCCACTCTAAACTGTTTTTATTTCCACACACAACACAAAACAAGACATAAAAAGTCCAATGATGACGATGAATAGTCATATGTTTATATTTGCAAAGAGAACACTTTAGCACCACAAAATGTTATTCATGGGTTTTTAGAAATTTACCCATTTTGAATTTTTATAGCAAGCTTACTATTGCTGATTTGTATGTGGCGTATAAAATGAACTTAATGCTGACAGAGAATGTGTGTGCAGAAAAAGTTGACTTTGATAATTTCTAAGTAGACTTTAAATAGAAAACAAACTCAATCAAAACTTTAGATAACCACCGAATATTCACCATCATTAGCAACTTAGAGTTAAAACTCCAAGTGGGCAGACTATAAACTTTAGTTTAAACTAATTAAGACTCAGACTTGATAAGAGCAAAATCAGAAATAATCAACACCTTTCAATTTCTTGATTCAAAATAACTTTGAACGCATAAATACTTCCATCAGAACTAGATATCCATTTAACATGTTTGTTGGGTTTTTTACAGCTAAACATAGAAGTGCTAGATTAATACCTCTATTATTAACAGCAGTTTATCATTAAATATAATTGAAAAGAAATGTAATTCCTATTTCAGAATTTCTCTACGAGAAATTTATAGCTACTGCATTATTAGAATAATTTCTTTTGATTGCAAAAAACAAAGTCAGCAGTCGTCTGAAAGGGAATTTCCACAATCATTTGTTTAGGTTGTTTATTGCCATTTTGATATTACCCAGCTACTCGTTACTAGACACATTTCTAATTAAGTTAGTACCGTCACGCCGAGGATCATAGAAATATAGAGGAAGCTTGTGATCAAAGACACGACACAGATCACCCAAATTTGATATTAGTCAGCCACTCGTTTCCAGACCAATTTCTTATTACTCCAAAGAGGGAATCTACCTGTTGATATTAGTACGCTAGCTCATTCAGTTCCATTTGCAACAGTCCATGTCTTCAAACTTCTATTAAATACTGAGAATAAAATATACTAATATACTATTCTAATCAGACTCTACGAAGGCAATCAAAAGACTCTACGAAGGCAATCCCCACACAAAACTGGGCACTGTCATGAATCCCAGAAGATAGGGCTCTACCCTTTCTTTTATAGATACGTACTAAAATATGGCTGATGATCCATACGAGAATTTGGCACAGGACATATCAAATGAATTAGGACTACGTATTGCACACTTGAACGTAAATGGATTGAAAAAAATCTCTACTCTGCTGGAGACAGTTAATTTCGATATTCTTGCATTGAGTGAATCCCATTTATCACCTGGTAAATCAGATGGAGAAATCGACATTGAAGGCTGCCGTACGAAACAAAACGACCGAAACGACGGACGGAAAGGAGGTGGTACTATGATATACTATAAAGAACACTTAAATGCACTTGAACCAAATATCTTAACTGACTTTGAATCTACCTGGCTAAGTGTCTTATATAAAAACCAACAACTACTATTTGGTTGCATGTACAGACCACCAAATTGTAAGCATTTCCTAAACAAATTCGTAAAGACATTCACAAATATTAGTATGAAAAAGGAAAAATCTTATGTTAATTGGAGATTTTAATATTAATATGCACGATTCCAGTTCAGCCCAAACAATTAAACATAAAAACATAATATTCTCCCAAAGCCTGAAGAATATAATTAACGGTCCAACTAGAGTGACTATGTCAACTTCAACAACCATCGATCTAATAACAACATCAACAAACGTTTCCGGTCTTAACGTCTTATCCTCTAGTACCAACGATCCAGGGACTTCTGACCATCACTTGATTTACGCTGTAACCAACATCAAAAAACAAAAACAACCTCCAAAAATTGTCAGTAAAATTGAAGTTATTGACAAACTAAAGCGTGATTTTGAGTTGGTCCCATGTCATTTTCTAGAGATCTTTGAAGATGTGGACGATGTGAACCACTTATGGATTACATTATACTATGACGTTATACAGAGTCACCCTAAACACTCAAATTGAAAAAGAGGACAAAAAACAAGCAATGGGTAAGCAGAGAGATTGAAAAAGAACTCGACCATCGCTACAAACTACTTATCCAAGCAAAACGTTCAAACCTAAATATCTGGAAATCTTATAAAATACAACGAAATAAATGCAAACGTCTTCTACAACTTGCTGAAACAAGTTATTGGAAAGAAACTTTTTTCTAAATGTGAATCAACTAAATCGTTCTGGAAAGCTATAAATTTACAGCAATTTACTTTAAAGGAATTTTTCCATCAATTTTATACTGCATAGCAGTATGGGGTGGCTGTCCTGATAATGATATATATAAAATCAACTCTATCCACATCAAGGCAGCTAGATTTGTTCAGCGATTAAAAAAGTCCAGAGCTGATAATGAAGTTCTAGAAAATCAAACTGGCGTTCAATTTTATGGTGCAAAAGACGAACAGCCTGCATTATGCACAATCATATCATATCAATTATATCATGGAAACGGTTGAAATCCATGGATTGGGTTAAACGACGTGGTACAACAGCAAAAACAGCTATGAACCCAGCACTTCATGAGGAATTACATTCAATTGGAAGTGAAAGATTGCCAATGCTATATTCGAGAATCGTATCCACAGAGAAATGGTTTTGAATTTCGACCAAACATCGCTAGGCTACGTGGCTCTAAACAAGGCTATATTCGCCAAAGAGGGTTCTAGTACAGCTCCCATTGCAAATCTACTTTACGGGGAGAAAGTTTCGTGGGGAGAAAGTTTCGCGAGGAAAAAAATGCAAAATTTTAGGGATTTACTTTCGCGAATGAGTGACTAAATCGCGTAAAATAATCTTTCGCGTTCAACAGGAAAAGTGAATTTCGCATGGGATTAACTTTCGCGATTTTCGATTTTTGTGCAATTTTTTCTCTAAATATTTTGAAATTTTGACAAATAAGACAGAGATTTATTGAAATCCCCGCGAAACTTTCTCCCTGTAAAGTAGACGATAAGCGTCAAATAACAGGAACTTTTTGCGTCAATTTAACCGGAGAATTTTCACCCATTCAATTTATCTATGCAGGTACAATTCCTAGATGTCACCCACAAATAAAATTTCCAGAGTCATTTCACATTACTCACAGCTCAAATCACTGGTCAAACGAGCCTATTGTCATCGACTATCTGAAGAAGATAATCTTTCCTTACCTCAAGAAGAAACGTGAATCCTTGAAATTAAGGAGTGATGCCAAATCACTTTTGATCTTTGACGTCTTCAAAGGCCAAACAACAAGTGCTGTTAACAAGTTACTAGAAAAGAGCAACATTGTCTGCATTCACATGCCCAACAACCACACCAATTTTTTCCAGCCGTTGGATATCTCAGTCAATAAAAGTGCAAAAGCTTTTATCGCTGAAAAGTATCAAGATTGGTATGCTATGAAGGTACAAGAGCAATTACGCAAAGGTGTGAATCCCCACGATATCAAAGTAGATGTTAAAATAAGCACCGTTAACCTTTGCACGCAAAGTGGATTATTGACATGTATAACCATTTAATAAACTCCAAAAACATTATCACGAATGACTTTAGAAAAGCTCATATCACACAGTCTGTATTGATCAGTCGTATCAATCTTTGGGAAAACCCATTCCAATAACTTGAAATTGTTGTGGAATAAACTGTATTGGACTATGAAAGAATAACAAAACTCAATCTAAATGTTTGATCGTAGAAGGCGAGGGTTTTTTTTACTTTCTTACTTTTGTTTTACTTTTTGACTTTTATTTGACTTTTTTTGACTTTTTGACTTTTTTTGACTTTGAGAATGGTGTAATGTTGAATGATTTTTACCCCTCGGTAGAAAGAACTTAAAGTGACTGCATTTGTTAAGTTTTCTCATTTCTTTTGATTTTAAAAGTTTTTGTTTATATTGTACGCAAGTGAAACAGTTGAAACTATACATCATGTCGTCAATTCAATGCTTTAAACCCTCGACCTTCATTTTTAGGCTTCTTGAACCAATATTTGCCGTAAATTTTCGAAATAATCGAAACAAAATTAACGCCTCTTTTTAGTCAAAAATTCAAAATTTTGGCCCTTTTAACGCAGGCCTTTTTTACGCCGGCCTTTATTACGCCAAAGGCCAAAAAATAACTTTAGTCAGGTCCGGCGTAATAAGGGCCGATAAAGTAGAACTTTGAACAAAAAGCGAAAATTCTGTAATAGAAACGGAAGACTATATTTTTGTGATGTCTAAATGTAAGTTATAAGTACAAAATCTTATTTTGTTGTCATGAAAAATACAGTTGTTTTTATTCTTTTATGATAAAAAGCAATGCCTCGTTCACAGTTAGCATGATGATTTCAAAAAAATTTGAAGCGTCCTACTCCAATTAGCGCCCCTCTCTAATAAGCGCCCCCTAATTTCCAACAACAAATTATAAGCGCCCGGGCCTTATTAGACAGAACAAGGTACATCAGTTTACAGTTGTAAGTTGATTTTCATCCAGATTGTTTTTGTTTGCAAAAGAATTTACTTGTTATTTTGAAATATTTAAGAAAATGCATACTCAGAATGTATTTATTTATTTATTTATTTATTCAATTTATATAAACGAATATTTACACAGGATATAAACACTTCAGCTAAATAAATAACTGCTATAAATGTGTATTGAACGTAAAATTTAAAAATTTAAAAATTTAATAAAAAAATTTGATAAAAAAAAAACAAAAAAAGCTATAAGTCTAAAACCTGGGCAAAAGAAAAGCAAAAGTTAAGAGAAAAACTCAGAAAAAAATTCTTCACTTTTACTTTGTTTCTTATATTTTTCGAAAAAGTTCTTTTTTTCTTTTTTCGCTTTTACATACCTGAAGGGGATTTTTTTTTTTGCGTGGATTAATTTTTGCGACTTTTGGCCAAATTCGCAAAAATAAATCTACGCAAAATTTTATGACTTTTTTCTTTCTTTCTTTGTGTTCAACGTAAAGCGCCGCCGAAAATCAGGGCACCATGTCTAGAAATGTTTCAGGAAAATTACATCAGAGACAACTAACATTTCTTGTCAATTAAAGGTAAATATCAACTTCTACGACTATTCTCTGTTTTCGTCATTTTTCTTACTTTGTTGGAATGGACACCGGGATTTGTTTATAATGACTTCAAAAGTCATTACAATGTTATAACATTTAGATGTTGTTAATACAACGTAGATTAACGAAATTTAACGTTGTCCTGATGTAACTTTCTAACGTTGTGCTAACGTAAGTATTTAACGTTATACTAACGTAAGTATTTAACGTTATACTAATTAAAAAAAGACTTCCAATTTAACCAACCACTAACTTTACCACAACGTAAAACATAACGTAACATTAACGTTAGTATAACGTCTGGTGCCTGCTGGGTCATTTACTTTTAGTTTTGAGCAGGAAACCTGCATGTCAACATCATCGTTACCACCTTTCTCGGCAATGCGTCTAAACATTTCTCTGATATCTTTCCCTTGCCTTGGAGATTTGTAGATAGATGGTGTGCTCTTCTTTACCCCATTTGCGTTTTTAGCGGATGACACGACTTGAAGAGGAACTGGAGGTAATGATAAAAAGAGCCTAAAATTTGGTCATTTTTTGGCTCTGTGTACCTTTCATGAACTATCGCCTTATATTTATCGAGAACCAAATGATTTCGCAATGTTCCAGGCATGAAAATTGTGATTTTCGCTGCTATTTCTAAGCCTCCCTCGACAAGCGGAGAGCGCTGATATTTTGTAGAGGTTAGTTGTACCTTGTTGCTCCTCGACCTAAAAGGAAGTTTGATGCTCTGGATATTTCCATCGGCAAATGTCCGACGATTTTAGTGCCTTCACATACTTTGATTGGTTATTTTCTTCGCAACCACAAGAAAGTTGCTAATTTGGTATCGGATTCCAAAAACGTCGAAAGTAGTGATACCCCCTCACGGCAGCTGTGAACTCAAACACTTCATTATGATCCATGTTGCCTTCAACGATTCTTGTTAAGCAAGAAATTCCTCAGAAAGCCAACGAAAAAATCAGACAGACACGGTCTGACTTGGTTAGAATGTTTTAAATAATGTAGACATAGTTCGAAAGTTCTCTATCGGAAAAATAAAGATGTTCGACACTGTATCTGACAATTGAACATGGGGATGGAGAGTGAAAGTGAAAAGATCGCATACAAGTTGAAAAGACAGTTGTGTCAACAGTAGATATACCATGAATGACAAACACGACAAAAATGCATCTGAAGAATGTAATGCCGCTATCTCTGGTAAGTATCAGGGCTGTTAGGATTATGGAGAACTTACAGCATTTTGCTCCAATTATTTATTTAAAAATCAGAGTGACGGTTTGAGGGAAATAACAAGTTATAATACTGATCAATTAATCAGTAATCCATCAGAATAAACTGCTTAATAATCAGTAATACTGATGATTACTGATAATTTATTTTTCGTGATTTTGGAATATATTAGTTTTAATACATAATTAGCTACTTCGTCGGCTTCCAATAAAAAAATAGCTATTAGTCACATGGTATGAGCGAGAAGACTCCTGACCATGGAATGGCTCTGAATTTCCTGCAGACCGTCTGTAAAGAAATTTTACAGAAGAAAAATGCTCTTGCTATTAGGGATTGTTAGGTTAGGTTGATTATTAGGTTATTTATGAAGATATCTTGAATGGATACTCCTGCTGTGCTGAAGAATCGGATGAAGAAGAAGAATGGGAACATCCCGAATTCCAAAGAAACACATTCGAACGTTTTGATGAATATAAAGATGAATTGAAAAGTTAGTATTTTACGATAAAAATTCTGACGCAAGACAGAAATATTGTGTTTTTAATTTTCCCTGTGTCATCTCCATAAAAAGGATCGTAAACTGTATACATCTATTAGAATCAGCGTATACATCCACTCTGACATTTGAAGCTTACATAAAAAAATAACAACCGATAATAGTTCAGTTAATTTAATGAATGGACACTTGTAAGAGGACTATTTTTTGCCAGACTAAAATTTGAAGCTATATTATAAAATACACGCACTGACTTCGCAAAAATAAATCCACACATTTTGCTTCCGAAACTCTGACTCGCACAGATTAGTCCACGCGAAAAAAATCCCCTTAAGGTAGTTTCTTTTTAAAAAAAGCTCTGTTATAAAATGCGTATCCATGGTTACAAGTCACGCCTTATGCTCATTTCTCTTGTTTGTATCTAACAGTTTCTGGCGTTTTTAGTTAAGCCCTATTTACGCGTTTTTAAAAGTAAATTGCCATTAGCCCAGGAAATGAACAAAAGTTGATAAAGTTTCAAGTAGGAGTAACTTTAGATCTATTTGTGTTGCATACATCTAGAGGAAATGCTGCTACCGTTTTGTGCCATATAGCTCTTGTATTATATTTCGTACCAACAGAATAAAGAATGTTTCATATGATAGTATCAGTTATGCTTTCCTGAATTCCTAGGGAGCGTGGGATCGAAATTTAATGCTGTTTTGTAGAAGTCATTCAATCTTCAAACTTCCAGAATGTCACTAATCTTTAATTTTTTATAATTAACTGGTTTTGCAGAAATCCTTATGCCTGTCAGGGCATCTTGTTTTTCTTCTTTTTTTACTGTCCAAACCTAGCAGTTTTTTGGAATTTCATGTGTGCATTTACATGAAACTTTTGCGTACTATGCATGTTTTGTCAGAAGCATCCATTTAAATTTTTTTTAAATGAATTTAAAAGAATATATACATATCCAAAACTGAAGATTTAATAGAAAATCTATACTTGAAATTTATTATAATGTTGTAATAGTAATTCCAATGTACCGTGATCATTTAACTAAAAAGTTAGAAATTAAGAAGTTTTCCATGGTTTTTAAACAGAGACAAGAAGGTTTGTTTGTTAGGGAAAAAATGTCTAAAGCTTTAGTCTAAAGATTTTCGTTTCTTTCACGTGTGGGCTGTAATACATTTTAAGCTCTGGATTTGAGCAGCTCAGCTCAGTTTCCTCCTCAGCTCCAACATTAGAGGTTTGTCTTTTTTTTATGTTTCTTTAGCTAAATTATACTGCCAATAATACCCCTAATAACGAATGACCTTCCTAATCACGATAGCAAATTGAGATGTTCTAACTGTCTGTAAACTCAAAATACTGTACATTTTGTAACACATTACAAAATTTTGGTAAGTCTTGGTATAAATTTATTAAGAATATAACATACTTTTGATGATCAAGATCTTTGATTACTTTTTGTATTTGCAACATTAGAAATTCTGCTCCTTAAGAAGATTGGAAGTACATATCACATGTTTAAAGCATATATAAGATTTTCGTACGTAATACCACTGTGACATCTGAAAAGATCAATGTAAACTGAATCATATTTTGTATCCCAGGATGTTTCATGTTATTCGGATGTAATTGAATTCATTGGCGTTTTAACTTTGAATTTGAATTATTATTTGTGCGAATTTTTAAGAAAACCGGAGAACTTTCGAAATTTGGTCCAAATTTAGCCCGAATTGCCAATTTGTTTAAACCCGACAAAAGCCAGCACCTTCCATGCGCTCAGTGCAAATTTTTATGAAGATCAGAGATCTTTTGAAATTTGATCCAAATTTGGGGCAAATTACCCAATTTTGGTTAAAGCTGATAGAATGGCTGTCAAATTCGAGATTTGGTACATAGGTTAAAATTCTTAAAAACATTGGACATCCCGCATTAAAACACAATTAAAACACAATGTTCTACGTTTACTTACGTGATAAATTTGAAGAATATTGATGTATATATTCACGATCAGATTTTTTGCTTGGGAAACGAGCATGTAATACACTTTACACTTTAGATATAAGCCTTTTAACCTTCAATATACCTCATGTGCCAAGATTTTTTACATCTCACTTCATTTAAAGCAGTATTTCCTTCAAGCCTTACAGTGGCGCTGAAAGCAACAGCACCGCTACCATCTCTTGATCATTTAAGAGGAGTTCTATTACTTAAACAGCCTCAGTTAGAGCTACCAATATTTTTATGGAAGAATTATTTTTTCTTCTACAGAAAAAGCTGTATGATGAAATTTTAGAACCTATTTTAAGAAACTTAATTGCACTGCATCGTTCTTGTATCATTTTGTATCTTTTCTATTGTATTTTAATTTACCTTAAAACTGCCATTTTGCCATAGTGCTTGTTGTGTTAAGTAACCTCCCTTTACTGATCAAGAGAAGAAAAGAGTGCTAAAAAGTTTATTTATGAAATCACGAGTTGTTACTTTGGAACGTTTACAAATTAAGGAAACACATAAATATAATGAATTCATAACTGTTTCTCTACAAAACACCATGTGCTTGGTTTTTCATTCCTGCTTCTAAAGTTTACAATTTTGATAAACGAATGCCTTGCTAACAAGAATCCTGAACCAATGAAATCAGAGAAGTCGGGACTAGGGTCTCTTCGCCGCCGTCCGTTTATCGAAAAAGCAAGAAACCTAGGATTTGTGGTTGTCTACTCTAAATTCAAAATAGTATTTATATATCGATATATCTTTATGTTATTTTCAATATAGTTTTTATAGTTCATTTATATTCTACATGACTACTGACTTTTATGTATAATGTTCAAAACAATTGTTTCTAAGAATTTATGTTGAATTATATCACGTGACCATTATTTAGTCACGATTTTGGAATATAATACAGAAATCCTTATTTCTTAATCCTTAGCACTCTAGCTTTGCAACAACATATTATTTTCTCAATACATTGGATGCGATGTTGTCTGTGGTGACTTTTTCTCGATTTTTCTATGACATGTCCACTATGTATCACAGTCATTTAGCCTACTATGCTTGTTACATTGCGTCAATTTCAGTTTTGTATTGCATAGTAAATGGTATGTTTTGCGTGAGTAGTTCCTAAGCTGTCTAATTTTTTTGTTATATCAAGTTGTACTAAATATGGTAGTGTTCTTATTGTTTCACAATGTTGTTAGATTATTGACGTCATCACACTGTTCTTTTTTGCTTATTACAGTAAAACCTCTATGGACGAACACTTCTCTGTAGCTCTATGCGTCTTGGCATCTTGGATATTACTAACCCAACAAGGCAAAACCTGTTAATTTTCCATTCCCCCAATGTGTCTTATTTTCATTTTGATCCCTGGTGACTAGTTTTGGCTGAGCTTGGAAGCATCCAACACAATCCTCCTCAGCTCTCAAGAAGAACTATGATCACTATACCTGGAAATTCTGGAAATGAACATATTGTTTCCGAACCCAAAACGGGGAAAAGGTAAATTGTTATCCTGAAGTCGGTATAATAATCAAAAATTACATACAATGTAAATAAATATAAATACGAAAATAAATGTTTCGAAAAAAGATCAAGTAAACCCAAATAAGAAAAAAACTGCAGTCTCATTAATTGCTTTGTCAGCGGTATTCCTACACTTTCTGCTTATACTCTTATACTCATAAAAATGCATATCAATAGGCCTGTAGCATTTCATAAATGAAAAGGTTGTTTAAAGAAGACTTGCCCTCTAGGAAAACTGCGGTTATTATGTTATACATGAATTATAAATGACAATATATTAAAACATGTGGGTGATGAGTATTGAGGACAGTGCTCGATACGAAGTAGAGCAAAATATAGTTATTTATTTATTAAAATTTGTTAAAATTTGTTAAAAAGCCAGTATACAACTGTCAGTTTCACGCTTAGTGCGATCATCAGATATACATAAAATTTGCTTGTAAAAAATCTTTATATACAAAATGTTGAAATTATTAAAAATATTAAAAGTATTAAAAATATCAATAGTAGCTAGTCCGGTGGGACTGATTTATAGTTACTCAAAATGAATTTGTTTACATGACGGCACTTAGAAATCAGTTCTGTTCTTTTATTCAATAATGGTAGTTTTGACGTGATGATGTGGTATTTTTCCGTCAAACAAAGGTTACAAGTTTTACTACCATTTTTATAAGGTATGGCTCGATTCACGATCTCCCACGAAAGTCTTGGTTCAATTCCATTATTGCCCCCGCAGCGAGCGTAAGCGAGCGAGGAGGCATAGTAGTTTCACGAGATAGGCGAATGTCAGTTTCCGATTTTGTTCATCATCATCATCATCATCATCATCATCTTCATCCTCCAACTTTCGTGTTGACGTTACACGGTGGAATGCAATTATTAGCTGACTTTGCTTTTTTTCCGTTTCAAAGCATGGTACTGTAAGTGGGAAAGACAGAATGTTTTTTCGTATCTCTTTCCTAATTTATTATTGTATTATACTATGTTATTTAAGAAGATCGTATGCTAAAATTGCTTAGATATTTTTCGTGTTACTTTTGTGTTGTTTTAGTGAAGTGAACGACAAGGATTTTGAAGCACAGCTTGAAATCTGAAATTTTGCCAACCATACATTTTATTTTTGTATATATATGTTTTAGCTCTAAATATTTCATTCAATAAACTTTGTTCAACGCACTAATTTTTGGCAAAGATTTTAATTGGATTTCTGTGTATGCAAGAAAGCTATATTACAAATTGTCTTTCTTCGTGTTTTTCTATTTTAACTGTCCACCTCGCGCCAAACCTAATCATACTAGTGTTTGATCATGATCAGTAAAAGCTTTTCACATTTTCTTGTTGGTTTTTTTTATAAACATTGGCTACTTTTTGTTTTGAATCAAAGTTTAAAACGCAGATTTCTAATGGATTTTTTGCTTTGATTTTTTTTTAAAAAAAAGTTTGTTTTTTTTCTTTTGGCTCTTACAGAATTTCTTTAACAAATCTTGTTTTGATTATAAAATACGTATCCATAGTTTCAGTTCACACATTTCTTTTGTTTGTAGCAAATACTTTCTGATATTACTTGTTAAGCCTTTATTACACTTTTTGAAAGGTATATTAGCATCAATAAAAAAAAAGTTATCCTAAAGAAAGTTTAACTCAATTACAACGTAAGCGAAAAACCGTGAAGACCATCCGTCAAGGAGTTTTCAAATCTGATCTCCCATTTCGAAATGATCATGCTCGCAATTCTTCTTGTTTTTATTGTGTTTAGTTTATACAATGTTAACAAAAGTTTAAATGTATATATTTGTTTCTGTGTAAAGACTTGCAAAAACATTCATCTGAATTTTTTTGAGTTTTCGGACAAAAATTTGTTTTTGTTTCCGTTGTATAGCTTGCAATGTATAGCTTGCTGTGTGTACACATTGGAATGCTTGAGCGCGGGGGCACTTTTTAGCTAAAGCTACATGCTAGTTTTTTAATTCCCATACGTATTTGGAAAGTTCAGTGGATTTCGCTGCTTTTTCGTGTCTGAATGAATAGTTGTGTCCCACCCAGCGGTCTTTAAACTTTCCACCCGTCGAACCAATATAATGCTTTCCTTCATCATTTTCAGATTTTGTAACGAGACACTTATAAATGACACTTTCCACCAAGCATGTACCATTAAGGGGACATGCACTCTTATTTTTGCAGTTACAGGTTTTTACATCATTTTTGGGTTTCTGATTTTCGCTCAAAATCTTTTTGTTATGTGTGGAGACGATGCTAGCCATGTTTGGGAGACAACTATAACTAACTTTCAGCGTATTTCTGTTGAATATTTATTCAAATAATTTATTCAAATTCCGGATAAAAGAACAGAACTGATCTCTAAGTGCCGTCATGTAAACAAATTCATTTTGAGTAACTATAAATCAGTCCCACCGGACTAGCTACTATTGATATTTTTAATACTTTTAATATTTTTAATAATTTCAACATTTTGTATATATAAAGATTTTTTACAAGCAAATTTTATGTATATCTGATGATCGCACTAAGCGTGAAACTGACAGTTGTATACTGGCTTTTTAACAAATTTTAACAAATTTTAATAAATAAATAACTAGATGACAATATAAAAAAGTAATTCTGTATCGATGTTGACTCTACTCGCATCAAACAATGTTGTTTTGATGGAATTCTAAAAACGAAATCATGAAGATAATAAGGCTCCTATTCTCGTTTGAATTACAAATTAGAAAATAAAGTAAAAATGGACAACAACATGCATAAAGTTACCACAAATAGGAAATTATTTTCGTTGTTGGTAATTATGTTGATATGCATCAGTGAGATAAAGATAGGCGTCTCTATGTTGTGTGACGGCATTACGACAACAACACTAACCATCACGTAGATATGTGTTTAT
Organism: Turritopsis dohrnii; assembly: GCA_027922465.2. Lineage (NCBI taxonomy): Eukaryota > Metazoa > Cnidaria > Hydrozoa > Anthoathecata > Oceaniidae > Turritopsis > Turritopsis dohrnii. The sequence continues at coordinate 1,613,559 of BQMF02000004.1, forward strand.
TGTTTACTGGGTGTTTTAAGAAATGTTGTCGAGAAGAAAATTGAAAAGACGTAAATTGCAGGCACTTCAAATGATTCAACATTTAAAGTTTTCCGCAAAAAATGACATCATGTTTGGCTTCATTTTCATTTTTCCGTTCTTCTACTGAATCTTTCTCAAGCTTTCAAAAGTTATCTTTTACGAGGATATGGCTGAAGTAAAATAAAAGAAGTTCACACATAAATAAGAAATAAATATAACATAAATATATAGTAGGCTGATCTGCCATGGAATAAAAACTATCCTCTCTGTCTGTAAATTTAAAGGTATGTAAGATTTTAGTCCTCTCAATGCAACTTTGAATATTACCCTTTCAAACAAGGGACTGACAGTTCTATCTTTATATCTTAAAATATTGTTTAAGCATAAAATGAAAAGTTTTTAAATTTAGAAAGCGCCTAGATAATGAAAGTTTCTAATTTTTGATCTGTATCAGTTTGTTTGAATAATATCATAATTGTTATGTTTTCCTTTAAGTATCTTTTTATCAAAACGATTAGCTTTTATTGTGTCATATTTTAAGCTTTTACGTTGACCACAAAATATGCGGCGAACCACATAAACCTGATAACAATTCTCGAACATAGCAGATGATATGTGGAACAAAACGTAAACAATAATATCCGATACTGGGCTGCAATTTTTTTGTTAAATAACTATTCAAGCAATATGAAGTAAAGACCCCTGCAGTGAATGACATTTCCTTTAGAATTCATTATTTCGTTATTGTATTTTGTTATTTAAAACTGAATCATCTATACAGGGACCGCGGAGCAAAATTAAGTCCAAGAAAATTTTGCGAATTTTATTGGGCTATAGCCCCCTTAGCCACCTTGCTCCACGGTTCCTGCTATATGAATATGTCCATCTCCTATACACTTGATACATCGACAGTTTAACGAATGGCATTATTCATTCATTCTACTCTTATGCAATTTCATATCATTACCAGACCATGTAAATAAGCTTGCAATGGTATAGTATTGAACGAATGAACTATGTCCCTTGAGCACGATTCAATTAAAATCTATATTGCAACACACATTTAAAACTGATTGAGTTATAAATAATTCATCTCACAAGTTTGAATGGCATTGCTTAATATCATTGTTTATGGAAACAGATTTGTATTTCGTGTTTACCACATATCAGGCAATTAACTATTTCGTATGAGCGATTAGATTAAATTGCCCTGTAATGGTGGTTATCATAAATCGGCGATCCTATAAGACAAGAACAAAATACTAGATCGACTCATTTGTTTTGATCAATACCAAGAGGATGGACGGCTCCTTCAATCTACGAAGAACTTTTAGTTTTTCTGGATATCATCATTTCAAACGCATTAGCAAAAAATCTTCACGCAATAAGAACGCAATGATTGAAGACATAAACGAAAATATTCGAAGTAAAAGACGTAACAGAAGAAGTAATTCACTAATCGACTCAGCATTAAAGCTGTTTACTAAAGGCACAGCAGAGCAGGATGTTGAAGCTGATGACAATATTCCCAATGGTGGAAGACAAAGAAAACGAAGCGCTTCACTAATTGATTCCAGTTTGAAATTTTTCAACAAAGGCGTTGGAGAACATTCGGACGAAGATGAGGAGTTTTCTTTGGAAGCTTCCATCAAGAAATTCAACAAGAGAAGAAGCAACTCTCTCGTCGATTCAGCAGGGAAGTTATTATCTAAAAGTTTCCACATGGCTGAGCACAAACTACAGGACTGGCAAGCAAAATCACCCGTTGATGATGACGTTAATTTTAAAGATATCGACTATTTGAATTACATAAAAAACAGAAGAAAAAGTAATCCAACTTTGGGCAAGTTCAGTTCGAAAGGGATTAACAGTCCCAGATCCAGAAGTCCATTCAGTCGCAGGAAACCAATAAAAACATCAAACGACGAGACGTCCATAGACTTTAACTGTTCGTTCGGTAAAAACGTATGGTATTATGGTGAATTCGACATCGTCGTAGCAACAGAAGACGACGATAAGATTTTAGGTACTTTTGTTGCAAGAATTGACGAAAACCAAGATGTCATCTGTATAGTGCTATGTGAAGTGGACACGGAAGTATGCGTTATTGACGTACCGTTTCATGATGAGTGCTATTGCTTAGACTTCTCAGACGAGAACCAACCCAGATTTTCGTCTTTACGACATATGATAGCACATTTGGTTCAAAATAACTTTTTGAAAAGAGTAACCTTATCTTGGTTGCTACAAAATGGTTTAGGATTTTGAATTAAAAATTTGCACGCCTTTTTACGTTGTTTTATGTGACTTGTTTACATGGAACGTTTATATGTTTGGTGTCTATGACGCCATTATGTAAATAAACTTCATCAAGAAAATTAAAGAAAGAAATTAATTGGTTGACAACTCCTTTCATTTTTCTCTATAATTTTCCATCTGAAAATCCATATAATTTCTTAGAGCAAGTTTGACCTTATCTTCTTTATTACGTAAGTTTTAATTTACTAAAAGATATGACGGAATGTGTTTAGTTCACAATTTCTCCTACCTTTCAAAGCTCTGATAAAAAATCTTATCAAAATGTTTGAAAGACTGTAACATAATTACAGATATTCAAGCAAGAATTATAAAGTTTACATCATAACGTTAGGAGAACATAAGTTTACATCATAACGTTAGGAGAACATAAGTTTACATCATAACATTAGGAGAACATAAGTTTACATCATAGCATTAGGAGAACATAAGTTTACATCACAACATTAGGGGAATTTAAGTTTGCATCATAATATTAGGAGAATATTTCGTATGCACCAATTTTAGTTTCAGACTGCTTTTATCTTTAGTATGAAACTATTTGGAACCCATTTGTTTATAAAGATCGAAGGTTTAAAACGATTGGAGTAAGGAAAATTTTTTCTATTTTTACATTTCACTAGAGATAAGAAGATTTAAATGTTTAAAATTTAACAAGGCCTTTATCAAAAGAGGTTTTTTCTCATTTTAAATACATTGGACATCCTAAAATTGCTGAAGTCATCTTTCTGCATTAAGATCTTCATGAAAACAAATGTCGTTACTGCCAAAACATTTAGTATATAATTGATTGATGTTTCCGTCGTGATCGGTAATTGTGGCTGCAAAATTTGTCTTGATAACTAAGCATGTTTCATACGAAACATTAGATGTTTGATAGCTAATCATCGAGACATATCAAAACAAACTGCGTCACTTAAAAACGTAATTTGTATTCTGAATAAAATGCTTTCACATCAAAAGTTAACTTGTTCCTATATTTACATATTATTTATTCACTTGATGAACAACGTGATAGAAGCATCTTTAAATTTTGATTGTGAATGGTTTTCCAATTTTACGTGGAATAGTAGTGGCTCCATCCTCAAAATTTGTGACATATCCTTTTTACGTGAAGTTGTCAGTCCTTAGGGTTAGTCATTTTGCACCTTAATATGTTGCTTCCTGGCCAGTAGTGTCTGCTATGTTATTAAGGGAGTTTGGAACCTGATTTATGGCACGCCGGAGTAGAGAGTTCCGATAGAATAGGATTACTAAACATTGCATCATTGCTGCATTAATAATATTTTATGCTTGTCAATCTTGAAAAATGAGCATGTGGCATATGATTTGCAAAATGACGAGACTCTGTTATTTTTTGTATTAGTGTAACCATCATATTACCTGTTAGGGTATAACACATATAAGCAATGTCACTAGGGTTAACCATGCGTCATCGCAAATTTTCATTGGCAAAATCTCTAAGATAAACATTTGGTAGTTTGAACTATCGACCGAAGTGTCGTATGCAACAGGAAGGAATCATTTACGTCAATGTCGTGTACAATTACCATGACAAGATTTTATTTCTTCATTGACATCAACTATGCACTTTACAACGTGAATGAAACATCATTAACTTTGATTGATGGGAAGTTGATAGACACCAGATGGCACGGACATGCTAATATATTGCGTCTGTATGACTGGAGCAACTTTAATAAGCTTTATAAAAACGCAAGATCATGATGACATGGCGAAATATTTGTTTCTGAACATATTTTACCATTTTATGTTTTCGTGATCAAGAAGTCAACCTAAAAATATGCTGACACAATCAAAATCATGTAGAGGGTAACCAAGCAACCGGATATCACACTAAACATGACAAAAAAAACCCAATCGAATTGAGTAATACCTGAAAGACCTGAAGGATCTACCGTTTTTAGCAACCTCAAACGCAAGGATTTCCCCTTTTCCCATCATCTATAAGGCAACAAGGCCTGGGCTTGAAGCTGGTCTTATTTCTGCAGTATCTTTATCTTTTTCAAGATCCACTCAAGCGGGTGTATACTTTGGTTTCTTTCGTTGGCGCGTACAAATCTGTTGAGTGGAGGTCGGCCTTAATCATCATCAGTGGATGAGAGTGGAGGTCGGCCTTAATCATCATCAGTGGATGAGAGTGGAGGTCGGCCTTAATCATCATCGGTGGATGAGAGTGGAGGTCGGCCTTAATCATCATCGGTGGATGAGAGTGGAGGTCGGCCTTAATCATCATCAGTGGATGAGAGTGGAGGTCGGCCTTAATCATCATCGGTGGATGAGAGTGGAGGTCGGCCTTAATCATCATCGGTGGATGAGAGTGGAGGTCGGCCTTAATCATCATCGGTGGATGAGAGTGGAGGTCGGCCTTAATCATCATCGGTGGATGAGAGTGGAGGTCGGCCTTAATCATCATCGGTGGATGAGAGTGGAGGTCGGCCTTAATCATCATCGGTGGATGAGAGTGGAGGTCGGCCTTAATCATCATCGGTGGATGAGAGTGGAGGTCGGCCTTAATCATCATCAGTGGATGAGAGTGGAGGTCGGCCTTAATCATCATCGGTGGATGAGAGTGGAGGTCGGCCTTAATCATCATCAGTGGATGAGAGTGGAGGTCGGCCTTAATCATCATCGGTGGATGAGAGTGGAGGTCGGCCTTAATCATCATCAGTGGATGAGAGTGGAGGTCGGCCTTAATCATCATCGGTGGATGAGAGTGGAGGTCGGCCTTAATCATCATCGGTGGATGAGAGTGGAGGTCGGCCTTAATCATCATCGGTGGATGAGAGTGGAGGTCGGCCTTAATCATCATCGGTGGATGAGAGTGGAGGTCGGCCTTAATCATCATCGGTGGATGAGAGTGGAGGTCGGCCTTAATCATCATCGGTGGATGAGAGTGGAGGTCGGCCTTAATCATCATCGGTGGATGAGAGTGGAGGTCGGCCTTAATCATCATCGGTGGATGAGAGTGGAGGTCGGCCTTAATCATCATCAGTGGATGAGCTGATTATCCACTGAGTAATTCTCAAAACTCAAAAGGATGTCTTGTTTACTAATAACAACCAGGTGTAATTACTTATGTGTATTTCATTAACTTAATGAACGTTCGGTTTCTATCAACAAACATAAGTAGGTGCGCAAGCGTTTGAAACCTCGTGTCCTTACATGTCCTTACATTGATTGAAAGAATGTGAATACAGTGAACTTTCATTTTTGCATAAACCACACTCCAATGACAATCTCGATATCTTTGATGAACTGTTCGTTTTCTTAATAAAAGCCTCAATAAAGAGCATTAAAAAGCATTTCTCCTTGTGACAACGTCTGCTGAACTGCTACGTTCATTTCTGTGAAACCTGGATCAGACCTATCTCGATATCTTTTTTGATGAACTGTTCGTTTTCTAAATAAAAGCCTCTATAAAGAGCATTGAAGCATTAAAAGGCATTTCTCCTTGTGACAAGCTCTGCCGAACTGTCACGTTCATTTCTGTAAAGCCTGGATCAGACCTAGCATTTACGACGATTATGACGATAAAAAAAAAATTTAAAAAATGCCAATCACCAGATGTAAACACTCAAAAGTATTTCATTAGTAACTGTTATTCAGTACTTTTTCATAGTTCATCGTCATAATCGCCAGAAAATATGAACTGATGCAGCATATTGATTGATATTTAGGTCTGCACACCGAAAACACTCTTGTCTTTATTATCATTTTTTGCAATGCTTTAGTTTGTGTGTCTCAAAAATTAAGAGAAAAGAGGAAATGTTAGTTTTTGCTGGACGACTGTTAAAACACTTTTTTTTAGAAAAAATCATCAGTAGCTTATTTTTAACATATTACTATAAAGTAATTATTTATCATCATTTTTTGCATTGCTTTAGTCTGTGTGTATAAAAATTTTAAAAAAAGAGAAAATGTTATTTTTTTATCATCGTTTAAAGTGGGTTTTATTAAGTGGTGATTTCATCAAATTTTGAAATAAATAGAATAAATCTGTTTGAGAATTATGATTGTCCAGCAAAATTTCGTTTCACTTCCGACTTCATCTGATATGTTTGCCAATGTTTTAACAATACACAACTTTATTATTCGGAAGAGAAATGCTATTCATTAAGTTGATTTTTCTGTTGGTATCTGTAAACAGTTGTGCTGGGTTACTTTTACCATATGGTCTGCAAAATGGGGACTCAACTTTTGGTCATGGTGACGATAAATGCTTTACAGCTAACACAACAAAACCCATAAAGCTTGAAGACGAGCTGTTCAATGAATTCTACGTAAGTAAAGCATTTGTTTCTAAATGGCCAGATATTCCCTGTCATAAGAAACATTACGTTAAACTAGTGCTAAAATATCACTTCCTTGTTTTAGTTATGTGATATTTTGTTGAAAATCTCATTTATAAAACTATTAAAACAAAGTAAGATATTTGTTCTAGTAGATCACTGAGATTTCCAAGAAACCTTCCTTAAGGAAACCTTAAAATTCAGTATAACTTTTATTTATTTGATATTATCTTAAGTTCAGTTACCCAGGATGACATCTTCACTTTCTGAATTATAAAAGATATTACAAAACTATATACATTTTAAACTGCTACTCAAATTTGGGCTATGGAAAGTGCACGGAAGGAAACTCAACTAACCAATGTTTAAGAATCATCTCAATTTTGCTTTCATATTCAGTGCTAAGCTGAGTGGTGCGAATCACATTGTGCCATCATCGAGCCATATGACACACAACGGTAGCAGCATTTCAACTTGCAATAAACAAAACAAATAGATCTAAACTTATTCGTCTAACATTTTGCATGAAACTTTGTTAACCTTTATTTATCCCCTAGGCTTAGCTACACTAATGTCAAAAGTGTTAATAGGGCTTAACTAAAAAGCTTTGAATGGTAAAAACATTGTGGTGTGTAAATATCAAGTTATTGAACCAACAATGTGCACTATTATTTCTTAGAATATATTTCGATTAATCTAAATAATCATCATCAGCTAAAAGTTAAAACTATTCACAGCAATATACAACATGAAAATGACCGCCAAAATGTTTATGTTGTATATAGCTGTAAAAAGTTTGTTACTTATATTTGTTACTTTGTTGACTTGTATTTATCAACTTTAACCTGATTTTTACTCAACTTCTGGCTAATGCTGATTCTATATATTAATAGCCGATTCTCTGTCTGTCTGTAAGTCACGCAAAATGGTAGATTGAGTTGTGGGTAATTATTTTATTTTATTTTGTGCGACGTCAGTGTGAAACCATTGTATTGAGACCCTAATCGAATGCGATGTTTAGGGAAAATTATCTCGGTAACCAATAGGGATAACTGACATTTTTTGGGGTCCGCGATGCAGGCGATAGGGTGACGAAAAATTTGGGTCTAATTTTTTTTGGGGACTGGTCTATGACGTCATCAAAATTTTTGATCAACAATATCCCATACATTTTTTTTATCAGTTTTTCGAGCTCTACAACATGGGCACACTAATTATTGCCAATTACTTAATTTTACTTTTCGTGAACTCAAGGCAGGCTAAACATGGGCATTTTCTTGCTCAGAATTTCGAGCTCTACAAGATGGTAACACTTTCCATTGTCAATTCGTTAATTCTATTTTTCGTGAACTCTTTGGTAGGTGACACAACGCAGGCTGAACATAGGCGGCTGGTCTATTATATTAATAGCCGATTCTCTGTTTGTTTGTTTGTCTGTTTGTTTGTCACGCAAAATGGTAGATTGAGTTGTGAGATTAATTCTTTTTTTGTGTTTGACGTCAGTTCGAAACCTATGCATTGCATCCCCAATCGAACGTGACATTTAGGGAAAATTATCTCGGTAACCAACAGAGATAACTGACGTTTTTTGGGGTCCGCGATATTGGCCATGGGGTGAGGAAAAAATTTGGGCAAAATTTTTTGGGACGGGACTCTATGACGTCATCAAAACTTTTGATCGACAATATCTCCGAAACGGTGCGTCATAGACATATGATCCTATAATTTTCTTGCTCAGAATTTCGAGCTCTACAAGATGGTAACACTTTCCATTGTCAATTCCTTAATTTCCATTTTTCGTAAACTCTTTGGGAGGTGACACAACGCAGACTGAACATGGGCGGCGAGCGACGCTAGTCTATATATTCCAAGGACTACGTTGACTACGTTGGCTTTGAAAACAATACATCAACTAAATACAAAGAAACTAACTGATTAAACAGTTTGGACAAAAAGCAGCAGTGGCAGAACGTGGCAGCATGTTTGCCAGTGTATCCTAATGTATCCTTGCCTGACTGTCTGAGACGGGTGAACTTTTTTTTCGAGCAATCAAAATGATTAAAAACCGATAGGTAAAAAAAAAAGAGTATCATGAAACAAAATATTTTTTGTATTCCTGCGTAAGCAAGGAATACTTTGAAACCGTTCGTGTTTTTGTATTCCTGCGTAAGCAAGGAATACTTTGAAACCGTTCGTGTTTTTTTTGTTTTTTGGATTTCTGCGTGAGCAAGAAATACTTTACGATCGTCCGTGTTTTTCTGTTTTTTTTTTTTTCATCTTACTGTCCAAACCGGCGCATATTTGTTTCTCGAATTTCATTGGTTCATAAAAAAGCCGTCTCAATCGTGGTTGGTGCATAATGCCCGATTTCTACGAAAGGGTGCTAATTTAGCCACCTCCACTTAAATAGCGACAGTTTATTGGCTGATTTTCGCCATGCCATGTGATCGTCCACAAAACGTTTTTAAAATGGCAGCGAAAGAACGAGTGTAGTTTGCTAAAAGTTTCTTTGATGGAAATATGGCTTTAAAAGAAGTTAATACAGCTTATAATTTTATGTAAAGAATTGCATTACTGTTGGGAACTTATCATGTTCACAAAATTAAATTACAGTGTGGTTATTCTGTTTTTTGAAAGAAGTTTTCTTGAAGTTTAAAATATGAAAACAGTGCCATGGTGTGTGGAAGAAAAGGTATTTCTTGTTTTATTTTTGCTCCAAGCCCTTTTAAATATGAAAGACCTTCGTGTATTTTGTATGTGTATGCATGGTTGAAGTCAATTTTTAGAAGCTTTTGGATTTTTAAAGCTCAGCTTAGCTTCCTTTCAGCTCCTCCCCAACATCACCAACATATGCACTTTATACAGCTATTTATACTATATTTAGTAGCAATTTTTGGATGTATTCTGGCTATATCAGCTTATCTCTTTTCTCCTTACGTATGTTGTATCCTTTTTAACTTTTAGATTAGATATGAGCTTTAATTTCTAAGTACTTATTATTGTGATATTTATATTTTTCATTCTGAGGACATCAATATAGAAACTTTATATATCAGTTTGTGCTGCCCAAAGGATATGTTGGTTACCGCCAGTATACACAATCTTTTTATAGGATTCATTATATTTAATGTGGTTAAATTAAAGTTTCGTATTGTGTTGATGCACTTTTTTGGAGTACGTGTGTGGCAAATATCCAGTAACAATCATTCAGCTTATTCGTACAAAAAACAGATCTTCATAAATGATCTCCGCGATAGCATAAAGAAAAGCCCCTTTTTTTATGTTATGGTAGGCTGACTTTCTTGACGAACATTGTCAGTCGTATCAATATTTTTGTTTATTTAATGCTGATGCCTCTCGAGCTGAATGATGTGACTGTCTTAGTTTTGCAGGACTAGTGTTCTAGTGTTGCATTTTTGTGGCATTTTCAGCAGCAAAGCTTGCAGAAATCCTTCTGCCCGGTAGGGCATCTTGTTTTTTTTTTTTTTCACTGTCCAAACCTAGACCAATTTTTGTCGATGGGAAATAGCCACTCAAATCATTAATGTTACCAACTTACATTCTTTTTATGATTTAACAGTCTAAACTCACACTATATTCATTGTATACAAGTACTTTGCTTGAAAAGACTCTAAAAGTGTAAAATATAAGCTCTAGTGAAAGGAATAATTAACATATGGCTAAATCGCAGATGCCAAGGTAGAAATGTTGTTTCATGTGAGTCTTATGCAACGTTCTCACGTTTTCCGTAGTAGTTTTAAAAATGGAAGCGAAGAAGCACGCGTATATCTGTGAAAGTTTCTTTGTTGAATATAAGGATATAGAAGAGGTTGTAGTACGGCTGTAAAACTTAAAAGAATCAAGAACATTTATGATCCAAACTGATAATTTACGTGAAACTAATATTCTTAGTAGTCATTCTTGATAAATAAGCAGTTCTTGATGCTTCAAAACAGATATGAACGACTACCAATAGGGTATGTTTATATCGATTTAATGCGTAAGGTTTCTATTAGTCTTTTTCTAAATATAATACAATTTTCTATTTCATGTTCCTAGGTAAGCTATCCTGTTTTTATAAAGCTCTGGAATCTTGAAGCACAGCTCATCTTTTTCATCAGCTTATACCCATTTTATTAATCAACAGATGACCACTTTTTTAATTGACTAGTCGAATTTAAAATATTGTATGATTCTAAAATTTGTATACTATCAATTGGACGACTAAAAGGAAACACAGATATTTTTAGTATTTCGCAAGGCCAAGTAAAAGTTTTTATTATGAAGTTCAGGTACAAACAACATAAAGATTTTCATACTGTATAGTTTTAAAAGAAGTATTTTGAAACGTCCACGGAAGAGTGTTCTCTAATGGATTTTTAAACTGACGGTGTTCTCTTTTAAGCTTGATCTCCGGCAAAATTTTTCAAAGTCTCTTAATTTTTATGATGCTCTCGGGAATGTAAATAAATGAATTCGAAGTTATTACTTCTTAAGCACAGACTTTTCTTGACACGACAAACTTATTATTACTTAATTACTACTTGAAGATTCTTTAGGGAATACCACTTTGAATTAAAATCTTTTAAAATCACTGTGTTTATATTGAATCATCATTCTCGTAACAAATAACCAACCAATATGTAAAAAAGCAGTGAATTACGTAAGTTCTATGTGGGATTCTATGTGATACGTTGGAATCTCTATAGATCACATATTTTTATTTCCAAAAGGTGCTTGCTTTATAGACACTGCTTTAGTATTGCCCTCAAACCAGCTTGTAAAAGTTTTAGTTTTGACTGGATATAGACTTTCGGTTGCCGTAAATTGACCGAAATCAATATCAGATCATACAAAACTTTTAAATTAAAACACCTACGGAAGAGTGTTCTCTGATGGATTTTTAAACTGATGATGTTTCTTTTTCAGCTTGATCTCCGGCAAAACTTTTCAAAGTGTTATCTAAACTTTCATGATGCTCTGGGAAATGTAGTTAGATTATGGAAGCCGATTGTCACATATTTTTGATATACTAAGTATATCACTTCACACCTTTTGATATTCCTAGTATATCATTCCTAGTATATCAATTTTTATTATGAATATCAACTGATATTCCTAGTAAAGTTTGATATACTGGGTTTATCAAGTGATATACTCAGTATATCAGTTATTTCGAATTTCCCGGCAGACGAATATGTTATCGTTACGATTAACATTGTCTCGTATATTAAAATATTTAATGTTTTCAATGCATGCTGGTCCAAATCAAAGCATTGCTCACACAAGATAACTTTTATTTTAAATTTTCGACGGAGAAGGAATGTTATAATCATTCATATTCAGTTAGTTCCTAGCTGCATGCTCTCTAGTGATAATGCTATTGATAATTAATTAGCAGCTAGTCGTTTTTACGTGCGTAGAGGCCTTCCACTAACTCTTTGTTTTTCTGTTTGGTAAAATACGTATAAACAGAAAAAATGCCATAATAAAGTTGTTAAAAGAAAAGATTTATAATATGAGAATTTAATTTTGACTTTGCAAGTTAGTTTCATGCCGCCAACAGAGCTGTTGCATTAATGGCCCATTTTGTAAAATTTCTTCTGGTTCATCGAGAACATCTCCTTAATATCTACTTTGTTTTTATCACTATCGAATTTGGTTTGATCTACTTCAAATATCAGTTGATATTCGTAGTAAAAATTGAAATACTAAAGTCTGTTCATAAATTATATGCACTGATTTCAGCTTTTATATAAAAACCAGGCTCAAGGGAATTTATGTAATTTGCTAAATCTGGTTTCCACATGGTAACTGAAATTAGTGCACATATTTTTTGAACAGACTTTAAGAATATCAAATGATATACTTATCGTAAGTAAAAGGTAAAATGTAAAATACTGCACACATCATTCCGCATTATGCATATGGTTTTAAAGCGTGAAATAACACTCATTTCTTTCTAAAAAGGCTCCAGAAAAGTCTTACAGTCATCCGCAGGAATACTTCTGCCCGGTAGGGCATCTTGTTTTTGTTGGATTTCTGCGTAAGCAAGAAATACTTTACGATCGTCTTTCTCCTGTATTTTCATCTTACTGTCCAAACCTACGCATTTTTGTTTCTTAAATTTCATTGGTTCATAAAAAAGCCGTCTTAATTGTCATTGGTGCATAATGCCCGATTTCTACGAAAGGGTGCTAATTTAGCCACCTCCACTAAAATAGCGATAGTATATTGGCTGATTTTCGCCATATGCCATGTGATCGTCCACAAAACGTTTTAAAAATGGCAGCGAAAGAACGTGTGTAGTTTGCTAAAAGTTTCTTTGATGGAAATATGGCTTTAAAAGAAGTTAATACAGCTTATAATTTTATATAAAGAATTGCATTACTGTTGGGAACTTATCACGTTCACAAAATTAAATTACAGTGTGGTTATTCTGTTTTTTGAAAGAAGTTTTCTTGAAGTTTAAAATATGAAAACAGTGCCAATACATACATGGTGTGTGGAAGAAAAGGTATTTCTTGTTTTATTTTTGCTCCAAGCCTTTTTAAATATGAAAGACCTTCGTGTATTTTGTATGTGTATGCATGTTTGAAGTCAATTTTTAGAAGCTTTTGGATTTTTAAAGCTCAGCTTAGCTTCCTTTCAGCTCCTCCCCAACATCACCAACATATGCACTTTTATACAGCTATTTATACTATATTTAGTAGCAATTTTTGGATGTATTCTGGCTATATCAGCTTATCTCTTTTCTCCCTACGTATGTTGTATTTTTTTAACTTTTAGATTAGATATGAGCTTTAATTTCTAAGTAATTATTATTGTGATATTTATATTTTTCATTCTGAGGAGATCAATATAGCTAGAAACTTTATATATTAGTTTGTGCTGCCCAAAGGATATGTTGGTTACCGCCAGTATACACAATCTTTTTATAGGATTCGTTATATTTAATGTGGTTAAATTAAAGTTTTGTATTGTGTCGATGCACTTTTTTGGAGTACGTGGGTGGCAAATATCCAGTAACAATCATTCAGGTTATTCGTACAAAAAACCAGATCTTCATAAATGATCTCCGCGATAGCATAAAGAAAAGCCCCTTTTTTATGCTATGGTAGGCTGACTTTCTTGACAAACATTGTCAGTCGCATCAATATTTTTGTTTATTTAATGCTGATGCTTCTCGAGCTGAATGATGTAACTGTCTTAGTTTTGCAGGACTAGTGTGCTAGTGTTGCATTTTTGTGGCATTTTCAGCAGCAAAGCTTGCAGAAATCCTTCTGCCCGGTAGGGCATCTTGTTTGTTTTTTTTTTTTTCACTGTCCAAACCTAGACCAATTTTTGTCGATGGGAAATAGCCACTCAAATCATTAATGTTCCAAACTTAAATTCTTTTTATGATTTAACAGTCTAAACTCACACTATATTCATTGTATACAAGTACTTTGCTTGAAAAGACTCTAAAAGTGTAAAATATAAGCTCTAGTGAAAGGAATAATTAACATATGGCTAAATCGCAGATGCCAGGTAGAAATGTTGTTTCATGTGAGTCTTATGCAACGTTCTTACGTTTTCCGTAGTTGTTTTTAAAATGGAAGCGAAGAAGCATGCGTAGATATGTGAAAGTTTCTTTATTGAATATATGGATATAGAAGAGGTTGTAGTACGGCTGTAAAACTTAAAATAATCAAGAACATTTATGATCAAAGCTGATAATCTACGTGAAACTAATATTCTTAGTAGTCATTCTTGACAAATAAGCAGTTCTTGATGCTTCAAAACAGATATGAGCGACTACCAATAGGGTATGTTTATATCGATTTAATGCGTAAGGTTTCTATTAGTCTTTCTAAATGTAATACAATTTTTTAATTCATGTTCCTAGATAAGCTACCCTGTTTTTATAAAGCTCTGGAATCTTGAAGCACAGCTTATCATCCTCATCAGCTTATACCCATTTTATTAATCAATAGACGACCACTTTTTTTATTGACTAGTCGAATTTAAAATATTGTATGATTCTAAAATTTGTATACTATCAAGCTGACGATAAAAAGGAAACACAGATATTTTTATTATTTGGCAAGGCCAAGTAAAAGTTTTTATTATGAAGTTCAGGTACAAACAACATAAAGATTTTCATACTGTATAGTTTTAAAAGGAGTATTTTGAAACGTCCACGGAAGAGTGTTCTCTAATGGATTTTTAAACTGACGGTGTTCCTTTTTAAGCTTGATCTCCGGCAAAATTTTTCAAAGTCTTTTAACGTTTATGATGCTCTCGGGAATGTAATTAAATGAATTAGAAGTTATTACTATTTACGCCACTGATTTTCCCTTCAAAACTTAATGTGAAAAAGTTTTCATTACTTAATTACTTTTTGAAGATGCTTTAGGGAATATAACTATGAATAAAAAACTTTTTGAAAAAATCTTTAAATGATGCAAAACAGTGCAGTTTATATGAAATAACAAATAGTACTTCTTTCACATTCACCTTTTAAAGCACAGATTATTTTTAACACGGTAATCTTTTAATTAGTTAATTGCTTCTTGAAGAGGCTTTAGGGAGTACAACTTCGAATGGAAATCTTTTTAAAACAATCTCTAAATTGATGCAAGACTGAAACTTTATATGAAACAACAGAGTTTAATAGTTATCTTAGCTAAAAGGTAAAATGTAAAATACTGCAAACATCATTCCGCATTATGCATAAGGTCTTAAAGCGTGAACTAACACTCATTTCTTTCTGAAAAGGCTCCAGAAAGTCTTACAGTCATCCGCAGGAATACTTCTGCCCGGTAGGGCATCTTGTTTGCTTTTCTTTTAATAATTTAATTTCTTTTTTTAATTGTTATGCGCTTCAGATCGAACGTTTTTTTTTATTCACTTTATTCATTTAGCACGTGCCTTTTTTTCTCTCCTCCCGTGTGATCTTTTTAAGAAGAAAAACCATTTCCCCCTTACGTTTGATAGCACCCATGTTAGAGTGCGTAACTTTTTTAAAACAAAAGCTAATAAAAAGTTGAAGTTTTCTCTCTCTACGTTTTGAGTGTATTGTTATACTGATAAAAGATTGGTTTTACCAGAGGTTGTGACTTCGAATCTGCTTCTGGTTGAACACAAGTTGTACAAGCCGTTTATAAGGAAATTTGACGTTTATTGATACAGTGATACAGAGCAGGTGGACATGGGCGGCGAACGACGCCGCCTTGGCGGATAGTATATTAATAATAGCCGATTCTCCGTCTGTTTGTTTGTCTGTCTGTTTGTCTGTCACGCAAAATGATAGTTTAAGATGTGAGAGTAATTATTGTATTGTGTTTTGTGCAACGTCAGTGTGAAACCATTGTATTGAGACCCAAATAGAACGTGACGTTTAGGGAAAATTATCTCGGTAACCAATAGGGATAACTGACGTTTTTTAGGGTCCGCGATATTGCCCATGGGGTGACGAAAAAATTAGGTCTAATGTTTGATCAACGATATCACTGTAACGGTTGGTCGCAGCAAGACGATCCCATACAATTTTTTAATCATTTTTTCAAGCTCTACAACATGGGTATACTTATCATTGCCAATTCCTAAATTTTATTTTTCCTGAACTATACGCAGGCTAAACATGGGCGGCGAGCAACGCCGCCTTGGCGCCTAGTCAATTTAAATTAATCGAAAATATTCTGAAAAATAATGGTGCACATTGTTGGTTCAATGATCTGATAACGAAAAAACGCCAGTAACAAATAACAAAAAACAAATAAAATATAAGGAACAACAGAAAAGAAAAGAAAAATTCACCCGCTATACTTTTTTTTAAACTTTGATGGAAGACACAAAACGTAGATAAAACACCTCACTTACCAAGCATAAAAAGCTTTTAAAAAGTTTAAGCATTAACCACTTCGATGAATCTCATTATCAACTGCAAGAGATTCGAACATTGGAGTTGAAGTGGACAAAAAGTTGACATGGGAAGCTCATACAAAAAGTGTCTGTAAATTATTCAGTGTTAAGCTAAAGAAACTTTACAAGATGAACCAAATGGACAAAGCCACTCTAAGAACAATCTACAATAGTGGTATATTGCCATCCGTGCTGTATGGCATTATCATTTGGGGTAACTGTGCCAGCCACCTACTCGAAGACGTGGAGAAAATCCACAACAAAGCTGCAAGATTCATCGAGCGCATAAACAGCCGTACCCCAGACTCAGAAGTTATCACTGTGGCAAACTGGAAACCAATCCACTACTACTACAAACGTCATCTCACCTGCAAGACCTACAAAATTTATAACAATTTATCTTCACCATTGCTCCAACAGCTCATTACCAAAGCAGACCAAGTCAGAGCTACTAGAAACAAATATAAGTTAAATCTACCATCCTTCCATCATACCAACTACAAGAGATCCTACTCCTATAGAGCAGCTATTGTTTGGAATAACTTGCCAACACGATTACGAGAAGAAAACACAATTGATCTCTTCAAATCATCCTTGTCAAAATCTAACGTTTTAGAGCAGATAAATTTCGGCTATAACGCTACAAGAAAGGCAAGTGACCCAGAGACATACATATATTACTAGTTTACACTATTTAATTTAGTACCTTACTCAAATTATTAAATTGTGATTAGTCTTGCATCGAGTGCCTCACTTTTGTTACTTGGGTATCCTTATTCCCAGTCTACAGCTATCGCTTAATAGGCTAACTACTCCACCCCTTTCACGTCTAGTCAGCAGAGTGGGCTCACACGACCTAATCTTAATCATTTTGTCATCGTTTTATATACATTTTAAATATTAGATTTTATACTTATGAATATATGAATAATTTATATTGTATTTACAACTTTATAATTTATATGTTATTATTAATGATATTTTATATTTTCATTTACTAATCTGAATAGCTTTTGCTTTTTAGTTAGTTTATTTTAAAGTAGGTCCACATCAGTGCTATTTCACTGCCTATTGTATATATACGACCTTCTATACCAAATAAACAAATAATAATAATAATAATAATAATAATAATAACATAGTCAAAAGAGTTTTTCTTGTGAGTGACTATAATTTGTAACAAAAGACGTTAACAAAAACAAAGTTTTAAAATCATAAGTTTATTTCAAATGTTACTTAAAATTGGGTGCAACCGAAGTTTTCCAAATGGAAAAATGAAAGAAATCTTTAGCGACATGTATTCGCTTTCGCTGCTACTGCAATAAAAGTCTCGGCCTGTGCTGTGTGATTACCCTCAACCTCGAACCCAGGGTCTCTTGCCTTTTCGATATACGGATGCCGCCATCCTGGGTTCGAGGTTGTGATTACCCTCCCTTTTTTTAATCGCGTGTTGTTTTTTGTGCAGCCCGGTCTCGTAAATTAGGATTGACTGACTTGTTTATTGTATAATGGCGCATTTCGGCCCACGTGCTAACATGAAGAGAATGACTTTTTATGTGCAGGGTCCGCTTCTGCTTCACTTGCCAAAATTTTGAGTTAGTTGCTGGTTTTCTTTTACCCCTGTTTAGAGGTTTTATTAGAATAGCCTCAAACTAGATAGTGGTTAAGTCAGGTTATCATAAAAAAGTATAATAAATATCTAATAAATATAATACAGTAGAATCCCGTTAACTCGTACCCTGGTTTAGTGGGACTTTCGCTAAGTGGGACTGATTTTCCATTCCCCTTGGATTCTCTTTATCAACTTAGGCTAAAATCATCCGCTTAAGTCATACCCTGGATAAGTCGGACCATTCGCTAACTCGTACTGTTTTTTGTGGTCCCTTCGATCAAAAACTCCATCTAACTTTTGCGATTTTTTTGTAAGATTCGAATCTTGAAACATTCGAATGTGAAGTAAATATCATAGCGTCAGACATCTACTATTAGAAGTTTTTTTCTTCTGTTGTTCTGTCAAAACGTCGAAGGTTGCTGGATGTAAAAGAAAGTTAAAAACAAGAACAATATATATCAGAAAAGTATAAAATATTAAAAGAAGTTGACAAAGGAGAATCATCTGCATCCATATCAAAGAAATATGGCGTTCCAAAGCAAACATTGTCCGGGTGGTTAAAAGAAAAAACAAAAATTTATTGAGAGATCGAGAAAAACAAAACTTCTATGAAAAGAGCGATGATGCGAGGCTCCCCTTATGAGGACTTTTATTTTATGTCTGGGGAAAAAATCCCAATGTTTGTTATAGGGAAATCAAAGAAACCCCGTTGCTTCAAGGGGATTAAGAGGACTCTGCGTCGTTACCGTGCACAGAAAAAAAGTTGGATGGATTCAGAAATATTTGAAGAGTGGGTCAGAGAACAGGACAAAAAGTTTGTGTTGGAAGGCCATAAGGTAGCACTGGTTATTGATAACTGTACCGCCCATCCGGATATCGAGAATCTTAAATCAATCACAATGTACTTTCTTCCCCCAAACACAACCTCCTGTTTGCAGCCTATGGATCAAGAAGTCATTTGATCGTTGAAGTGTAAGTACCGCACTCGCCTAATCATGAAGATCCTAAATGCTATAGATAGTGAAAAACAAATGCCTTCAATATCTATACTTGAGGCTATGAAACTGCTTGTTCATTCCAGCCCTCTGAATTTACAACGGCATTCAGCTTTTGCCGTCGTGAAGCTGCCGTAAATCAAAATTATGACGGCAAAATTTTGCCAACAGCGTTTTTTGGTGCAAACATTGAATAATTAATACTTTGATCAGTCGTTTTATTTCTTTCGTTCGATCTTATTCTTTCTATTTTCTCAATCACGTGAGATTGTCCGTACTTGATAAAACATGAACCGACCAGAACCAACCAGAACCGACCAGAACCCAGCAGGAACCCACCAAGAACCGACCAGAACCCAGCAGAGACATACCAATACGGACCCTGCAAACGGGACCCAGGACCCTAAAAATCAAAGGCGAGACCCAGGACCCAGGACTCAAACAATTCTCTTGAAAAGATATATATTAACACACAGCCTTTTATTTTTAATGAGAAAATGATTTGACACTTTTTGTTAAAAGAAGTATTGATTAACATTTACATTATCACACGTAGCTCCAGCTTTGAAGTTAACAAGAAAGAATTCACAGTTCTCCAAGCTACAATTGTATGAGGGAGAAAGGATCTGAATCTGGTGTGTCCCACCTATCACATATAGGCTCCCTGGTCTTGGGTCCCACCTGTTGTATGTAGGGTTGGGAGTCCCGATTCCCGGATCCCACTTTTCCAGTAGGCCTTTTACCACGCTACAAAAAATCATCCACACGATTATTTAAGTAAGTAGTGCACAAATAAATTTTAATACTTCACAATATCACACTGGTGATATTGGTGACTGGTGTCTAGGAAATTACTGCAATTTCAAATAGATCCACTTTGCAAAGCTGAAAAACTACATTGCAATACATTATTATTACGCAACTCGACACAATCAAGAGAATTGTTTGTTTAGAGAATTTTTGTGCACACTTCGGCACCCATATCCTGGGTCTGACTTTTGATTTGAGAGTCCTGGGTCTTGGGTCCCACCTTTGATGTAAAGATCCCTGGTCCCACCCTTGATTTTAGGGTCTCGGGTCTCGGCTCCCACTTTTGATTTTAGTGTCGCGGGACGCGGCTCCCACCTTTGATTTTATGGTCCTGGGTTCCGTTTGCAGGGTCCGTATTGGTATGTCTCTGCTGGGTTCTGGTCGGTTCTTGGTGGGTTCCTGCTGGGTTCTGGTCGGTTCCTGCTGTGTTCTGCTGGGTTCTGGTCGGTTCTGGTCGGTTCATGTTTTATAAATTACGGAGATTGTCTGGTATGCTTGCATGATGAAAGAAAAAATCATTCATTTCTTTTTCTTTGACAACTAGTGCCATCTAACGAACATTTCATTTCGTTTTTTAAAAGGAAAACCCAAGAGAAACTGGCGAGACTTAAACAATAGCAAAACAATGGTGAGTTATATCTAACACATGGGTGATTTTGGCAATTCCTGGGAATTCCCTGACATATTCCTTTTATTCTTAGAACATTTGTTTACGTCACCTATTCGATTTTTTGCTGTCAATCTTTTTTCCAAATTCAGAGGGCTGTCATTCTTAGAGTGAAGTTTCAGAAACCACTGTTATTAACTGCTTCCGGAAAGCGGGTTTTAAGGAAGGTACTTTGGAGGAAGACGATGATCTCTTCTCTGTACTGAAGATTTCAATTGATCAGTTGTGGCAACGTGATGAGAATCTTGTTCCGAATGACTTTACCTACGAATACATGTTAATGATTGACGATGATGTTGCAGCAATGGGAGGGGTAATGACAGATGAAGAAATTATTCAGGATATAATTGTAGACGACGAAGTGCAAGAAGAAGATGAAGAAAACAATGATGAAGAGCTGACAAAACCAACGACTGAAGAAATTCGTAAGGCCATTGATACCCTTGTCAATTATTCAATGTTTACCCGGAGTGGTGAAATTGGAACAATAGCTTTGAAAGCCTCAAATCTGATTGAAAAAGAGTTATGTGAGTCCATGGAACAGACAACAATTTCTGAATTTTTCAAGAAAAAATAAGTATTATTGTAATAGTATAGATACTATGTATATATACATCATTTTTATATACATATTAAAAAAGAAGAGAATTTTTTTTTCCATAATGTCGATAAGTCGGACATTTTCAAAAAGTCCGGCTTATTGAGAGCTCCGCTTAATTAGGACATTCGCTAAGTTGGACACTTTTTCCATTCCCGTTGAGAGTACGAGTTAACGGGATTCTACTGTATATTCTCGAAAATTCGGTTCGTATCCGGTTTTCCTGATTCGTTGGATGGCAATCCTCGAAACTCTTGTTGTATAACTGAGTATATACAAAGATTTTGATAACTGCGTACATTCAATTTCAGTGATACAAGAAAAACTTCGAGGACGTCAAAAGTTTAACATCTATCTAAGATTTTTTTGGTGGCTCAACATTTCCTGAGTTTGTGTTTTGTGTAAAAATAACATTTTTAGTTATTTCAAATTGTTCAGTTTTGTTTTGATAAATACACGTTTTTTTTTTTATAAGAAAGTCACTTTTTGGCCCGAGCCTCGATTTTCTTAAGGTTTTTGACCAAATGAGGCTGAGATTTTCTTAATATTTTCTTAACTTCTCCGCTCTGAATTTCCTTTTGTTAAGACTTTGTTTTAATCATAAGCAATAGAAACATCAATTTTGGAGAAACAAAATCACTTTTTCCTCCACATAGCAATACGATTTCCTGCTGAATTCAGGAGGGAAGTTTGAATGACAACCTTTTTTCCTTCAAAAACACTCCCCAGTTATCTAATGTCACAGAATAGTCAGTAGGGAGAAGAGTATATTTGCTTGCTCAAAATGTGTACAAAAAAACAAGAAGAAAAACTATTGATTTCTGAAAAACTGAGGCTCTGCATTTTCTTAAGATTTTCTTAAGGTTTTGAGGTTTTTGAGCCTCATTTTCTTATAAAAATTTTTCTTATAAAAAAAAAACGTGTACTTTACAGTTTTGCGTTTTTGGCTATTTTCGTGAAAGTAAATCCCTGCAAAAAGGACTGACATGCAGATTCGTGAATGTTTATCCTATATGAAATGTTCTAGGAAGTGGATTCGCGAAAGTTGAATTGAAGAAATATTCATATATTTTTCTTTTGACAACACAATACTGTAATTATCCAAATTTAGTGCATGGATGTTGTGCCCATCCAATTTGAGAGATAATAATTCAAAGCGCCAAATTTTCAAAGCACTTCTCACTTTTCTTCAAACTTTAAGGAAAAATTACACAACATGTTTTATCATTGAAAACGTTTGAACATTTTATCATTGAAAACATTTTATCTTTGCAGACATTTTATTGTGTTTTAAAAACATTGCGTCATAGTAAAAAGCTAAGAAATTTTAAAAAGAATCTAAATTCTTAAAATTCTTAAAAGAAGATCAGATACACTGAACACAGTAATTATTTTCACTCATAGTCGGTGATCAGTTACTTCGGCAGCTTTTTACCTAGAAAGACGAAATTAAAGGCTGGTTTCCACATCGTTCGCTGTGATCGCGCGTATGAGCAAACTAATTTTTGATTTAGTTGCGCGCCATAGCGAATGAAGTGGAAACTGCTCTTTAGTTGAAATTTTCGGGAGGTTTAACCTTGGCAGGTCATAGGGCTGCTGCCGTTGATTGAGTGAATTAGATCATGTGACAGCCAAATGCCCCAGAACCTAAAAACATTATCAAAAAGTCCATAAAGATATTTAAAATGTTACCAAGCAATTTGATTAAGAGTGCATCTTCATTTTTTGTAAGTGAAATGTCTCTTAAAACAGACTAATTAAGGTTTTGCCAGATCTGTTTCTATAAAGATCAGGGGTCGAAATAAGGAATTTTCAGGTAGTCAGCTAAAACGAATGAAGTAAGATAAAAATTGAGGCTGAACATGGGCAGCATAATAATAATAATTAATGATAGTACAAATTTTAGTTAAATCATTAGTTTAACAAAGCAAGATCAGATTACATACGTTTGTTATTATTTTTAGGTTAGCAGCAATGGTGCAATTTTCACATACAAGTATAATCAAATTGATCCATCAAGAGATTTTCAGAAATTCCCAAATCATTCCTTACTTGTCTATTTTTCTGATTCTAAAGTTGATGACTCTTGTGCCAAAGATTCATGCAGTATATTTTCAAGAACAAATGTTTCAAATTCTGATATAAATGCTATAGAAAATCTGGTCAAGAAGTATGATTATAGCTTCACTGTCGATGCAAATCGTACACTGGTGGTTACGTGGTTCAATGTTCAAGCATTTTACGAAGATTCAGTAAGTTATGTTTTAAGTTCTGATAATTTTGTCCACCATTTTTATCAGTCATCAATATTGAAAATTTTATAACCGGTGCTTATCTGAAAATACAAGCCTGGGTCTGAGCGCACTCACATAACAATTGCGTAAAAATCCTTGTTGTGGGGTATTGGCCATTTGCCTCAATTCTTAAGATCATAGTTTTTATCACCGGCATTTTTATTTCCTCTATAACAAGCTTGCGTGAATTTGCAGTAACAGTGTTTCCTGTGTAATTTGCAGAATCAGAATTCAAAATTCAATAGTATATTTTTTCATAAATCATGTGCGAAACTGATGATATCTGCAAATGACACTCTGAAGTCGGCGTCATAAGTCAGACTCACCCTCAGTTGTTTACTGCTTACAATTCTGTGTGTTGGTGTCAGACCTACAACCATTGACGTTATCATTTAGCTTTTCCTCACTTAAGTGGTACTCCTTTCACAACCATTGCCTGTCAGGGATAGCTAGTAATTTTAGGGAAAAGTACATTAGTTACATGACCTTATTCCTGTGTTGAAAGCCACAAGCACTAAGTTTGTTTGATGTCATAAAATTTACTTCATCAGTGACGTATCCAGAGTTTTTTGGGGCATACTGGTACATACATCGGAGTGCAGTGGCCCACGAAGGCGCCACCATGGTTAGCGCCGAACGGGAAAAATTAAGAGTCCCTCCAAATGCTCTAAAAATGCACTCTCCAGACATACAATGATATTAAAATTTAGCATTGTGACATGTTATATTTTTTGTTTTTAGTCCTTGTTACAGGAAAACATCAATTTTTCTCCCATGAAAGTTCGAACCCTGGATCACGATGCACACACATGCGACGAACCATTTCTGCCAATGTTTTTAAATCTGATGCGCATGTGCAACAAAATTTGCAGCATCCGAAATTCTGTGTTATTGTTTCATCGTTTATATTTTTCAGGTTAAGGCTGTTGGAAGAATTGTTAAGAACGCTCTAAAATTTCTTTCCTCCTCAGGTGATATTCGACCGAACAAAAATGTATTCAAAAACCTAATAAAATCCAAACAAGAGACTTTTCAAATTAATTGGAACAACCAGGTGTTATCACAACGCGGCAAATGATATTTCAAGAAGTCACCCGGTTTCTATAATTTACTTACAGAAAATTTTTTGTTTCAAGAGGAAGGGAGGAATGCAATAGTAAATATTTTTATTCACCAGAAAAATTAGTCAAACATTCTTCTTTGAAATATAAGTACTGTACCCATTACATCCTTCGCATAGAAATCATGCATTATTACGAATTTTTGTTCTTGCATCTACTGAAAAGAGTAAACAAAATTTATTTTTTACACGTGGAAGATGGGGCACGAAGTAAAAAAAACAAAAGTTGATACGTCAATCCAACAGCAAAATGGGACGTAGGGTTGACTACTTTATAGAGGTTTTTGGGAGTAAATCTTAGCATAAAACGACTTATATGTGAAGGTTTGTAAGAACTAAGATTAAATAATTGTTAAAAGATTGTTTTTACATAAAATAATTCAAAGTTGAAAATTCCCGAAATTTTGTTTTTTTGGGCGTGAGAGTTTGGGCGCCAATACCGGTCTACAAAAGTTGATACGTCAATCCAACAGCAAAATAGGACGTAGGGTTGACTACTTTATAGAGGTTTTTGGGAGTAAGTCTTAGCATAAAACGACTTATATGTGAAGGTTTGTAAGAACTAAGATTAAATAATTGTTAAAAGATTGTTTTTACATAAAATAATTCAAAGTTGAAAATTCCCGAAATTTTGTTTTTTTGGGCGTGAGAGTTTGAGCACCAATACCGGTCTACTGGTATCAAATCTTCCCTGGATACATCCCTGAATATACAAAATAGACTGAAACAATAATAACCATACTTTTTCCAGTAGTTTGCTCACCTTTTTGTCAATCTATTGGTTTCTGGACTCGTACATTGTGTGTATTGATGTAAAGGCCTACTATTTGCAATTTTGTTTTATTGTTTTGTCTTTTCTTTTTTTCTTAACTTACTTTCTTTCTTTTCGTTTTGATTTTATTATAACTCTCTTTAAAATGTACATGTTGTGTATCTTGGTTATGTTAAAAACAATGTAAGTAAGAGCTTCCCAAGTACATTCACTGGCGACACAGGCTTTGGATCTGTAGATGATTTAATGATAATTTAAAGCCTTGTACAGCCTTAAAAGCCTTGTACAGTATGATGTATGTGGAAAGTATAAGCACTTAGCTTTACTAAGTTATGATCAGTTAAATTTTCATTGTGATCACTCATTTTTTCAGCAGAACCATGTTGTGTCAGATTAAAAAACATTATTTTAAGCACTGGTCATGTTATATCACCTGTATGCCAATATGTTTTTGTATTTCATATTAATGAAATTAATGTGACTGTTTTCAATTAACTTTAAACAAAATTTTTAGGAAAACACATTTCAAGCTGTCATAACTTCAGATGGTTTCAAAACTTTCTCTATACTGAGTTACGAGAAACTGGAATACTACAAGAACCCATCTCCAAAGAAACGCTTTGCCAAGGTAATCATTTTACTTCAGTTATGCACCCTTTTTTAAAAATAAAAAACATATCACAAAAACCCAAAAAATATCCAAGATCATAACACTAAATAAATGATTAGCTTTGAATGCTCGATAATTGAATAGACTTAACAGTTCTGTTACTTATGTAAACCCTGAATAGCAACCATGTGTGGTGGTTTAGTGATTTGTGTGATTCTTATGACAACAACTGCATAAATGAGGAATTGTTACTACTCATTGAATTATTTTGGATTATGTTATAATTGTGAGAAAAATGAAATAGCATTTTATTGATGCTGTTAATTTTATTGTTGGTAAAATTCATTCCAAAAGTGAAATGATATTATATTTTCATTATTCACTTTTTGTAAAATTTGACCAAATATCACAAAAAAATATATGCACTGGTTTTGATTGATTGATTTGAAGTGCTTCTTCTATAAGAAGAATTTTCTAAAATTTTTGTGGTCATAAGTTTTTGCGGTTGGACAATTTAGTGTGAATTTTTAGGAATAATTTTGCGATCAACAAAGGTAAAGCTGATTTTCCAATAGAAAATTTGATTCAGGTATCGTATTGAAATGTAATGCCTGGTTGGCCAGATTGATTAATCTTGATACATTTCAGGACGATACGTGAAAAGTTAAAATGAATTCAACTTTTTCAATGCAATACGCATATCGAAACATTTTTTATAAAAACAACAACAACCAATCAATGAACTCCAAGTGATAGGTATCTACTATTTCTATTGGAAAATCGTCTTAAAAGGTCAAAGGAATAGATATCATGTATCAAGAATCAATCATCCTTGAACACATCTAATGTATTATGTAGAATCTCTCCAGTATCCTTGTTTATCCACACATCATCTGATTCCTCATTATGATGGATAATTGTTACAAAGAATTGGTAGTCACACTTACATCAACATAATACTGAAGGTCCTCTTTGGTTTAAAGTGTTGCATTTCAGTTTGGATGCCGAAAACAATAATCAAGAACTATGAAGAAGTGATAGATGTCTTATATGTCGAATCAAATGGCTGTGCAGTGCTTGGTAATTT
Source organism: Turritopsis dohrnii (assembly GCA_027922465.2). NCBI lineage: Eukaryota > Metazoa > Cnidaria > Hydrozoa > Anthoathecata > Oceaniidae > Turritopsis > Turritopsis dohrnii. The sequence continues at coordinate 1,640,680 of BQMF02000004.1, forward strand.
AGTTCACCATATGGTCAATGTTCCGACACAAGAACAGAAAACATCTAAAGAAAGATCTTCAGAAATTTCCTTAACCTTGAAAGAAAATGTATGATTGCAAAAATTTTTGCCCTTAGGTAGTAAATATTAAGTATTAGTAAATATTTATAAAAGCTGAAAATTAGTTGGATTTCTGTGTAAGCAATAATACATTACAACCCGCTTTGGTTCTTTTTCTTCTTTTTCTTACTGTCCAAACCTAGCGTTTTTTTTTAAATTTCGTGCGTGCATTTACATGAAACCAAAGCACCGTGCATTGCATGTCAGCGAAAGATTTACGAAAGTTTCTTTGATCAGTATTAAATGGGTTTTAATATACATTATGTTATTATGAGAAAAGAAAATTTATAGAAGAAACTTATAATTATCTTGGACTGTGATCATTCTTTTCTAACTAAAGAGAAGTTCTCAACGTTTTGTAAACAGAAGGGTCAAAAAATGCTTATAATGGGAATGTACGGTCTAAAAATAGTGTGGTAAACTTTTACTTATAAATGGTACTAATAATGGTTTTTATTTTTTATTCAACCTTAACCATTATTTCTTCACAAGTTTTTCAATTATGAAAAACATGTTATTCAGAAAATGAACAGCGGTTAAAAATATCCAAATGCCATAACAATCTGGATTTGCAGGAATAGCTCGTAATAAAAAGTTAACTAAAAATCTTTTCACCCCTGGAAAATTATGTATATTTTAAGAAAATATGGAATAAGGAATGTGTTACAGATTTTACGATATAAAACTGTTATATATTGTATAATATATTATAATGCAGCTTACCCCCAAAGTACTTGGGTCATTCGCTCAAGAATTAGTAGAGCTATAAGAAGAATCATCTTGTCTGTGTCATCGAAACCGAATTTCCTGAATGTGTGTAGACTGGTTCAAGAAAGAAGGCAATGTTACTGTATTTGGTGCCTGTTGGGAAGATAAAGATAATGAAGCTTGAGCCTTTTGAATTGTTCATAATTTTCATTGATTACTTCATGTGGTACTCTTGGCCGTAAAAACTTGTTTCCACCAAAAAATCCACTCTCATCAGCTCTTTTCATAGAGAGCTTCACAATTTCGTCTTGAAAGTCAAAGTTTTTATCCACTTTTACAGACTTTGCAATAAATGTTTGGGTTGGTCTATGGATATACTTCTCTATTTCCTTTTTTTCCACTACCTTAGTCTTTGTAGGAATAATGGCAGGAACTGATCTATGCAACAACTTTTGTTTTACTTTTACTTCATTCAGTTGAGCCTTCATTGCCTAATTTTGGAATCAAAACATTTCTCATTGAAATGTTCAGAACAGACAAATACGAAAATTTTTCTTGAGATATTCTGGTCTGCACACTGTCTTGCAAGTTTGTTTACATTTCATTAACCAGATTGTTACGACACATATATACGTCAGTCAAAGATCATGTTTTGAAAAAGATCATATTGCAAAAAAAATGGCAAACTTGAGCATGTGACATGGAAGCAGATAAAAGAAATTTGGAGACTTTTTTCTGAATATTAATTGAATTTTGTTAAAACAAAAATTAAAAATATGTGACGATTCTAGGGAAAATCACTACAAGCGATAATAGCGCTTTATACAAAGTGCTAATAGCGCTAAAAGAACAATGGGTTTTAGCGCTAATTTGTTCTTATTTACAAATGTAGTAACAATATTAGTGATAAATTTAGCGCTTGTAGTTCTATCATTATCACTATTATCGCTTATAAATATCGCTCTTTACGAAAAAGCGCTAAATTTTAGCGATAAGTATTTGATTTATCACTAAATTATTCGTATAATAATGTTGGTTCAATTAATTATGTGAAATGAACAGAATATCGAATGAGATGAAAGTGAAATCGTTAATATCATTAATATCCTCTAAGGGCACAGATTACCGTTATTATCGTCAAAAAGTTTTGTTCAAGTCTTTTGTTTATACAATTTCACATACCATGTGTTGTTTTATGAAGTTCTCAAATAAGTGATTTAATTATTGTTTCGCCAAATAGCAATAAATACAAAACAAACTCGCTTGTTTTGACATGATAAACTCTGATTCATTGTGTTATGACTGAACAGACGAGCGGACATATTTCTCGAGAAATAAAAAGTTTTCGAAACGCTTTTTATTTTATTTGTTATTCCGGCACCTTCAGCACAAATCTGAAAGCCAATTTAAAATACTGTGTTATTCGATTTGGTAATGTATTATTTTGAAACATTTACAGGTAGTACCTGCTTGTGTATTAAATTGAACTTAATTGAATGGTTCCTATATTCAGTTGGAGATTAAAGATACAGAAGTTAGTTCGAAAGCAACCACAAGTAGAAACCATCTGCGATAATTCTTTTTTTCTAGATTGTTCGATTGCCATTCTATAAGCTCTTGGGAGAAAACTTTTACAATATTAAAGACACATTACATTAAAAGTTTTTTCGATAGGTATTATTCTTTCACTTGCACTGGGTGGAGATGTACCCTTAATTAAATTGATCACAACGTTTTTAGTGATCATTATTGACTTCTGTCACTGCATCGATAATGTCTTTAGGTTCAATATTAGGATGAAGTATGAATGTAGGAAGGGAAAAAAAAGAACATTTTAACTTCAGCTTGACGAGTTGCGAAAGTTCTCTTTTGAAATACTCACCTTCGTTTAAATAAAATAACACCTGTTTCCTCTGGCTTTTCGTGAAGTTTATGTGAAAGTTTGTTTGAAAGTTGTGTTGACACACACAAGTAAACTTCAAAACCATAATTGAAAAACGTATAAAAAACACGGTAAGATGAATAATATTTATGATGAATATATTAGCAACAAATTAATTATTCTTGAATAATTAAACAAGAAAGCGCTTTTTGTGCTGCTTATATTTATCGCTAAGTTCGTCAATGTTAGCGATAAATTTAGTGCTACTTCTCGATGCGAGCGCTATTATCGATTGTAGTGATTTTCCCTCGAATCGTCACATATAAAGTCTTTAAACCAATACTTCTCAAAAACGCAATATTTAAGTACTTTGTATTTGGACCATACATTCCTTTTAGATAAAATGAAATTATTTGGACTGACATTCTTTCATTATCGGACGGTGGTCTACTTTCTATGATTAATCATAAGGTTTTAACCAATCAGATTCCTTCATCGCGAATGCAGCAAGTGCGCAAGTAGAATGTATGATTAATCATAGTGGGTAAAAATCATGATTTTTTAAAATACACTGTCTGATTTTTTCATATATGACAAATCTTACATGATTAATCACGTAGTGTATTTTAGCCGTTAATGGAAAAAACCTTTTAGTAAAATCATTAATTTCAAGAATCTAAAATAGATTCATTCATGAAAGTTAATTCCTGCAAAAAATTATTTTTCGATATTGTGACTGAGCCTCCATCATTTTGGTTGTAACCACTTAACCATAGCCTAACCATAATTATAAATGTTTGTTTTTGGGAAGTATATAAATAAATAAATAGTAAATAATTTGTGTTGTGCATCCCACTTTTATTTTAGAGAGTGATATATTCAGTTCAAATTTACGGTCAACTTCTTCTTATGTCTGCGTAAAACCACGTGGAGGCGAGAGACACTTTTTTCACGATTACTATAAAAGCACGTGGCATTTGATGTCAGTTATCGAATGCGACATTTTTGGGGAAATATCTTGAGAACCTATCAGGATAACTAACGTTTTTTAGGTTTGGTGATACGGGCGATGGGATGACGCTAAATTTGGGGCTAAATTTTATTTGGTACTGCGGCTATGACGTCATCAAAATCTTTGATTGACGATATCTCTGCAACGGTTGGTTGTAGCGAAACATGAGTACATTTTCTGTTTCGCATTCCCAATTTGAAATTTTCGTCATGGGGTTCACACATGGGAAAGGCGAATTTGACACATCCTTTTCTAAGTTTTTAACTTAACTTCGGGTTACTATAAATCATTGAAAGTCATTCTTGAAAGCTTATATTGCATAATTATTTAATTCCGTCTTCTTGATAGTATGCACACTATTTCTTTCTTATTTTATAACAATGAAATTATGTGAATTCAGTTAATGTAAGTTATTTTTTCCAAAATTTGGCTAATTCTTTTAGGTTGGATTTAAAGGAAAATACGGAAATGCTTGTGACTTCCAAGGAAAAAACTCCGACCCTACAAAATTAACATGTCGTAGCAATGTGAACATTCCTGGTGTTTTTCTTGTTGCCTTGGCGAACGGTACTCATGCAGCACAATGCAGGCCAGGTAAGTAACACTACGTAAAATGTTTTGGAATAAATTTTGCTAAGGTGGTTAGCTACCTACCTAATAGTTTTATTAGCCATGGTAATTCCAAGGGAGTTTTGATAACAACGTATAAAAAGTTATGTACAAGATGAAATGCTTTTCAAACGATTTTCATAGTTGCTCAATATTGTTATCGCATTTTGCTCAATAATAGATGTAATTTCTACATAAAAATTTATTGCACACAATATGTTTGTATGACAAATCTTTACCATCAGACATTTACGGTGTAAACCTTGTGAAATGTGTTTGGGTTTGTGTTTAAGGCTCAGAGTTGGCCTCATTTGCTCAAATACTTTGATAAGTGTTTGTAATGTATTAATGTAATGGTAATGATTTGCAGATGAACATGCTCCATATGAAAATGTACAGGAAGATGTATTATCATTAGTTATTGTTGTTTTTAGGTGAATTTGTTGATTATCTATCTTACAGTTGCTCACATTGCCCAGGAGAAGAAACATGGCTTCACATGAAGTGCCCTTCCGCAATTGAACAAGTATGTAGTGGAGATGGAAAGACATATGATAACCTATGCGAGTTTCATAAGCAAGCTTGTCGGTGGAATGATACATTGTCCATCCATCATTCAGGAAAATGTAATGGTAAGAAAAGATATGACACATTTAAACAAACTAGATATGAACTTTACTTGATATTAATATAACTTTTTCATGTAGAATCGCTTCTCCTAACCACTCCTGTTACGACTAATTCAATAACAAGTAAGTATTCAAGTTTACAATATCGGAAGAGTATCTCAAACATCAACAGGAAATAATTAGAAGTTTCGATTATATAACAATTAGTCTATTGACAAACACTTAAAGGAGTGGTGTCATGAAAATTTGAAAAAATTTTTTTTCTTCGTATATCCCTTGTTTTAATGTAGATACTACAAAATAAATTTAATTTGGAAAAAAAAAGTCTTTTTTTCGCTATAAAATGCCACTTTAAAACATAGGCTTAAAACGCTGAATAAATTAGTAATAGTTATGTGACGTCATTGAAGAAGTTATATTCAGTGTTGATGCGATGTTTTTCATTCAAATCAAGCGAGTGTTCTTTGAAATTCAAGCAATAACTAAGTATTTTTTTTAAATCTAATGAAAAACATGGTTATTTTTGCTGCTGTGGGATGTGACAGTGACTCAACCAAAGGACAGAACATTAGTTTGTTTAGATTACCTAAAATTCATATTTAAAAAAAATATGGATTTCAAAGTTGAAGTGAGGCAAATCTTCCATCTTTATGACACTTATATTTTAAAGAATCATGTTTTGGAAGAAATTTGATGGTAAACATGTTATAAGGAGTTTTACTTTAATGCTTTATCTACACTTTTCGTTATACATAGGTGAACTTTTACTTTCTGTGTGCAAGTGTTTTTTCGATTTTTGTTTTCGTGTTTCTCTTCGAACTGGGCATTTGAATATTATTCCGTTTCACCGATTATTTCATTATTGTTTTCATAGAATGAGCTATTGATTCTTGAACTCCTGCACGGAAAACGGAAAATTGGAAAAACGTTAACTTTCAATATATGAATTTTACTACGATCAATGATCAACTCAATATTGCATGTATTTTTTTTTCGTTTTGATTTGTACAAAAAATTATTTTGAAATTTATCGTCTTCGATCGCATAAACTTCTTTGCAACACATTTGCATCACTGTTTGTTGCCAGCTCTCTCCGGTAAAGCATTTTCGTCATCAAAATCATCATCCGGACTTCTTAATGTTCTTTACAGCAACTGGGTCAAAACTATATTGCTCAAACCGCTAAAATTCTCTGTGAAATCCTTGAATAAAACTCATTGCTACATTCTTCATCTTCGCTGAGAACATCTGATTTCTCTTCACTTGAATTCTCACTCATGACTTTTGAAAACATGAGAAACTAATACGCTCCTTTGCACTGACATAACAAGTAAAATAAATGAAACTTCTTCAATGACGTCACACGCTTTTCATCAGAAAAAAAGACGGGGGTTTATAAAAAAATTAAAAACTCAATATCTTCGGAAGTAAAACGTTTTTTAAAAAAGCTTTAACGCAGGTTAACTATACATTTTTTAAACTAAAATTTGTCATAAAATTTGAAATGACGATACCACTCCTTTAAGGATTGTAATTTAGTTGCAATTTAGTTGCAGAAAGCTGCAAATATAACTTCCTTTATTTAATATTTTATTCTATTTTTTATTTGTTTAGTGTTTAATTGTGATTTTGAAACTGGAGTTTGTGGTTTTTCTCTTGGACAATGGTTGCGTGATTGTTGTGGAACTGGTAGCACTGGTACTGGTCCATCTGTTGATGCCAGTGGTAATTTTCCCCTTGACTTTTCAAAAGACGTCTTCTTGTGTCCTAATGATTCTTCGACATTTTTAACAATGATACTGTTATCATGCTGCATTCATTTCCCACTAAAACATGCAAATATTATTGAATTAGGTAACCTACATTTAAAAACATTTTGTTCTACTAGTAACCTGGGTAAAAGTTATTTTATACCCTGGAGATGTAAGACATAACCAAACATCGCAACACTTAAAATGCCCTACTAAAGTTACATTGGACAGAATTTTTGAAATGGATTATGTTCTTGACGAACCATTAATATCATGATTTCAAACCTTGAGTTTCATTTCTTTATTGTTATTGTATTTTTTTTTTTATTTTGCTTTTCTAAAAGAACAAAGATTTCAAATGCATAATGATACAAAAAACCTTATCATTATAACAATATCGTAAGAAAAGCAAAACAAACTAAAAGAAACTTTAAAGGGATTGTCCGGTAAAAAATAATAATTTGTGATTTTATGTAGTTTTGGTAAAGAAACAGCAATTTACCGTTTAAACTTTTTGAATCTTCGTCGTTTAGGTTAAAATCAACGATTAATATTAGCCATGTTAACACAGCACATTCATTTTGATGAAGGATCTTCAGTGCTAAAAGGACTGGGTAAATTATGCGTAATTATGCAAATGACGTATTAATTTGCCTTCTGCTCACATACTGCATAGTACGTCCACTGGAATGTACAGTTTACCCCCGGTAATTAAAGAATATTTTCGAATTAAAAACTAATGAAAATCGATGATTTTTAATGTAAAACCTTAAATATAAAATTTTTGAAATTAAGTGATTGAAAAAAAATTTTTTTCATTTGAAAAAACATTTAAAAATGAACGCCAACAATATGCCAATGAAGGAGTGAAAAGATTTCAATTTAAGCCCGAGAGATCTCTTGCCGCAGAAGAGACTGGAACTCATCTTTTTGAGGGCGGACAGTTGTTGCTTCTGCCATCAACTGACTCACGTGAGCAAAAAGCAGTAACAGATGGTGTAAAACAACGTAGGAACTGAGCCAGACAACAGTTCTTATACTGGGCGCGAAGTTTAGTATAACTGATTTTGTAAACTCCAACTTGGGTCAAAACATTTTTCTTCTTTTCTTCTTTCATTTTTCAAAACATAAAAAAAGTTGTCTTCGGTAAGTTCATTCTTTTTATTGCAGCGATCCACGCTTGTCTTAATTTTGGATCAATTGGCAACTTTAAAAATGTTTTGTGCTTTTAATTTGTACGATTTAACGCTACACGGTTAGTTAGACATGGTGCACAAAACTGGCAACTAGATTTACTAGCGTCCGCAGAAGAAGAACGAGACTCACCTAAAAAGAGGCTTCTCATGGTGACCACATCCTGGAAAATCCTGGAAAGTCCTGGAATTTATTTTTTATCCTGGAAAGTCCTGGAATTTTAAGATTTTTTGAAAAATGTCCTGTAAAATCCTGGAATTTTCAAAATAATCCATCTAGAATTATTTTGTACATGTTTATTTTTATGAGCCTTTTTGTACATGTTTTTTATGTTACTTCTTTATGAATGATGAAACATCACAATAATGCAATCTGAACATGAACATCTGAACATGGTTGGCGAGCGACGCCGCCTGGGCCTTTCTTTATTCATGGATAAAGAAGTAACATAATGAAAGGTCCTGGAAAATCCTGGAAATATCTTTATTTTGCTTATTTGTCCTGGAAAGTCCTGGAAAATGGAATGAAAAAAATTGTGGTCACCATGCTTCTCCAGAAAGACTGTTGAGCGCTTCTTTTCACGCGTCCGAACATTGCTTTTACGTTTTTTCCCAGCAGGCGAAAACCTTTTTATTTTATTGTAAAGGGGGCTGGAAACTAAGATGCTTATTAATTTTATTGAATAACACGAAAAAGAGTCCGACTGGTACCACTTATGTTTTCATATTCTTTCATTAGGTGAACAAAGGAATTCGTATAAAGCCGGATCTCCACTAGACGAAAAAGTTCACGCGAAGCGATTTTTTTCGCAATGAAAAAATCGTCAAGTGGAGATCACTGTTAAAATCGTCTGAAAAAGAATATTAATATTAACAGTATTAATATCAACAGCAGCGCTGCAAATAACGGGCGGTCAGCGGTCAATGACCAGCGATATAAGGCACTTGATCATGTATGTTTTCTAACGGTTGATCAACTTGACCAGTCAGAATTAATTTTATTGAAACGAAAGGACCATCAGATTTTTTGAAATACGATGATTGCTTTATAGTAAAGGGATAGCGATCGCTATAAAACGCTCCTAGAGTTAGGCAAGACGCGCTTTTAATCACGCACGAAGATACTCTTTAAAAACATGCTCAACTATTTATATGAACTAGAACATGCTCAACTTATTGTATTAGTCTCCGTGCTCAATTGACAATGAAGGATAACTTAGGTATATTAATTGATTATTCACCAATTTTTTGTTGCTAGGGAGAACGACCACCGTTGCTATGGTAATTTTGAAATTTCCTTCGTTATATGAATTCTATTGTTCACCTAACGAAAGAAAATGAAAACATAAGTGGTATATACCAGCAGGACTCGTTTTCGTGTTATTCAATTAAATTAAAAAGCCTCTTAGTTTCCAGCTCCCTTTACAATAACATTGAAATGGAATGTTTACATTTTTCAAGTTTGACTTGACCGGCAAAATAGCCATGTGACCGGCAGATTTTGACTTTTAATGATCACGATGACCGGCTGGTGTAAAAAAATTATTTGCAGCGCTGCAACAGTAGTGTGTCCTTCCACATTGTCAGCCATCTTGAAACTGGTTATGATGGTCATGTTCGAAAGTTGGAAATTACTGCAATGCCATTGGTTTAGAATTTGACGATCGTCGTTCGCGTGACGAAAAGTTAAAGTCATTTTTACTTTTCGTTGAGAGAATATCTTCGCAGCGACGATCAGTTTTACTCTTCTGCGCATTTGTCGTCACGAAAATTTAAGACAATCGTCTTAAAAATCGTCTAGTGGAGATCCTGCTTAACGAAGGAAATTTCAAAATTACCTTAGCAATGGTGGTGGTTCTCCCTTGCAACAGAGAATAAAGCGATTAGTTGATTCAATGGAGCGCGAAAACTAATAAAATAAGTTTGACATGTCTTAGTTCATTAAATATTTGATATGTTTTACAATCATTTTTGTCTTCAACGATATGTTTTACAATAAAATGTCTGGAAAACATTTTTTTTTTCCAACGACAAACAAAACACGAGACACGACATATCACTGACATAACAACCTTTCATAATATAAGTTTAGACATACGTATGTCTTTATACAAACAGATGTTTAATTTTTCTGGTGCACTTATAGCGCGTCAAGAAGGCACTACTGCGTCTGTGCTAATGGGCCTATTAAAAAAATATACTAAGACTGCGCGCCAGAGTTATGTCGTCGCATGAAGTTAAAACTTCGTTACCAGTGCGTTTCTCACAGTTACAGACGCAAAAGTTGATTGAAAAGAATTCTCATCAAGATTCGGCCTGGGAACAAAATCTTAACAAGAAAATGTCGCAATAAATTTCTCATAATGAAAAAGAGAAAAAGAAAGAAGTTTCTCGAAGATTGTGGGGCGGTACTTTAATTCAAAAGCATTTGGTTCATATTCAGTATTATTGCTTGTACTTTCGTAACTCGAGAAGACAGGGGGCTTATACATTTTCGAGAAAAAAGACCGCATCGAAAAGATTTTTCAAAACAAGATGGCTATGCAGAAGGACGCAAACAGAGCGAAGGTTTTTATAAATCTTCGTGTAAATAAGAAACAAGCTTATGTTTGAAGAAAAGGAATTGGAAATTACTTATTTAATTACTAAAGGAATTATGTTAAGAATTTTTGTTTTTTACCGGACAATCCCTTTAAGAACGCATTTATCTTAAAGGGAAATTAAGCTTCTATCAAAAACTTTTTATATTAGCCACAGAAAGGTCTCATTAATCTTCCGTGATCATTAAAAATTTATCTTAGTTTTTTGTTATTTAGTGTTTAACAACAGATGCCATTGCAGGCTCTGCCATGGAAATTTTGACGTCACAGCGTGATTGCTCTTTTTGCGTAGATTGCATCAAGTAGAATATTTTGTTTTTGTTGATGAAAGTTTTTAAGTTCTTTGCAATGTAAAACCTTTATTAAAAAGTATTTCGTTTCAGATTTATAGCAGATATACGTGCGTAAGTGAGTTTTTGAACGTGTATATTTTAGATGTATAAAAAATGAAATCTTCAGTATGACTGTTTTTATTTCTCTTGAATCGTTGCTGATAAACTTATTTTACATTTCGCTGTTTCTTGATGTTTAAGATTGTTGTTGGTGAATGATAAATATCTTCGTGTTATCTTTGTTGTTTTTCTACCATTTCTTGTATTTTTAGAACATAACCGTAAAAAACATGTCATGTGCTGCCTACGTCTGATATATTTCTGCAAATGAAATTCGCTCTGTGACTGTAATGGTGATTTAACTAAGTGGTTTTTTAGCAGTTTTTTTCATTTGGAATGCCTTTTATATATAAAAAGGTGTTCCTCTAGGATAAATGAAGTATTTCTTGCTCAAAATCAGAAAAGAAATTTTAGGGCTTAATTTCCCTTTAAGAATAATAATTAAAAACACAAATGTAATGACAGAATTTGTATAACTAAAGATAAACATTCAAAAAGCGTATCAAAAAAACTAAGCATGCTATGACGATACCGAAAGAAAAGCGAAACAAACTGAAAAAACTTTGAGAATGCGTTTACCTTAAGAATAATAATTTTTTTTTTAAATGGGTTGCTCCCTGCAAGGTTTAAGCCACTACTAGGCAAAGAGCTACAAGATAAGAAAAATTATAAAGACAGAGCAAGGTGGCGGTTAACCTTGGATTTGAAAGCCTGTAGATCATATTCAGCAGGAAAATAACTATGAGGGAGAGAAGCTATTAGAACTACGAGCAGTCTGAATGAGAAAACTAGACAAATAAAATTTCTTATGGGATGTTGGGACCTGAACAGTTAAAGAATGAGAGTTCAAAGAGAGAAGAGTGTTCCAAGAAAAAGACTTAAGAGAAGGAGTCTGTTGATGCAAGTCATGCAAGTCAACAATGCCCATGAAAGTGTTTATAGATCAGGGCCAACTAAGTTAACTAAGTGCTTCTGAATTCGATCGAGAAGATGAAGGCAATGAGCAGAGGCTCAAGCTCAAAGGTGGCAGCAGTACTCAAGTCAAGTGGGAATAGTGGCCTTAAAGATATAAATGATAGATTCAGCCGAAAGAAAGTGACGAACCTGAAAAAGTGAGCCGACCTTCATAGCAGCAGATTTAGCATTGGACTCGATGTAAGAATTCCATGTGAAATTCTTTGAAAAGGTTACCTAAAAGACACATATGTGATGACTCTGCAAGCTCACTTCCGTTCATAAGAACAGAAGGAATTACAGGGTCCCTGAAGCGATTAATGGAGAGAAGCTTAATTTTCAAAGCATTTAAGGAAACTAACCATTTCTGATCCCATTAACTACTGTCCTAAGATTGTCATCCAACTCAGCAGCCATTTCAACTTTATCAAACAAGTCCTTAGTCCTTTCAAGAGATGAGTAAAGAGTAGTGTCGTCAGTATAAATAGCAAGTTTACTGAGAAAACACCAGGAAGGTCATTGATGAAAATGAGAAAGAGGGTCCGACCAAGAACAGAACCTTGAGGCACTCCTGAATTAATAGGGTAAGAAGAAGACCAATGACCATCGAGAACCACCTTAATACTCCTGCCACTAAGAAAAGACTTAATAAGATTCAAGGGTGAACCAGAAATACCATAAGACTTCAACTTGTGAAGAAGGCCACAATGCCAAACCTTGCCTTAGAGATGTCAAGAGCAATAGCTCGTGTCTCACCACAAGCATTGAGGGATTGATATACACATTCAGAAATGACAGTCAGTGCATCAGCAGTGGACTGGCCAGAACGGAACGGAATTCTGGTGATCCAAGAACAGGTGGAGAGATTCCAGATGATGGGTGTTGGAAGAGTTGATCAATGATTCGAAGACCTTGTTTATAATAGATAGAATACTAATAGGATGATAGCATAGAGTGTCCGATCTCTCACCAGAATTTTTGAAAACAGGAACCATTCGCAACCATCTTGGGAGTTATGTTCAGAGAAGACCAATCCATGTCAGTTCTGGGGACAATATCGGGCAAAACATGACCAGTGTCATCAAGAGTGGAGTTCCTGCTGAACTGTTTAGCAAAGAGTTCTGCCTTACTAACAGTCGATGACAACACCTCAGGACCATTGAAGAATGGTGGAATCAAAGACTTATTAGAAAAGCTTCAATAGATACATCAGAAATCAGGAGACCCAGCAGATTCAGATATAAGCCGATCATGGACCTGGTTTCGATTAGTGCGTTTGGCCTCCTCAATGACTTTGCAGTCATTGTGAGCTCTGGTGAAAAGGCGCCTGTTGTCCTGACTACTACAATGTTGATAACGATAAAAAAATGATTACAATGAGCAATTGCAGCAGAAATAGCAGGATAGAACCAGGGGAGTTTGTCCTGATACTTACAAGAAGGAACAAATTCATCAATGCCAACCTGAAGCCAAGAAGAGATCTCCACAATGCACCCTTCTGCATCACGGGCAAAGATATGATCAACTGGCAGGTCCCCAATCAGATCTCGAAAGCTGTCCCAGTCACCACAATGGTATGAATAAAGTTTGTGATGAATGGGTGGATCGTGTGGGCAAGCAGAATTAAAGTCAATGGCTACATTAGCAATAGAATGATCAGAATTACCTAAAGGACCAGATGTTGATGTTTCGCAGATGTTCGGGTTAGACGAAAGGAATAGGTCAACTAAAGAAGGCTCCTGATCAGCTGGATTAGGTGCGCGAGTGGGGGAGTTCACAAGCTGAGTAAGAGTGTGAGAGATAGCAAAGTTGTAAGTGTCTATGCCAGATGAGGGTGGTAGTTTGTGAGAAAAGTAACCAGTCAGCATGATGGATATTGAAATCACCGAACACAAAGTTATTAGTAGAAGGGTGAGTTATAAGAGCTTTATCAATGTTTTCCGAGATTGATGGCGTTGCATGGCTGAGAAGACAGGGAGCGATACACAAAGAAAAGATAACTAGTTGAATGCAAGAGAGAAAGACGTAAACAGATGAAAGATTCATCAGGAGATTCGAGATTCAATTGACGACTGATAGGAAGACAGATACCAAGGCCGTGCATAAGAATAGATGAGTCCTTGTGTTTAATAGGAAGATAGCCAGGTACATTGAAGTAGGAAGAGCTAATAGAAGGGTTGAGATTAGTTTCACAGATAGCAAGAATGTCAGGAGATGAGTTGGCTAGAAAAGATTCCAAATGAGAGAGGTTCCCACGAAGCCCACAAATGTTAGAGAAGGAAAGTGAGAAAGGCACTGGTGATTTACGAGAACCCGATTTAGTTTTACTAATAATTGCCATTTTTATCATAAAGAAGATCCTAGTTGAGTTAGCTGAAGAACTTGTGCAAGAGGATCCTTTCAATATAGGTTTGCTGTTAGCTATGAACCTTATGTTGTAACAAAAGCAATGTTGTGGCCTCTAAGGCTGCAAACTGTTACAGCTGCAGGGCGCCACACTGATAGACGAAGTAGGGGTACTAGGCCAGATGGTATCTCTACCTGCCCCTAAAGTTAAAAACACAAAACACAAAGTTAAAAACACAAACGTAATGAAGAATTTGTATAGTTAAAGATTTTTTAACAAATAAATACATTCAAGAAGCATACAAAACTCTTTACTTTCTATTTTCATACCTGTAAACAAATTAATAACACTTTATTTACTTTCCTACTGTAAACATTATACTTAAAACACTTTCTTCTACGATTTCTTTTCAACTAAAATTTCGCTACCTTTTTTATACACTAAAGACATAAAACTGTTTTCTTCATTTGCCAAAACTGTTTTTATGCTTATGTGAGGTAGTACCTGAAAACTTTCTCTATTATCCAGAAGATTTTCTACTTTAAACATGTACTAAATACCTCTGTAAACTTTTTTTACTTTCCAGAGTAAGTTTCTACTGTCATGCACTGAAATTTTTTTTTTTTTTTTGCTTTTTCCCACTCAATCTCGCTACCGTTTTGTGCTGAAAAACATAAAACAGACTTCGTGTTTGCCAACACTGTTTTTGATTTGATATTGATCTATTATTGATCAAAGATTTAAGTTTTTTATAGTAAAAAATTCAAAATGTTGTCCATCTTACAACAACTGTCTGTAGACTATGATATGATTTTTAAATTTTGCAGCCAATCGAAATGGCAAAATAAGAATTTCTAACGTTTTGATTGGCTTGAAAAATGTTTAATTTGAATTATTTAAAAGCAGATCTTGATCTAAAATACTGACCCGTGGCCCATGGTCTAACTACTGCTATATGACCATGATTAACAAGATTTTGATTGCTAAAAAAGCAAATCTACCACTGTCTAAAATTAAAGTGGGATGCACATTCACAAATTAGTATAATAAGATTCTTCAAAGATAATGCTGTTACCGTATTTCCACTTTTTAGCGCTCCCCTCTAATAAGCGTCCCCTTAATCAGAAAATAGTTTTATAAGCGCCCCCCTCTTATAAGTGCCCGGGCGCTTATTAGAGTTACAATAATAGGTTCAAAGTCCTAAATAAGTGCTCAGGCGCTTATTAGAAACTAGCCGTAAAATTTAATTTTACCTTGACAAAAGCATTATTAGAAATATTTTGGAAGAAAAACACTTTTTTCATATAAAATGCTAAGAATATCTAAAGTTACATAACTATTATAACTTTTACATAGTCTACTTAATTAAACGTTCCTTTACGTATATCGGAGATTTTGATGTTCATATGAATCACCTTTCCTTCCTTCAATTTTTCCATCTCTTGCAAAAAGGTCTTCACATGTTTCTTTTTACCGCTGACACGGTAAGTAGTCGGAAATACAAGTCCATTTTCAAGTTTCCGTCCGCCAGTGACTTTTGCAAGTATTTTGTTGTTAACTTTTTCGATGAATTTGCAAAATAAAAAAGATAGTTCAATTGGGACATGACCAACTGATTTTCATCTTTGTAAATTCCGACAGCATAGTCGTCAAATAGCTTTGCCTCTTCCCTCTTATCATGTTTTACGCTTGTCTTACGCTTTCTACATCCAGAGTATAATCATATTTCTGTATTGTTCTTGCAATGATTCCTTCTTCGAGTTCTCCTATTTTCTTGGAATCTTTTTTTCCTAAGGCATGCATCAAATAGGAGAGCTTGTTACTGTGATAATAATATGTTTTGAAAGTAACATTGATTTAGAAATTAATAATAATAATTAAGCCAAAGAATGAAGAATGATAAAGACATTATGGAACCACAGTGCGTCATTATTTTCTTATGTGATGTTATTTTCTATTACATTACATGGAGCAATCAATTCAACTTGACAAATATTATGGTGTTTTCTATGTATTTTTTATACTGAGAAGGCCGCGTGTTAGAGATACTTGTTAGTTTTATTTTTGATCTTTGACATAAAACAGTTGCTAGTGTTAATTAGTTACCAATTCCATTAGTTTAGGTTTTGAATAGAATTGTTTTTGAAATGATAGAACTATTTAATAACCAGCTGGTGTTTATTAGCTAACAGACTTTGAATTAAAATAAAAAACGGAAAGAAAACACTTGTCTATATCAGTCATTATGGCAGAATATGAAAAAGTGAAGTCTACATCTCACAAAAATGAGAAAATAAAATCGTATGCTTTATCACATGCTAAAAAGTCGTCAATAGCAACAGCTGAAAGAAAATTTGGGATTGACAGAAAACGATTAAGAGAATGGATAAGAGATGAAGACAAGATAAGCAGAAAAATTACCTCTAAAGTAGGAGGCAGTTCGTCGAAGACACTTGATGGCGGTGGAAGGAAGGTGGGCGATATGGAATTAGAACAAATGCTTCTGGATTGGATAAACGCTAAAGGGTCAAGAATTTTACGAGTATCACGAAAAACAATCATGCGAAAAGCTAAAAAGTATGCAGTATGATGAAAAAGCTGAAAGTAACGGTCGAATTAATGAATTCAATGCAAGCAAAGGATGGCTAGAGAAATTTATGTTACAAAACGGGTTATCACTTCGTTGTTGCACAACTGAAGTGCTAAAAACACCAGAACATATCATTTAATAACGTGATAAATAAATAATAAATAATAATAATAATAATAATAATAATAACGTGATATCGTTTATTCTATATGTTCGCCAACTGAAAGAAAGAAACAATTATGATTTAAATGGTATTATTGCTATGGATGAAACAGCCGTGCGGCACGATATGTTGTCAAATACTACGGTTACTGCCAAAGGTGCAAAATCTGTTGTATTAAAAACAGCAGGTCACGAAAAAAACAGAGTTACCGTTACTTTAGCTGCTAAAACAAATGGTGATAAACTTAAGCCGTACATTGTCTTTTCAGGACAAAAACGAGAGGTTTTAAAGAAAGATAATGAGATAAAGAACCGTTGTTACATTGAATCGACTTCTAACGGCTGGATGAACGAGAGGACAATGTTAGATTGTATTGAAAATGTTTTAAAAACTTTTACTATTGGCATGGGACAGTTTTAGAGCCCACCTTACACAAAGTGTGAAAGACTTACTCAATAGAGGAAAAATTGATGCTATTGTGGTGGTGGTGCGACAGGGCATATCCAGGTGCCTGATGTGTCCTGGAATAAGCCAATGAAAGATCCTCTAAGAGAAATGTACAGCCAATGGAAGGATGAAGGACCCCACACCGAAATTAAAGGAGGAAATATGTGTGGACCTCCGTTAAAATTGATTGTTAAATGGATTTTGAATGCGTGGGAAGAACTTGATTGTAGCATTATCCAAAGATCATTTCGTTGCTGTGCGTTATCAATTGCCAATGATGGGAGCGAGGACAACGAAATATCTTGTTTTAAAGAGGGAAAACCCTTAAGCTCTGGTTTTGAGCGGTTGAAAGCTGCAATGAAAGAGGTCAGCCAGCCGCTTGTGGAGCCTTTCCATGAATCTGATATCGAAGATGATCCTGATCTTGTTATCGACTCCAATCAAGAAGACGACAACGTAGACATAGACTAGCAAAGCATTACATGAATTATACTTGATATTTCTTCTGTTTACTGTACATAGTTTTTCAGAGTGAAGTTGAATTATAAAAGTGCTAATAAGTATTTATTTTTACCACCTCTCACAATTTTATATAAGGGCTTGTTGAAATTATTTTATAAGCGCCCCCACTCCAATAAGTGCCCCACCCTCACTCCCAATTTTTTTAAAAATGTAATAAGCACTCGGGGCTCTTCAAAGAGGAAATACAGTATAAAGGTTTTCATTCTCTACATTTTTAGCTTCTTATTTTAATAAATTTTTCAGTTTTACATTTTATATCCTTTTTTGGGTACTATTCAGGTTCCTCATATGGATGGTACATCTATAAAGAAGCTACTGGTGGTACATATGGTGATAAAGCAAGATCTTCAGTGACTGTGCAAAACCCAAACCGCCTTGTCAGTGGCTGTCTACACTTTGCATATCATATGTATGGCGCTTCAATGGGAACACTCAATGTTTACTATGGTCAGTTTTGGGAGGAACTTAAAATCTTTTCAATTTCTGGAAATCAGGGAGATGTTTGGCATCGACAAGTAGTTATGTTGCATGATTCATCAATTCTTGGGTTATCATATTTTATGGTTAGCATTTTATTCGTAATCATGTTTAAGAGCTATCATATCAATGACATATTTTGCACCATTTTTGTGAAAGTTTATTCAACTTTTACATTATAGAGAAAGGTTCAATACCTTATTCCTCCGCAATTAAAACTTGATCTTTGTAATAGGATTTACGGTAGCAATCCAAAGCAACTAACACTGCAACTTTCGTACACAAAATGTTTTTAGGAATAAATTTGCATGGATTAAACAGGCCTTGTCATAACAGGCGCGTGATCGCTCGCGTGCATGCGAACACGTGCCCAAGTTCAATTACAAAAAACAATTTCTCTGATTTATAGTTGATATCTATCAAAAGGAATGATTATATATTTTAGAGTGGTTTTCTCTTACCGGTCTTTTTTCTCAGAAAACATGCATAACAGAAACATCATGAATAGCTTTGTTAATTTCATAACGCCCTCAAAACGAAAACTTAAAAGCAACTTTATAACCAGATCTTTTGATAATCAAGTTCAAAAAGTTATTGTGGAAGATTTTACGTTATTGAAATTATAACAATTGGATTGTAGAAAAATATATATAGAAAAAAATATTCTTGCTTCATCTTAATAAATAGGAAATAATGTTTAAAAATCATAGTAACTTTCAAAAGTCTTTCAAATAAAGGGTTTTGTTAGTTCAAAATATTTTTGCAAACAAAAAGTTAGGGTTAGGGTTTTCGGTTAATTCATTCTAAATATAGTTACATGAAGATGAAATTATGCTGAGGGATTATTAATATGCTTTGACGTCGAAGATAAGGGCTGCAATGCCTCCAGTGTTTGGGGTTCACTGGTTAAATCGTCCCCCGACTGCAATAAGTAAAATTCCATTATTTGTAACAAAACTTGGAATTGCGTAGGCCAATTAGTTGTTGTCAATTTAGGCGCACGGGAGAGATTTCTTTATGTCAAGGCTTTTTTAAAACTTTTTATATAGAAAAGACATTCCATCTTTGATATTTTGAATGACAATCTAAAGTATTCCAAAGAAGCCATCACAGCTACCATAATTTGGCAACTAATTCTTAAGTATAAACAATTCAAGCACACCAGTTATTAATTACAAGAAATTTTGTACACTGTTTATTTTGGAATCATGTTACCAGAATAACAAAATTGATGAGTGCATCAGATATAAAAAAATTGATGCATTGAATAGTAATTCCATCAAATAGTCAATTATTCACTTTTCTTGTAAATTTAAATATCTGTCTTGCTATCATAATTACTAAATAAATTATTGATTTTATAGATTACATTTGAAAGTATTCGTGGTGATGGATATAAAAGTGATATTGCTCTTGACGAGATATCGTTAACAATGGGAGGAAACTGTTCAGGTAGATGAATTCAAATGATAAATTACGTATCTGAAAAAGTATTTTTGTGCTAAGGTCAAAAAACACTGCTGACTCTTATCTCATTTTATTTCATAAAATCACTTAAATCATACTGAAAGTTCTATGTTGTCACTTACAAATAAAATAAACGAAGTATTAAGTTTTGCTATTTATTTTTTCCACTCCAATTATGGGGACTGTGAGGGATCAGGCTAAAGTAAGATTTTGAAAAATGAAGGAAGCTATTACAAACAATTATAATGGTTTCTTACTATTCTCACAAATCCCAATGTGAAAGTTATAAACTATTACAGGAAATGACATTGGAATCACTTGTCTTGTTTTATTGATATTTAACTTCACTATGTAATTTCCTATTGATGATATTATTTCCTAATTTTTATTAGAATTTAAATTGTCAGTTTTATGCTACATGTGATCATTTTTGTATGGAAAACTGTCTCAACTTGTTTCATTTTATGTTACGTTATTGAGATTTAAAGTTTTTTTATGATTATAGGTTCGATACCTGTTCCAACTGTGTCCGGTAAGCTTGGTACGAGTAATAGTAAACCACCATTTGAAAGTAGTGTGACTGCCTTCTTACTCTCATTTCATTGCTATTGATTTTAACTCAACTGCAACATCTGTGTCTGGAAAGATTCCATTTGTTTCAAACCAATGATTCAAAGCAAAGAAAATCAACTAAAAGATTTAGGAATTAAGTTTTAATGAAAGGGGATGAATGAACAACCCTGTTTTAATGATAAATTTCTTTCAGCTAAAGTTCTTGTGCAGAAAAAAATTGAAATGAAAACTTTTGATTTTGAATATTGCCTTCAAATGTTTGAATGGAAATCATTTAAAATTCCAATGATTTATTTTATTCCACAAAAAAATCATCTAGATTTTATTTGTTTTGTTTGTTTTCTTGCTTTTATTTCTTCATAATATTCATTGGTCTATTGTGCAATTGATGTAAATGATGTATGCCTTCATGGTTTTGTTTTTTTTTGTTTGTTTTTAAATCACTCTCCCCACTCAAGGCTGAAGCCACTACAAGGAGGGAGGCTACAATTCTGGATGTTCATCATAGCGTTAATCTCCCCGACTAGCCTTCATTTTCCTGGAAATACATCAGGGAATCGAGCTAGTTGCAGTATCTCCAGGAGTCGTGTACTTTTGGACCCTGAAACAGCCCTCTGAATTTAATTTAAGATATGTCGGCAAAATATAGCAATTTCAGGTCAGCTTTTGGTTGGTTTAAGGTCGACTTTTGCTCAGTGCTGACCTAAATTCAGAGGGCTGCTGGAATGTACTCGCAAAAAGGATTTTGCTAATTCGTTTACAAAATTAATACAGTTAATATCCTATGCATTCTAAAAATTTATTTTCATGAATGTTCATAGTGGATATTATCGGACTACCAATACTGATAGCACTTATCGTGAGTCCATCACCACACCAATTATGTGGTTGAAGTGATTACTGTTACACTTCAAAAAAGATTCAATGGTAAATTTCAGATTCTTGGCATAAAATGTAACTAAGAAAACCCATTAAAATTACAATCGGGATTGAGAACATAACAGTTGAATTCCTAGATGACATAACCATATAGGGAGATGCTTCCGAAATGTGGTCTTAAATGTGGATTTGTCAAGAATTCTTTCGCTTAAAGGAGTGGTGTCATGAAAATTTGAAAAAAATTTTTTTCTTCATATATTCCTTGTTTTAATGTAGATACTACAAAATAAATTTAATTTGGAAAAAAAGTCTTTTTTTCGCTATAAAATGCCACTTTAAAACATAGGCTTAAAACACTGAATAAATTAGTAATAATTATGTGACGTCATTGAAGAAGTTATATTCAGTGTTGATGCGATGTTTTGCATTCAAATCGAGCGAGTGTTCTTTGAAATTCAAGCAATAACTAAGTATTTTTTTTAAATCTAATGAAAAACATGGTTACTTGTGCTGCTGTGGGATGTGACAGTGACTCAACCAAAGGACAGAACATTAGTTTGTTTAGATTCACTAAAATTCATATTTAAAAAATTATGGATTTCAAAGTTGAAGCTAGGCCAATCTTCCATCTTTACGTCACTTAAATTTTAAAGAATCATGTTTTGGAAGAAATTTGATGGTAAACATATGTTTTACTTTAATGTTTTATCTACATTTTTAGTTTATATAGGTGAACTTTTACTTTCTGTGTGCAAGTGTTTTTTCGATTTTTGTTTTCATGTTTCTCTTCAAACTGGGCATTTGAATATTATTCGGTTTCACCGATTATTTCATTATTGTTTTCATAGATTGAGCTATTGATTCTTGAACTCCTGCACCGATGTTACACAATTTTCACCTGAATCGGAAAATTGGGAAAACGTTAACTTTTAATATGTGAATTTTACTACGATCAATGATCAACTCAATATTGCATGTATTTTTTTTCGTTTTGATTTGTACAAAAATTTATTTTGAAATTTATCGTCTTCGATCGCATAAACTTCTTTGCAACACATTTGCATCACTGTTTGTTGCCAACTCTCTCCGGTAAAGCATTTTCGTCAGCATCATCAAAATCATCATACGGACTTCTTCATGTTCTTTACAGCAACTGGGTCAAAACTATATGGCTCAAACCGCTAAAAATCTCTGTGAAATCCTTGAGTAAAACTCATTGCTACATTCTTTATCTTCGCTGAGAACATCTGATTCCTCTTCACTTGAATTCTCACTCACGAGTTTTGAAAACATGAGAAACTAATACGCTCCTTTGCACTGACATAACAAATAAAAATAAATGAAACTTCTTCAGTGACATCACACGTCTTTCATCAGAAAAAAAGATGGGGGTTTATAAAAAAATTAAAAACTCAATATCATCGGAAGCAAAATGTTTTTAAAAAAAGCTTTAACGCAGGCTAACTATACATTTTTTAAACTAAAATTTGTCACAAAATTTGAAATGACGATACCACTCCTTTAATCTATCGATAGATTCTTGATGAGCACAAGTAGCTACAGTGGACTCTCTATAACTCAAACACCCAAGGGGAATTGAAAAGCGTTCGAGTTATAGAGAGATTCGAGTAATAGGGAGTTTGGAAGTTGTTCCAAGATTTTGTATAAATTTGGTAAAAACAGCCAATTAAACGTTTTTTTCTTCCTTATACGGAATGGAGACACAATCTCAACCTGCCCGACCTTTTATGCTAAGAATGGACTGAAAAAAATGCAAAATATTTTTATTTTGAGGGGTAGATGGGGCTCCATTAAGCCGT
Source organism: Turritopsis dohrnii (assembly GCA_027922465.2). NCBI lineage: Eukaryota > Metazoa > Cnidaria > Hydrozoa > Anthoathecata > Oceaniidae > Turritopsis > Turritopsis dohrnii. The sequence continues at coordinate 1,663,794 of BQMF02000004.1, forward strand.
GGTGAAGGCAGTCCATCTAGGAGAAGGAAAACTCTGATGTAACACCCTGAGAAAACTGTAAATCTTTATGGAGTAGGTAGGATTTTCCTACTGGCCAGCCTCGAACTAGAGGTAAACTCAAGTTTACCTTGTTTCTAAGCTAGGACACTGAATGCTGGTTTTCTTTCACCTTTTTCTGTTTGTCTAGTTGTTGTATGTGCTCTTTGTCTGCTTGTGAACTGTCACTGTTGTGTCGAAACTCTGGTAAGTCATCTCTTGGTGAGGGTACAACTCAAAAACTCAGTTACTGGTCTGAGGCCGGCTGATAGTTAGGAACCCGAACTTTTTTGGTAGCGCTTAAAAGAGGCTGTTCCATCAGCAGCTGTAAAATATCAGGACATTTGTTGTGCCATATCGCGCATGGAGGGTTTCCCAGCAAATGTGTCTGGTGTGCTTTGTCGGGGCCACACCCTGAGCCTTCTGTTACAGCAGAAGGTTTATTGATGAACCATCAGTATTCACACAATCAGACTTTTTGCAAGTACATGTTATGTTTGTTCCTTTTATTTAATTTCTCTATCTAAACTTCTCTTATGAAATGGTTAATCAATGAAAAAACACAAAAAAACCAGCTTCAAAACCCAATTCAATTAACCCAGCCCCACTGAACATATCTTTCACAAATGTCTGTGGTTTTCGTACAAATTTCTCTCACATTCATGCTTTCATTTCTAACAACTCTCCTGACATCCTTGCAATTTCGGAGACTAATCTGAATTCCAATATTGACACAGAAAATGACTTTCTCTTTCAAGGTTATCTTCCTCTACGTCGTAAGGTTTCTAAAACCCACATGCATGGCCTTGGTGTATACCTTCGAGACAATTTACCTATAACTCGTGTGAGTGATCTGAAGGATCCTGATTTACCATACATGTGCTTTCGTCTTTCGTTGCTCCATTCAACAAGCTATCTGTTCTTTCTTTATCGATCTTCATCATCCCAAGACTGTTCTGTTATAGACTCTATATCTGAAAGTATTGACAAGGCCCCATCAATTCATTACAGTGCCAACATATTTGTTTTTGGTGACTTCAATGTTCATCATGAAAAATGGCTCAAATTCTCAAATGGAATCTCTCACTCAGGAATTCATACTCTAAATTTTGCCCTATCTCAATCTCTTCACCAAAACATTGCCTTCCCTACTCGCTTTCCTGATCGTGATGATCAATCTCCATCTCTACTTGATCTCTTTTTAACTTCAAGTCCTGATATCTGTAAAGCATCTAGTGAAGCTCCTCTTGGCAACTCTGACCATGGCGTAGTTTCTGTCTTAACATCTCTTAATTGCAAAGCTGCTTCTGAATCTCCTTTTCATCGCACTCTCTTCAGTTATGAACGTGGTGAATGGGATAATTTTCGAGACTTTCTTCGCGATGTCCCCTGGTCCAATGTGTTTTCAAATCCAGCTGAAAAATGTGCAGAGGAAGTTTCAGCTTGGCTTACATCTGGTATTGAAGCATTTATCCCCAGTAGAAACTTTCGTGTTAAACCTCACTCCTCTCCCTGGTTCTCACCTGCTTGTGCTGCAGCAATTGCTCACAGAAATCTTTACTTTCATCAATATCAACGTGAGAAGTCTTCTCGTAATAAGGTTCTTTTCAACCAAGCACGAAATCACTGCAAATCTGTAATGCTGTAGGTGATGAACTTTCAAGTAAACTTGACACACTCTCCCATCACAGATCTGTGGCGTCTCTTTGCCTCTTTTATAAATACTTTTACGGAAAATGTTCAACTGAGCTCTCTTCTCTCATCCCTGCATTAAAAACTTTCAAGCGAAACACAAGATATTCATCTAATTGCCATGATCACACTGTCAGCATCCCAAAATCATCAAAAAATCTTTACCAACAAAGTTTCATCCCTCGCTCCTCCACTCTCTGGAATTCTTTACCCCAGTCTGTTTTTCCTTCTCATTATAATCTTCAACACTTTAAATGTAATGTCCATCGTCACCTTTCCTCCTTGCGCAATATGGGCAAGGCAAGGTTTTAACTCCTTTAAAACATTGAGGTTTGATGGACTTTCCAATCACAAACATAGGTAATCTCTCTCCATAGGCATTTCCGGCAGGCAAACCAGTGAGCCGGACTTTACTGTGTTTACCTCAGAGCATTTTTCTCCTTTCAGATGTAGGGTTTTGTTAGGTAAACACTGATAAAATAAGCCAAATTCATCTGCATTAAATGTGACTGTCCATGGGAAAAAAAGTACATTCGATTTTACCGATATGCGCAAATTACCGGTAATTTTACCGGTAACTTAAGATTTTGTTAGCGATTACCGGTAATTATAATTTTTTATCGATAAATTTACCGCTTTACCGATAATTACCGGTATCGTAATGTAATGTAAAAAAATACCTAATGTGATTTACCGGTAGCGTCTCAGACGTAAGGTAAAGTGGCTAATCGATAGCGATAACATGTTTTCGAAAATGTTGATGTTTGTTTATAGTAATTCCGCCATTTTTAAGACCCGGTCAAGTCATAAATTACCTAATCGTTGGTTGTTCAAATATGTTTCTTTCTTGTTTTTATTCATGATGAAGTAATTGACGTCATTAAACTCTGAAACAAAACAAATCACCTGCTCATGAATTAGACGGTTGAAAGATCTTTTTAAAAGAAAGGATGATGTGTCGAAAATTTATTAATGATTTTTCTTCATAGGTTTAAATCTTCCATTTAAAAAGACTGCGTTATTCAATTATTATAATAAACAGGGAAATTTTTGTAACAGTCCTTTGGTAATCTATACTCTTTTTATGTATATATTACAGGTAACATTCGTTTGTGTAGCAAAATCAACTCGTTACCTGGTTCTCATTCAGCTGAAAATAAGAGATAAAACAGTTTGTTCGAAATTTGGCAATAATAAAAACCGTCCGCTCTAATTCTATTAAGTTATTTTTGTAAATCCCATGACGAAAACTTTTATTTTTATTTTCCTCAGGGAAAGTCAGCTGAGACTTATTTTATTCAACAGATATTTCGCCTTCAACAAGTGGAGATGTGTCCTTAAAGAATCGATCATATCGCAACGTTATTAGTGATCTTTATTCACTTTTGTAACTTTATTCAGATAATATCCCGATAAAGAGTGAATTTGGGAAAAGACAAAATGAAAACATTTTAACGTCGGCTTGACGAGTTGCAAAAGTTCTCTTTTGAAATACTCACCTTCGTTTAAACATTAATACTACCTGTTTCCTACAGTTTTTCATCATACGGTTTACGTGGAAGATTGTCTGAAAGCTCAGGGCTCCAAAACTCTCCCATGTTCTGGCTGTAAAGCTTGCGTGGGTGCGCACTCTTCTCGCAGTAGTCAATGTTGATGATGGACAGTCGGAAAACCTGTGGCAAGGTTCCAAATGGTAGTTCCTCTGTCCGTTCGAGTCTCATTGTCACACAACAGTCGAGCATAAGAGTGTTAGCATGAAGTGATGGAACCGACGTAATTTTCCTTGTACAACCTTTCGAAGACCTTTACTGCAATAGCATTGATATTTTAGTCGAAAGATCCTGGGAACTAAATGCTAAAATTTGGTTTCATACTACTACAAAAACATGTACACCAGAAAACATTAGGAAGATCGTTTATTTTCTTTGCAGTGCATATTCATCTAAAAACATTCGATTACTGAACATTCAATGTGAATTCTTTGACGACTTTTAAGTATCCCGGAGGTAAAATGATTTTCAAATTATTACGCTACGGTAACGTATAACACCATATATAAACGATAACTTAGGCATAACAGCTCTTAAAGCTAGCTCTTTTCTCGTTTTAAAAACTACCATAGTTCACACTTTACCAATAAAATTGGATCGATTTAGATGTACCGGTAAATTTACCGATAAAAGTATTGATCAATTTGTGTACCGGTAATTACCGATAATATAATTAGTTTACCGGTATAATGAAAATTTTACCGGTAAAAATATCGATACTACATCTTTAGCGGTAAAAATACCGGTATATTTTACCGGTAAAATGAAATGTACTTTTTTTCCCATGGACGGTCACAAATATATTTTCCAATGCGTATCGGGAAAGGATAGTTGGGAGTGTCGTCTCCGTCCATGGCGCTGTCATCTCTTAAGTGACTGATTTTGATTCCCCAACGATACTTTTAAACAATATACCGTACCTGCAATGAGATAAGAAGATTTCATGTTTAAAAAAAAAGTTTGTTGATATTTTAGAAGAAAAGCTAGGGAAACTTTTGTAAAATATTTTGTAATCTTCCAAATTAAAATAAGTTAACTGACCTCTCTTTCCATCTTGTAAGCCACCCCTCTGAAGCATTAAATGATTCAACAGCCAACTCGTTAGCGAATTCAAGGGCTTTTTCTTTCAACATCGGCCCACTAACAGGAATATTCTCACTTCTAAGCATCAGGAACCATTTATGAGCAGCTTTATTAACTTGCTCATATTTTTCAGGCTTAACTCACTTTGATAAGTGCCCGCTGTTGTATTGCTTTAATATTTTCTTCTTGTTTCTTTTCCATGTGGACAATGTACTGCTAGGTACACCAAACCGGGCAGCAACATTTTTTGGAGCAGATCCTTCCTCCAACTCCTTTAAAGCTGTGTATTTAATTTTGCAGGACTTGTTTTCAGCTTTGCGTTTAGTTCCAGCAACAGACACCATGATTGTAAAACTTAACTGATCAAAACCAAAGAATCGTAGTTACGTTTTGTTTGAACAACATTTCGAATCATTTAAGACCCCTAACACATGTAGTTTTGAAGCATTCGAATCTGTTAAGACTCCATTTACATTTAAAGAGTCAACGCAAAATGCAAAAAAATGTTTTCATCGTAAAAGTTGCAGATAAATATTGTGATGTTCGAGTTATAGAGAGGAAATACCTGAAGGGACCAAAGATAACGTCCGAGTTAAGGAGAGATTTGAGTTATAGGGGTTCGAGTAATAGGGAGTTTTTTATGAGAGTTTATTTGGAAATTCTCACCGTGCCTGAGAAATCTTTCGAGTTAAGGAGAGATTTGAGTAATAGGGGTTCGAGTTATAGGGAGTCCACTGTATAACGATTGATATTAAAATTTGATTTTTAGGTTTTGATTGTGATTTTGAGTCTGACTTATGTGGTCTTTTCCTTGGTACATGGTTGCGTGATTGTTGTGGAACTCCAAGCAGTGGTACTGGTCCTTCTGATGATGGAAGTGGTATGTTAGCATGTTATTTCAAAGTAACATCCTATGATCCATCGACACTTTGGAAAGATTACTGTTTAAAGATAGTGTCTAACCTATTTGGTCAAAAAGTACCAAAAATGTTGTTAACTGTTTCCCATGTAACTTTTATCATAGATTATTTTTCTGGAATCAAAAATTTTAATTTAGAAACACTTTTTCCAAAAAATGTGTATTTGTATTCTATTCAACATTTTTTAAATCAACATCTTTTTTTCAAACATGTAATCTTTGTCGAAGGAGTCCCTCTGTTAAATATTCATGCATTATCTCTTTTCTATCAATGTCTGATGGAGCAAATACCATTCCTGCATCAAACTTGTTTTCCCCTGTATGAAAATTTCATAATAATTTCTCTTTACTATGAAAGTGAAAACTGGGTGTTTTAGTGATATTGAATCAAATATTGAAACGTTGTTGATCTTGGTTCATATTTTTTCATTCAATAGCAAAGCAATTAATGGGGCATGTGTGCATATTTGAAAGATCATGTGTCATTCACTAATTTCTATGCAGATTTTATGTAAACATGTTTGACCTTTGAAAAAACTCAAATTGTCAATGTCTAGACAACAGTTTTATAGCTATTATCTCCAATTTGTCGAGCACCAAGTCCCCTAAACATTGGAATGATGTTTATTCGAACCACTGAGATCTTGCCTAATATTTAGTAACAGCTGAGCAATTTATGAATAACCAAGACAGACCAATGCCTAAATACGGCGTTAGGATATGAACAATGATTAAACAATGATTGTTAAAGATCTATTGGTTTTAAAGAAAAAGTGAGGCAATATTTTGTTAGCATTATGACGAGGATCATGTAGATATGTAAGTTTCACAAGGAACAGATGAGGCTGAGGGGGGTTGGAGTCAAATTTATTCAATAAATTTTTTCTTGTTTGGAATTTATTTTTTGTTGAAGTTAATGTGATAGATTGATAGAGAATTTATTTGGCTTTCAGAAAATGTGTAGTGCTATGGGGGAAAAAATGAAAGTATCTGAGATATTTCATAAAAACTGAACATGTGTTTAGAGGTTAGAGGCTATCCTTAAATGACCTTTGCTACATGAGCTCAGTTAGCAGCCAACCAGGACAGTATTGGCTGAAGTATTATCAGCTTTCTTAATTAAGCAATACCATAATAATGCTTTAATTGTTTTGTTGAAGATACGATGTAACAAAATTGTAGCCCATTTTGGGAGATTCCCAATAAGTAGGTAGAGACTTTCTAAAAGTTATAAAAGAAACTATTTCTTTTTGTCCAAGATCTCACTTAATTGAATCAGCCTGGTTTTGTCAATCTCAAATTTAACATTGGAATAGATTTTTGTCTGAGTAATATTGTTTCCAAGAGTGGGAAATAATGCATGCTTATTTCTATGTTCTTTTATTACAAGTAAAATATCTCTTTATTTTGATTCAACTTAAAGGGTCAACATATGGCTATTACATCTACAGAGAAGCTACTGGAGAATCTACTGGCAGCAAAGCATCATTTTCACTGACTTTACAGAACCCTCAATCCCAGGTTCTCGATTGGTGCTTACGATTTAAGTATCATATGTATGGGTCTGACATGGGAACACTGAATGTTTATTATGGAGTGCGTTATTCAACAAAAATGAAAATTGTTTCCATATCTGGTAACCAGGGCAATATGTGGCATCAAAAGACTGTTGCTTTAACAGATTCTTCAATCCTTGGACAATCATCTTTCCAAGTAAGATTCTTAATGGTTTTTAGTAAAAACATTTACATTGAGAATTGCATCTTATTCAAATTGACGAAGTTCTTTTAGTTATTTGCAGCTACTTATGTCACTCATTTTGACAAAGTAAAACTAGTCATTATAGATTGGCTAACATCTTTTATATCATTTTTATGAGCCATTTTGAATAACCTATATTAGTCATTTTTGCATGTTAGCCTTATGAAATAACTAAGGTATGGGAAACTAAATTGGAATATAATATTGGCTATTCATTTTAGTCATTGAAATATCACCTTAGTATGGGGACTATTTTTATTTTGACTCACATTATTTCCTATGTTTTCTGTGAGGAGTGAATATCAAAAATATTAGTAGCAATAAAATGAATTTGAATGAAAATATTCAAAAGAAAAATGTAATACACTTATAAGTCATTACTACTTCAAAAAAAGGGATTTTTATGACACAGTGAGATGTAAATATTATGCACACACTTATTTCACTTATTTAAGAGATGATTATATGAAATCAGTAAACATTGAATTACACAAAAGCAAATCAGATAACAAATGGACCAATCAACATAATATCCTCCATTTTCATCTACAATAAATTGGACATAAAATAAGCTTTTTAAAGATACACCAATATGATTATTATTATATAAAATACTAGTAACATGGGTAAAAAATTTTACCAAGCATAATTTCGAAAAGGATGTGTCAAATTCGCCTTTCTCGTGTGTGAACCCTGCGACGAAAATTTCAATTTGAGAATTCGAAACAGAAAATGTAACCATTTTGTAGAGCTCGAAAAACTGTTCAAACAGGTGTGAGAATAGTTTGCTACGATCAACCGTTTTGATGACGTCGTAACCACAGTACCAAATAAAATTTAGGCCCAAATGTTGCGTCACCCCATCACTCATATAGCAGACCCTAAAAAACATCAGTTATCCCTATTGGTTCTCGAGATATTTCCCCTTAAAAACGCCGCAGTCGATTGGGGATGCAATGCAATGGTTCCCCCATGATAGCAAAAAATAACTGGTGTCTCACCATGTGTTTTCTTAAATTTTGTGTGAAACTAAAGAACTGCGTGGTTTTACGCGCAACTAGCAAGAACTTGGCCATAAATTTAAACTAAATATGTCACTCTATAAAATAAAAGTGGGATGCACACTCGCTATTATATATAAGATTTGAACAGGATACAAAGCTTCAAAATAAAATGTCGCTATTAATGGTAGTCCTGTATAAAATGAAAAATTTAGTAAAAAGCAAAAATAAATTACAGGAGATCAATAACGTTGAAAATGTTTAAAAGCAGTTTTAATTAACATATGCATATGTATGTATATAATACAGTTTAAAAATGTGACTTCAACTTGTTCTGGAAATGGGAAAGAAAATAGACTGCCTAATCTCCACCTCCACCTCCAGACTCTTATGTCCATGAAAAAGAAGACCCTTGGTTTCTTGTTGTTTGTTTGAAGTGAAATAGTTTCTAAAATTGTCATTTGTTCCATTTAAACTATTTCATACTGTTATTCAAGCGTGTTTTTGTACTGGTCCATGCAAGTCACCAATCATTGCTTTCTCTGCTCCTTTTTCATTATTAATTATGGTGTTTGCTCTTTATTCCATAGATTAGAGTTATTGTGTTTGAGTTCTTGAAAATAAACGGCCGCAAGTCAGCGGCAAATATGCAGAATATACAAATAGAACTAAACAATTGCCACAACAATACAATACAATGAAATTCAGAATAATTTAGTGAAATAACTGGGAATTTAATCAATCATTTAGCAGAGAGAATGGCTAAAGTCAAGGTTCTGGAAGTTTATGGAATAGGAATTACTTATGTGAATCCAGTTAGTTCAAACACCTGTAAATCTATACCTGAACATAGTTAAAACTGTTTAATAAAAGCTACCAGAGTATAAAAAGTGCTTCAACATTTTTTTTCCTTGGTAAAGCAGTTACGCAAATATTGCCCAATTGTGAAGTCAGAACAAAAATTAAGGTTACATAAAAAATTACATAAATACATATATACCATAATACATTATATTCTATTATATTGTCTCATTTATCTTTAAACTTAGGGTTCTAACTGGGCTGCTATTAATAGTAATGTTTTCTATGTTGACAGAAAGACTCCTACAGATTTTTTATAAACATATTTTATTAAAAAATAAATCTAATATAGATTTATGAGGGCTTTGACCAAAGCGAAAATAGGTTTCTTCGAAATCAAGATAATGAATTGTTATAAAGGTCGTAAGAAAGATGAATCAGCAGTTTTCTATAATGAAATCTCAATAAGATAGCCAATCGTTTTTGTAATTTTGTTTGTGTTCTGTTATAAATGCTGTTATAAATAATGTAATTTTGTTTTTATGCTGTTATAAATAAAAATACTTATATAATTTATTAAGTGCTAACACTCAGTAGAAACTGAAAAAACATCAAGATCTGTATTAAAGTTAGTGAAAGCACTGAAGCTGATTATTAAACCATCTTCAATTCTAATGATAAAATACACAATTTTATTAATTAAAAGCCTTTCGGCTTACACCAAATTTGTTTTATACTGAAGATGGCGTAAGCTGAAAAGCTTTTAATTAATAGAATTGTGTATTTTATCATTATCAAACATGGCAAATAATTTGATTTATTTTCATTTCTTAACTCATATTACTCGTATTAAATGAAAGATTCCCACTGGTGAGACATCACCACACTGCAACCCCTACTTTCAATTCATTTCAAACAGTTCATTATCTTTAAGTTAAGAAATTGAAACGAATCTTTTTATATGATAAAGTAAGTTGATCATAAAGTAAGTCGAAAGCAAAAGGTTTTACTCACTTAATACACTTTATCGTAATCAACAATCTTCTTTTGGAAAAAATCATGAAGCTTTTTTGTTATATAAATTTATCACTTAGATACTGTTTGAAAAAATTGGAAAAACATAAGTTCAGAACATTCTCTGGAAAGCTTAATTAAGTATGTCTAGCTGCTTCAAAATATAAATGGAAATAATTTTATTTTATTATCAGAGAAAGAAAGAATCTGGAATAAACAAAAAGTAAACAATCAGGTTTCCTGGAAGAGAAACTGCTGTGCGTTAACACCAGGGTAGAAATTTTTCAACTACCTATGCTCAAAGCAGCATCATCAAACTTGATTCCAATTCAAAAATATACTCTCCTTGTTCTTTAAACAACTTACATTGTAAATACACGTGAAACACCGAAACTTTCCTCCCATTTTACCACTATTTGTACCACTCTCTCTGGTGAAGCATTTTTATCAGCATCATCACAATCATCATTACATAATTCTGTGTGGACTTCCTCATGTTCTATAAAGCAACTGATTCAAAACTATATGGCTCCTAACAACTTAAGTTCTCTGTGAGATCCTTGATTAAAGACATGAGAGATAAGAAATCCAATTTTTTATTCTTCCTTGGCAAATAACTATGCAAATTGTTTAACCACGTGGTAACAAGAACTAAATTAGAAAAATGAGCTAACTACTAATTAGGTAAAAAGAAATTTTTAATTGACTTTAATTTAACTGTGCCAAATTGTATTGCCTATGATAAAGATCATAAATGCACGCATAGTCAGTCTTAAGTTTTCATATTCCAGTCTTAATTCATATTATTCTAAATGAGAGATTACCACTGCTAATACATCATCACACGTCACAAGTCAAATGCAATTTTGCTCACCAAATTTAATGCAAATTTATGAAAGAGAAAAACCATACACAAGGATTATTAAGTTATTCAAATCGCGTTATACACAAGGTGTTTGAAATACAAAGCGTTCGTGTGGACATTTTTTGAGCCTGGAATTTCCATGACTAAAAATCCTAGCCTTGACTTGTGCGCTCCCATTCTCAGAGGCGAACGTGAAGGTAAAGTGTAGTTATGTTCCTTCTCCTATGTTTTTTCTCAGCTATTGTCCCTGATGTAACTTATGTTTGTTTTGATTTTTCAGCTAGCATTTTTGTTTATTTTACACTTTTTATAGCTCACTTTGGTTGTCAAGTCAGTTGCTTATAAGACTTTAAGCAGAGCAGTTGTGCTATTGCCCTGAGTAAAGTTCATTTTTGATTAGGCATCTCATAGTTACATATTTGAGTTAACATTTGACTACTGCATAGTGTACGTGTTTGTGGCTGTATAACCTTTTATCTTTTATACTTTTTTTAAATTGTTGCAAATACAGACCCCTCACAACATGAAACCCAGTCACCAGTCCAATCTGCTTTTGTAAGTATGGTGAATGATCTTTTTTTGAGATTAAATCTTCCTTTTTGAAAACTACAGCTTTCACGGTGCAGACACAAGGTCACTGTTCATTTGCCCCAAATTTCACTTAAATATTACTTGAATTTATTTCTTTGAGAAAACTAAATGCCTTTGTAAGAGATATGTTTTAACGTATAAGTTATGCATAGTTACAACTACGTGTTCAGGCACTTCCATGAGAAAAAACTCTCGCGTACGGTACTTCGCACGCACAAACTTGATTTTACTGATTTGCGCTTGCGATTTTAATTTCCATGAAATAGTATTTTTCTTAACTTTACAGCGCTTAATCAGGCGAAGTTCTTGGGGTGCTGAGTGCTTTAACTTATTCAGCAGATTTAATGAATTTGTTTACTATGAGTGAAGTTGCGGGGACACAATTTAACTAGTGAACCCCAAACACTAGAGACTGATAGCCGTTTATCTTTGCACTTCATAAAATAAATTTAAAGTTAAGTGCCTGTATAAAAATATGATAACAATGCTTGTGGTGACGAAAAACGAAAGATTAACGATGTTCAATTGAACGAAGAAGAAGAAGAAAGTGACTCTTGTGTGTTTGTTTGTTAATTATTTAAAGTCGATTACAGATTAGGTCATCTCTGATTTTGATATAGACTTTGAAGATATTGTTTTGTAAATTCTTCAAGCTGTTATCAAGAATGTGTTTTTTGTTTTTGCTATCTTTTAGCTTTGGTCGACAGAACTCAAAAATATTTTGTTGACTTTGAGGATAGTACTCCACCGTACAGATTATACAGTTGTTATTAATAATAAAATTCTTTACAAATGAAAATGTGCCTAAAATAAGAAAGCAAAAATGTAATGTACATTACCCGTTAATCTATTTAAATTCCTTTCAAAAACTTTGACGTCATTGTAATGACCAGCTGAAATCTTGTAATAACAAACGTCGTAGAAGAGTTTCATTGACCAAACATTTTATAAGGCACTTTATTGAAATTACATCACAGAACGGGTAGCCATTTACTTGTTAAAGGCGCTTTTCCACTAGAAGAAGAATGTCGAGGAAAGATTTTCTGCAATTTGATTGGCGCAGTAATATTCTCTTGGTTTGGTGAACCAATGAGATTGCAAAGAAATTTTTCAACGCAACATTATTCGCCTAGTGGAAAACTGCCTTAATGTTACTTGCGTGCGCGAAGCACGTACTACCTACGCAAGATTAGAAAATTATAAATTAAGATCAGAAGAAGAATTGTTACGTCATAAAAATAAGTTAAAAGACAACCACAAGGAATAACTTTTCAGCACATGAACCCTAACAAATAATAATGAAAAAATGACAAGTGCTGTATCAATTTTTGCGCGTGCGACGTATCACACGCGCAAATGTTTTTACGCGTGTGTGTGCGTGTGCTATCGCACTCGTCTCATGGAAGTGCCTGATGTTTATATTTTTGTAAGTGAAAGGTCTAGTTCTAAAAATTTTTAATTTTGGTCTAAATTTTAATGTTTTTAGTTCCGAAAGTTTCTTATTTGTTTCTCATTTTTTACAAGCTTTTTTTTTACAAGAAAGAACAAATTAGTCATAACAATGTAGTTGTAAAAGTTTCCTAATGTAGGTTTCTTATAAATTGGTTTCTTAACATGTAATATGTTGGCATTCATCAGGCACAAGATACCATTGCTTTTGGCAGAACCAGCATATTCATAAACCACAAAACCAGAGGTTGACAAAACCATATTGAGGTATACATTATTCTGAGAATAATTCTGCCTGTCCAAGCTGTTTCAAACAAATTGGAAATTCCTTTATGCCTGATGATTACACAGACAGGAATGTGTTTTTATTTCTAGCAGGATTTTATTTAAAAATATTACAAATTATGTCCAAAGGACAATTTTTGAAATTGGAAGGTTCCCTTTGATATTTCTGGATGTATTTGATGTATGTGTATGTGGAGCTGATAGTGATGGTTTAGTTATCGTAAAACTGAAAAGGCAGTTAGCTTTCCATAGTCATGTTTACTTAGCTTGTTTCTTCTGAATTCATTTAATTAACTTTGCATTTCCTAAAAGAACGTAATTCATTGTATTATGACATTGAAATTTATCATGGTAGCTTTGCAAGTAATTTTCTAGATTTGTCAAAGAGTACCACTGAAGATTGAATACACATGATGACATGAACACGAAATTGATTTTCCACACAATTGTATTGATTGATCTTAGACTTTGGCTCCATCACTAAGTTGTTTAATTCAGCCGTAAGATAAAAGTTGCATTCAATACCCAAGATGAAGAAATTGTGTATTTCTTGTAGTACCATGCAATTAATGCATGACAGCATCTGGTATTTTGATGCCCATAGCAATCAAAAACACACTGAATGCAAGGATAAAATTTGAATTACAACAAATTCCAGTCAAAACTTGAAAAAGGCTAGCATGATATTGCCATGACCTTGATGAAGAAAGATGTAATTCTGAAAGTGAATATCTCTGACCAGACAGTACAGGAAATGTGTGTGCCAGCTCTCTCTCAATAGACTGACTTTTCATTTTAAGCTTTTGCTTATTTTTGATTACAGAGTACTTTGTTATGCTATTGATCCTTCTTAATTGCATTTAGTACTGTATGCCAATAACTTGAAAGTCTTCTTATAAAAATCACTCTTAAATTTGTGGTACCTTCTGTTATTATCTGTGGGAGAGAACAAACAGTTTTGTTGCATTCTGTTAATTATATACCGGGTGAGTCAAAAAAAAAGTACCGGTGTTTCACAAGAAATATCTTTAGATTGAGTAACTATGAAGGATAATTTTTTTTTTTTTATGATTAGAGGAATCTGTTAAGTATATTTTGGTATATCATTCTTCTGATTTGGTTGAGTAGAAAAAAAGTTATGGCCAAAAAAACTGGAAGCCGTCCTTGTCAAGATCTTCGAAAAATGGACAAAAAACCCGAACAAACTATTCCTGCGTGATTCTTTGATTAAATTCGATAATGTTCATGAAAAGGCTATGGGGATTGAAAGAAAATACAAAATTTGTCTAATCACCTCTTTGGTAATATTTACCCTAGCTTACCCTTTGTTGTGCCGAGTTGTGGCATTTCTCAATATTTTATACAGGACAGTCTTTATAAAACGTTTCAGTGAATAAAGTTTCAAGAAAATGTTGAAAAAAGTTTGAACTTTTAACTTAACTTAATTGTTAGGAATAAATAAGAAAAATAAGTTTTAGCAGATATAACGGTGTATGTGTTCCATTCCCTTCTGGTTTGCAATAAAAACATAAATCTTGTTTTGAGACATTTTGCTTGGCTTTTTTGTCCATTTTTCAAAGATTTTTACGAGGACCGCTTTCAGTTTTTTGTCCATAACTTTTTTTCTACTCAACATTAGAGAAGTGATACACGAAAATATAGGTAAAGGATTCCTCTATTCAGAAACAAAAATAACTACCTTTCATAATTATTCAAGCGAAGGATATTTTTTGTGAAACAGCGGTACTTTTTTTTTACTCACCCGGTAATACAATTAATCTTCTTACTGTCATTTAAGAGGCTTTATATTTTGTACAATTCTTCAGTTTTACATTTGCTTGTTTTAATTTCATAATTTTACTGCAGTATAATTAATCATTGAGGTTGTTTTCATCTTATGCTTTGCTTATTGTTCAATATATCTCAATATTTGTCATAACATCTGAGCCGAATTATTCAAAGATTTGCGGCATTGCCTGCAGGTTTTCCTAACATGATGCTATCATTCTGGGTTAGTGGAGATCATTCTGAGTTGGTCAAGAATTTGTTATTTGTCTATGAGTTGAACAAGCAAATCATTAACACCTTATTCTTGCAAAAGAAAAAACGAAATTTGTAATAGTTTTTGCAAGGATACCTTTTGTTACTAATACATGTATTCAAGATGAAGATGACGAGATGAATAAATGGATGAATTACTTTTGCCGTATTTCTGTTTAAACACTGCATTGTGGTCGAGATATCATGTCTAATGAAAAGTCTATTGTTAAAACATTTCACAATTCACGATTCACAAATGATTGTCATTCTATGACAGTTTCCAGTGCGCCTTAGGAAAAGGTAGTTTGTAAGCTTGTGTAAAGTAAGTAGGCCAACAGGCTACGGTCTCATAACACCACTGTTGAAACTGTCCTCGAAAAAATTGATAAAGTTGAACCTTTATGCCAACCTACCAAATCCTTTTATGCGATTCTGAAAATTTTCCAGCTCTAATGGAAAACCGCGACTGCACATTGAAAACATGAAAAATGGTTGCCTTTCGTCTGCATGGTAGTCGATGGTCATCAAAAGTCATTCTCATTTGAAAGGCAAAACCGAAATATTTATGTGGGACACTGGATGAAGCAATTAAGATTAAAAATAAAAGGAATACAAATGTAGTTTCTACCAAGTTCTTTTTTTCCTGTTTCCAACTCATCATTCATTCAAAAAACATTGTTGTTCCGAATTGTAAGCTAAGCGCACGTGTTTTCTTTATGCATTTAATTCGAATTCAATTGAATTCAATTCAATTCGAAATCAATGTGATCGCGATAATTGGTTAATGATCCCGTCGGTAATAAAAATTCTCAAGCTTTTGCTAGTAGTGGCAGCAACAACTGCGACTGCTGAGCGTTCGTTTTCGATGATGCGAAGGGTGAAAACATGGCTACGGACCACCATGACACAAAAAAGGTTCAATGCATTGGCAATACTAACATCACATAAAGATGTTACTGATGATTTGGACTTAGTTGAAGTAGCAAACGTATTTGTTTCTGGACATGAGAAACGCTACAACCATTTTGGGAGATTTTCAACTAGTGACTTGTAACATGCACTCAAGCTGGAAAATTCCGTTTGAAAGTCTGGAAGGCAATCTACTATCATCATTTATCTACTTAGCATTTTGCCAGATGTACTGACTTCAAAGTTTATTACAGTAATTTTTATGAATGTGTTTACGAGCATGTAGTAAATGTTCTTTGACTGATTCGTGTTAACGTTATAGAAATAGTTTCCATTGTCGAATTCTTGCGGTATCATTACACTTCTGGATCATTTTCCTATTTCTTACATTCACAAGATGACCAAGATTCTCTTGAACAATTTGCGTTTTTCACAACATTTCACACTTAATAAAATGGAAATTTTTAGCCATAATTATCCCCAGAAATCGATTTGAGGTCATTTTAGAGACCCTGGAAGCCAAAATTTTCTTCGTCATTTTTAGGCAAATTATTCTCTTTTATAGCCCCCCCACTTTGAAATCCATGGCGGGGGCCCTGCATTCAGACATTGATAAAAATTTGTCCTTTACATGATTTCTTCAAACGCACAACATTTCTTGTTACTTTTAATTTCATAAAATTTGGAAATATAGAGTCAGAATTTCTGGAAAGATTTAAGTACATATCTCTGGCTACCTCAAAATAGTGTAACACAGAAAAAAACATTGAAGTGTCTTGGAAGAAAAGCTGCTGAGCAATAACGCCAGGGTAAAAATTCTACTTCATCTTGGAAGACATCCAAAACTTGATTTCCATTCAAAATATTGTAATGTTTCTTTATATCATGAAATGTTATCACACATGAAACTCCCCTGACATTTTTTTTAAACTTTCAGCTTAAGCTTATAGAGAAGGCTCACATATACAGGGAAAAATATATTTCATGTGAAGTTAACAGCTTTAGCGCGCTGAGTATTAAAATCTTTGTAGTTCTTTTATTTCTTTCAGAAAAACTACGTTTGAGCCTTCTTGCTAATGTTGTTTATCTCCTTAACAATTCTCACCACTTGTTTCACATGGAATATTCTGCTGACTAATTACATAAATTAAAGCTATTCATTTGTACTCTTTCTTGCAACTGCTTTGTTTTCAAGAGATTGTCTCAACGGCTTCCATCAATTGCAAAAACATTTTTAACATTTTTAAGAGAGATGGAGTCTTTCTTCAGGGTCACCATATCCTTAAAAAGGAGAAACTTTCTTTTAAACTGATCAGTTGATCGATGTTGCTAAAACTGTAAGAGTATTTCATTCTGTAATTGTTTAGGTTATATTTGAAAGTGTAAGAGGGTCAGGATTTGAAAGTGACATAGCCTTGGATGAAATATCAATCAAATTGGAAAAAAGCTGTACAGGTAAATTACTTTACAAATTTAATATTTTGGAAATGTATCATACCCTTTCATTTAATTCATTTCACACATACCAAATAGTTACATTCTTGGGTAAAAATGTTATGGAAGTACTAATCATTAATATTTTTGCAATTGTAGATACATTGCTGCTTACTGGTAAGTCTTCACAGCTATAAAAGTGTGTAAATTATTTGAAATATGACAGGAGTTTTTTAAAAGTTTTTTTCTGTATTGTACAATCTTTGAAGTTTCACCAAGATGCCCTATAAATTGTTCTGTTACAAAAATTGTCATTTTCACAGAACATGAATAAAGTTGAATACACGTAAGGATTCTTGAAAATTTTCTTTCATGCCTACAATTTATCTTTTAGTATGCATTTCTTGTTGTTGTTTTTTTTATACACTTGTGATATTTTGCTGTATCTCTAGCTTTAGAATGGCCTTCTATGTTTCGGATATACCGGGTGAGTCAAAAAAAAGTGCCGATGTTTCACAAGAAATATCTTTAGAAAGATGTTAAGCTTAATTTGGTGTATCATTCTTCTGATTTGGTTCAGTAGAAAAAAAGTTATGGACAAAAAACTGGAAGCGGTCCTTGTAAAAATCTTCAAAAAATGGACAAAAAAGTCAAACCAAATATTCCTGCGTGATTTTTTAATTAAATTTGATAATGATAATGAAAAACCTTTGGGAATTGAAAGAAAAGACACAGTTTGTCTAATCACCTCTTTGCTAATATTTACCTTAGCAAACTGGATGCATGCCCAAACTCTTTGTTGTACGTAGTTTGCGGCATTTCTCAATATTTTATACAAGACAGTCTTTATAAAAAGTTCAGTGAATAAAGATTTAAGAAAATGTTGAAACAGTTTAAATTTTTACTGAACATAATTATTGGGAATAAGAAAAATAAGTTTTAGCAGATATAATGGTGTATGCTCCCTTCTGGTTCGTAATAAAAACATAAATCTTGTTTTGAGACATGACATTTTTGTCCATTTTTCAAAGATTTTTACGAGGACCGCTTCCAGTTTTGTGTCCATAACGTTTTTTCTACTAAACTAAATTAGACAACTTATACACCAAAAAATAGGTAAAGGATTCTTCTATTCAAAAATAAAAATAGCTATCTTTCATAGTTATTTAATCGAAAGATATTTTTTGTGAAACAGCGTTACTTTATTTTGACTCACCCAGTATATGTCACTACTCCCTTCTTCTTTCGTGATTCACGCAGTCAATTTTAGCCAATTGTTCATCTTTCATTTTTCTGTGATTTTGAAGATGTCCCATTAACGGATACGAAGAAGCTTCTTCATTTACAACCTTGTCTTCTTCTTTCAAGTTGGTTTGGATTGACCTTGGAAAACCTTGACCTCGGAAAAAATCAAATCAGTTTGATTTTGCCACCAATTTTTTTATTGATACAGTCATAAATAATTAATCAGTTGAGATCCTGAAACTTGACTTTTTGATGTACAATTTAAATTTAAAGCCTTACAACACCTGATTGAAAGAAAAAATTTTCAAGAATCTTTATGCTTCTGCATTATGTTTTACCAGAATTTGGTCAGAGAAGCACATCTCAACCTTATTCTACATGTCAGTATACAGCTCCTTATTTTATTTTTCAGAGCTGTATCCATATGGCTCTGCAATTGACAGTATAGCCAGTACTGGATATCGGAGGACCACCACAGTATATTTACCAAAGAAAATTCCATTGTTTTCTTTTCAAAGAGATCAGCTTTATGTAAGTCCTAAGTGTCTCCTATGTTTTCCATTAGGTTTCAAACATTGCTTTTTATTTCATGAACAAGAAAAACAAGTTAAAAAGATGACAACAATACAGCAATAACAGTCAAGGCGGTGTCGCTCGCCACCCATGTTCAGCCTGCGTTGAGTTCACGAAAAATAAAATTACTTGGCAATGATAAGTGTGCCTATGTTGTAGAGCTCAAGAAACTGATAAAAAAAATGTATGGGATCATTTTACTACGAACAACCGTTACGGAGGTATTGTCAATCAAAGACTTTGATGACATCACACACCTGTCCCCTATAAAAATTAGGCACAAATTTTTTGTCAGCCCATCGCCTGTATTGCGTACCCCTAAAAACATCAGTTGTCTCTATTGTTTACCGACATAATTTTCCCTAAACGATTTGGAATGCAATGCATTGGTTTCAAACTGACGTCGCGCACAAGAAAAGAAATAATTTCTCATCATGACTCAATCTATCATTTTGTGTGACAGACAGACAAACAAACGAACAAACAGACAGACAAACAAAGAATCGAGTATTAATATATGGACAAGTTGGTGAGGCGTCGTTGCGTGTGCCTCCCATGTTCAGCCTGCGTTGTACCACCTCTCAAAGAGTTTACAAAAAATGGAACTAAGAAATTCACAAAGGCGAGTGTTACCCACTTGTAGAGCTCAAAATTCTGAGCAAGAAAATCGAATGTCTGACACACCGTTTCAGAGATATCGTCAATCAAAAGTTTTGATGACATCATGGAGCCCCGTTTGGCTAAATTTTTTTTGTCTCCCCATCACCTGTATTGCAGGCCCCAAAAAACGTCAGTTATCCTTATTGCAATACAATAATAGTGTTTCACACTGACTTCGCACAAAATGAAATAAAATAATTACTCTCACAACTCAATCTACCATTATGCTTGACAGACAGACAGAGAATCGGCTATTAATATATAGACTAGTGGCCAAGGCAATGTTGCTCGCCATCTATGTCCAACCAGCGTACAGCTCAGGAAAAATAAAATTTAAGAATTGCCAATAAAAAGAGTGCCCATGTTGTAGAGCTCAAAAAACTGATCACAAAAATGTATGAGATTGTTTTGCTACAACCAACTGCTACGGAAATATCGTTGATCAAAAATTTTGATGACAACAAACACCCGTCCCCCCAAAAAATTAGACCCAAATTTTTTGTAACCCCGTTAACTGTATCGCAAACCCCTAAAAACGTCAGTTATCCTTATTGGTTACCGAGATAATTTTCCCTAAACAACACATTTGATTGGGGATTCAATGTGTTGGTTTCACACTGATGTCACACACAAGAAAAACGAAATTTCTCTCAACTCAATCTAGCATTTTGCATAACAGACAGACAGACAGACAGAATTGGCTGTTAATATAAAGACTAGCCGCCAAGGTGGCGTCGCTCGCTGCCCATCTTCACCCAGCGTTGTGTGATCCCAAAGGGATCCCAAAAAATTTTGATGACGTCACAGATCCATCCCTCCAAAAAATTTGGCCTTAAATTTTTGTCTTCCCATGGCCTATATCGCAGATCCAAGAAAAGGTCAGTTATTCCTATTGGTTACCGAGAAAATTTTCCCTGAACGTCACGTTCCATTGGGTCTCAATGCATTGGTTTCGAACTGACGTCAGGTACAAGAAAAGAAATAGAATTTGGAATTTTTGCAAATTTGGCCGCATTTCACACTTCTTTCAAAATTTTTCACTACCATAAATTGGAAAGTAGTTCCGAAGTGTTCAAAATTTTATTAAAAAAAAGCATGGATATAGGCACTGGATCAATGTATTCTAGTTCTTGACAGAATCTGAAAATCTAATATTGTACTTTGTAACAATGTTATGGTGGTATTTTATGTTAGTTATCCCTATTAGTTGTCAAGACATCCTTCTCCGAAATTTGAATGAATTGGATACACTGTGGGACGCACACATAATAATTTACCTCAACATTTTTGATTTATCCCAGTTATTTACCTTCTTAATTTGCTTCACATATATTTTCCATAAGCTTCAAACTTATTTCACTCTTATCATTAAATTACCATTATTACCATTAAAGCATGATATACAAATGTATAGTAACATTGCAGAGAAAATTTTAAAAAATGAAATTTTTTTCATCTTTTGGAGTCGTCGACTAATGTTTTTCCCTATGTAAATTATGCTTGATCACATGTCATTGTCTCCTGCTTTATTGCTTTATGCTCTGCATTCCTTTATGTTTTATGATGTCCCAATTTATATAGATCTGCATGTTTCCTTAATGATTTAATCAAATGAGTTTCATATGCTATATTCCAGATATCAACAAGTGGTATTATATCAGTTAACACCAGGCTTTCTTCTGTGTATCAAATTCCATCATCTGATACATTCATATCATTATTTAATGATGATTTGGACACAACTTACTCTGGTAATATATTTTACCGATTCACAACAGATCAGAACATTTTAATGAAAGCTGATCAAGATATACAAAGATTAAACAATAGTAGTGCATTTAACACAAGCAGTGCAGTTGTTATCACCTATTCAAATGTAACAAAGAGATGGTCAAGTTCTTCTTTACGACACAATTTTCAGTTAGTGTTAGCAACTAATGGAAACACAACATTTGCTATTATGAATTACGCACAACTAAACAGCATACCTGGTGTTGTTGGATACTCAGAAACAAGATGCAACTACCAAAGTTTTTCAAAATACACTTTGATCTCATCATCTAATGTTGGAGTAAGAGGGCGACATGTTTATCAGCTTACTAATTATGACTGTTTCAAGCCATTAAACGAGCTCTATAGTGGTAAGTTTTCATTGTGTAAGCATAAAAGTTTCGGAAAAGCACATGAGCTATTACTTCTTTTTTCAGCATTAATGATGATTTGTGAGTCAACTTTTTCTGCAAATTCAAGACATACTTTTTTATTGTTGCTCTATTCTTTACTTATAAGTGTTGTATCCATCTGGATCTTCAATTGACAGTATAGCCAGTACTGGATATCAGAGGACCACCACAGTATATTTACCACAGAAAATGCCATTGTTTTCCCTTCAAAAGGACCGGCTTTATGTAAGTCCCATCTGTCTATAATGTTTTCCATTAGATTTCAAACTTTGCTTATTTTTTGTGAAGAAAAATTGAGAAGGTATGCATAGCAGTGTCTATTGGTTTTGTTGTTTTACATCAATTATTTTTCTCCATTTCTGTTACTTTCTGTCATAATGATGATCTTGTTCAACCCTGTTTATATGTTAATGTTTTCATGAGTATTATTTTGAAAGGTTTTGATCACCTATTACTCCAGATACTCTGATCTTTTTTGATTTTTCTTTCTTTTTTTTTGTTTTTAAACTTTAATTATGAAGCCTCACCTATGAAACTATCAGAAATCTGTAAGCCCATTCAGGTTTTAGTTCAAATTAGTTTTCCGGATATTACTCAATATTGTTTTAGTAGTGAAACTGTATGAAATACAAAAAATGTTTAATGCAAAAAATTTCTTTCCAAATGTCAGTCTATCAATGCCAGCCAAAACTTACAAACTGTACAACCTTTTTTACTTTTCGTCAAATAACAAAAAATTTTATGAATATCTCAACAGTAACTATTTTTGTTTTTTCTTGCAAATATTTAAACCTGAGTTTGTTATGCTACATTCTAGATATCAACAAGTGGTGTTATATCAGTCAACAGTAGGCTTTACTCTGTATATAAAATACCAACATCCGATACATTTGTATCATTATTTGACGGTTTGGACACAACTTACTCTGGTGATATATTTTACCGATTCACAACAGATCAGAGCATTTTACTGAAAGCTGATCAAGATATACAAAGATTAAGCAACAATACCTTTAAGACAAGCATCGCAGTTATAATAACGTATGCAAACGTACCAAAGAGATGGTCAAGTTCTTCTTTACGTCACACTTTCCAGCTAGTGTTAACAACTGATGGAAACACAACTTTTGTTATTATGAATTATGCACGACTAGACAGCAAATCCAATGTTATTGGATATTCTGAAACAGCATGTAATTACCGAGATCTTTCAAATAACACTTTGGTCTCATCATCTAATGTTGGAGTAAGAGGGCGACATGTTTATCAGCTTACTAAATATGACTGTTTCAAGCCATTAACTGGTCTCAGTACTGTCCAATATAGCTTTTATGCTTATCCTGGAATTTCCACTAGATACACATATTATGCTCTTATTGATAAGGAAAGGAAAGAGGAAATTGATATAGCTACAGCTGAATTAGTTGGGGAGTCAGCAAATCCTCATGCAGTGTTCATCAAGGCGGCTGGTCCGACAAGACAGCAGTACTCTGTCTTCTCAGCAAATTTACTTTCAGAGCGCAAGATACTTCAAACTACCATAGTCTATAAAGGCACACCTAAAAATACTAGTTTCCAATATGGACAAGTGAATGTATCAGATGTTTCCCCTGTTCCACGTTGTCAGTATGTGCCCTTCTCCATCAAGATGCTTGGTATGCCAAGTGTAAAATTGACTGGTCAGATTGGATTGACCAGTTTTGACATTTTGCACCATGCTCACGTGTGGTTATATAACGTCTCGCAAGGTGGATTTGGAGCTTGTTATAAGGAGGCTTATGAATTCAGTGGTTACCGAAGTATTTCATTGAACTATATTGCAGTGGTGTCATCAAGACAAGACAAAACTAAACAAATTAAAGAACACGGAATAATCCGTTTTCCTCAAAATCGAACCCAGTTATGTCGCAGGGTACCTTTGAGACTTCACTACATCAAGAATTTTGTGTCCATCACTCCCATTATGATTTCTGAACGAAGCCATCATTCTTTTATGGCATGGTTGGTAAATTCCACAACAACAGAGTTCACGATATGTGCAAAGTCATCATCAGATACATTAGTTAGCTTTAAAAGTGATATGAAGGTGAATTATTTTGTTGAAGGAACCCTATCTCCTTGTAACGAATTGAAATGCCCAAGTCATTTGGAATGCTTGCTAAGTTTTGAGAAACCATATTGTGGTTGCAAGAGAACTTGTTTCTTTGAAGCAAGTGATGAAGGTTTCTGTGGGACAGACTTCAAATTCTACAAAAATCAATGTGATCTTGATCGCCAACATTGCTTATCAAATGGAAGTTCAACGAAAACTAATGTGAAGGTTGCTTATGCAGGAAAATGTCAACGTAAGACATTTTGTAAGGTAGTATCAACGTGTTTTTGTAATGTAGAGTAAGATAATTTTGTTGTTTTTTTTCCAGAACTTCCATATCAAAAAGGAGTAACACAATTGGATGTGTTGCCTGGTCAACTAACGATTTATTGCAAATACATTAAACTTGAATATGATTGGCGGCCATTTGGGAAAATTTATGTTCAGCTTTCTGAATCATGGGGTGGGCGTCGAAATTCATTGGCAGTAAATCAAACAGCAGTTTGGAGTGAAAATATCTCTACTAAAGGATTCAAAGCATGTGTGAAATCATCTGGCCAGACTGCTACCAGGCCCTTTGTTCACTGGATGACCTACCAAGATGGTTTTGTTGATGGGATCAGGCATTCATTTATCATGAATCTTCCCACTTGGTATTCTCGTGAAAAGTGCTTCTTTTATTCTGCGGTAAGTATTAGAGTTTACTTAAAGCATATTTTATCTTCATAAATGATTTTCCCTGGGAGAAAAACTTTTGCTGTTGAAAATATTTTTGCACATTTTCATGGAATAGAATTTCTCAGTTGACTAGGACTTTACAGATATTTATTTCTGTATCATGCTTGAGGAAAAGTCTTTGAAGTTGTCAGATGCTGGATGATCTAGCCATCATACACACCGAAAAGATTCCCGGAATTTTCTTTTCCACAATTTCCATAAAAATTGAAAACTGTGAAATTTTCCGCCTATAAGTATTTCTGTCAAAAAACGTATTCTTGACCTGAACCTTCAAAGATAACTCCTCTTCTGTGGACTCTGTATGATAAAGATAACTCCTCTTCCGTGGACTCTGTATGATAAAGATAACTCCTCTTCCGTGGACTCTGTATGATTATTATACTTTCCCTTATCACTTGTATTGGACTTTTAGTTTTCCGTTTTCGCGCCAGTTCTTGTGACAATAGAACTAACTACTTCAACGTTACAAGCCTTATCTTTGAGACATGAGACATACGGAAGAATTTGCTTGTCTGAAATCCACCATCATGATGGTCCATTTAATGGTGTTCGAATTGTAAGTATTTCGTTAAACTCCTACCAAAAACATTCTTCTCTGTTTCTTATACTGTTTTAAATAATAGCTATGGTAATTGTATTACCATTACTGTGTTTCTGTATGACCGTTATTTCTGTATTTGTTCCGAATTTTTGAAAAAGACCCAAAGCCAATTATAAGGAAATATGTTTATACTGAGAGTCTTCAAAATACTATATACTGGTAATTATGTATTAAGTAATTTCATGTGACTGATTTTCTATTTTAGGGCTAAATTTCATAATTTAGTCAAAAACTTTGAACAGAAATTTTTATGAAGATATTCAGTCGAAACAGTTTCATAATCCATAATGGGAGGGAAAATTTTCGCAATTTAAAAAAACAGTTGCTGATCCAAATTGGTCCCAGATTTTTTAAAATATTCAGTTCTTATGTGACACAATAGTACCAATGCAGTGCAGTTACTATTTGAGAAAAAAGGCTTATCTTTTGTTGAAAGAAAATCCCTCACGTTTCTTGTTGAGATTAAAATCAGTATTCTTTAGATTGCAATCTTCATCTTGAGCACCTTCTACGTCAAGCATTTCTTTATTCAATTGTGAATTTAAAATAAGTGTTAGTGATAGTAGAGCGACCAATATTTATGATCAACAAAATCAGGCTTTTTTTAATTATAAGGTCATAGAGATGTTAAATGCTTCCTGTTCGCTTTACTGAAAATTAGCTGTTTTCTTTGAAGTGTATAAGCTTCTTCTCACCAAATGTATAAGTACATTTGATGCGCAGTTACATTTCAGGTTTAACCTTGCATACAACTCTAACATTGAACCCACCGATTTTGTGTCTAGTCCACTTTTTTTAAAACATTTATGTTGTTCTTAGCACGTTTTGGTCATGAATTCAATCCGAAAGCCCTTTATCAGTGAAGTTGGTGCGATAACACTGAAAAATAAAGACTACAATAACGGTTTGCTATGCGAAGTAAGTTAGGTTATTTGTAATTTGTTTTATGTTGAAGCCTTAAAGCTTTCAATTCTTTCATCTGAAATCATGATCTGTTAACCAACGTTCACAGATGCAGATAGTTTGGATAAATGCCCAGTATCAGAGCCTGTAGTACTGAGTCAATTCAATATAAAACATAAGAGGATGACGAGAAAGAGACTTTTTACTCGTTGTTCCATTCTTGTGAAATGTAGCACTGATACACGTTTCAGTGATGGTATTTTTGAGAATATTCTGATGTACATTTCGGAGAATCCCTGATACTTCTACAAAGTTAAAGAAAAAATGTTAGTTTACTAAAATATACTTAGTATTTGTGCTTAACATTGTAAATTGATAGAGCCACAAGTAATATATTATTTATGATCAAAAGCGGTTATCAATGTCAAAATCAGTATTAGCCCCTGATAATACTAAGATTTAAATTATTCAACTTTATAATGTTGCAATGATGCTATATGGGAATATAATATTATATATATTGAAGAAAAAACTACAGTTTTTCAGTGCTCAGAGTTTCATGCCGTCCGTATTGTACTTACTTCGATAATATTATATATATAGATATTTTCGCATTTTGTTTTATCATTGTTACTATCTTATCTTATAGACTGTGGAGTACAATTCTGGATTCCCGTCCCTACCAAACCCAACAGTTCTGATAACTGGTGAAAGTCGTTATTCAGGTTCAGTTTGGATAGAGGTTTGTTAAGATAATAATGACATCTGTTACACCGTCAAATGTAGTAACTCCGACAAATGTAGTAACTCCGACAAATGTAGTAAACTTTCAACGCTAAATGTAGTAACTCCGTCATATGTAGTAAAATTCAACGACAAATGTAGTAACGCTATATGTAGTAAAGGTCAACGACAAATGTAGTAACTCCGACAAATGTAGTAAGCCTCCGCTATATGTAGTAAACCTTTACAGCCGCAGTTGTAGTTGTGGCTGAGGCTTAAAACTTGGCAGGTGAGATATTGTTAAAATTCTTAGGCCATATTTGGTACTGATGACGTCATTATGACGTCACAGGTACTTTCTAGAAAAGCAATTTCCTACTACAGTTGAAGCTCAAAAATTGGCACAGGGCATTGTTACATTACAAAAATTAAAATGCTTGGACCAAATTTGGTACTGATGACGTCATTATGACGTCACAAGACTTTTTAGGAAAGCTACTTCCACATGTAATTGGAGCTTAGAATTTAGCACAGAGAATTATCACATTGCAAGAATTAAAGTGCTTGGACTAAATTTGGTGCTTATGACGTCACTATGACGTCACAGTAATTTTCTAGAAAAGTTACTTCCACATGTAATTGGAGCTTAAAACTTGGCACGGGGATTTGTTGCATTGCAAGAATTAAAATGCTTGGCACAAATTTGGTACTGGTGACGTCATTATGACTTTCTAGCAAAACAACTTTCCATCATAGTTGAAGCTAAAAAACTACGATGGCCCCGAAGGCTCATTGTCACAGGCGCATAAAAACATATTTTTATGGGCGCAACTTTTTAAAAAAAAATTTTCACATATATATTTTTGTTACGCGCGCAATTTTTTTTCTCCTGCATTTTTTCTTACGCACGCATTTTTATTATGTTAATCCCCATAAAAAAGAAGCACTCTCGCTGATGATCTGGTGTCGATTTTAGGCAATTTCGAGACTTGTTTGCACCACGCAAGCAGTTGGCGTCAGTGTGAACCAGTATGAAAAATCCCAATTAATCTGCACAAGGTCCATCCCATTTGCATTTTAATATAGCATTGCAATTTGAGAAGAGAGGAAAAAATATTGAAACAGCAGGCAACAGCGACGTACCTTTGCTGACACGTTTATCTCTATATCTGTTTATCTCTAACCCAACAGCCAGCATATAGAAGGTTTCTTGCTGTTCATTCTCTGTATTCCATATGTCGTCCATCCTTTTCTCTCCTTTCTTTCGCTATATAAGTCAGTATAAGTCAAAACGGGAACTTTAGTGAGTTCGGTTGAGTGAGTGAAGTTCCCTCCTCTGTGGATAGATTTGTGTAGTTCGATGTAGCTGGTCCAAATAATTTGTTCTTGGAATGTAACAATACCTCGTGACAATTTTTATACTTCAACTGTGGTGAAAAGTTGCGTTTTTAGAAAATCATTGTGACGTCATAATGACGTCACCAGTACCAAATTTGGTCCAAGCATTTTAATTTTTGTAATGTAACAATCCTTTGTGCCAAGTTTTGAGCTTCAAATATGGTGGGAAGTTGCTTTTTTAGAAAATCCTTGTGACGTCATAATGACGTCACCAGTACCAAATTTGGTCCAAGCATTTTAATTCTTGTAATATAACAATCCCCTGTGCCAAGTTTTGAGCTTCAACTGTAGTAGGAAATTGCTTTTCTAGAAAGTACCTGTGACGTCATAATGACGTCATCAGTACCAAATATGGCCTAAGAATTTTAACAATATCTCACCTGCCAAGTTTTAAGCCTCAGCCACAACTACAACTGCGGCTGTAAAGGTTTACTACATATAGCGGAGGCTTACTACATTTGTCGGAGTTACTACATTTGTCGTTGACCTTTACTACATATAGCGTTACTACATTTGTCGTTGAATTTTACTACATATGACGGAGTTACTACATTTAGCGTTGAAAGTTTACTACATTTGTCGGAGTTACTACATATGTCGGAGTTACTACATTTGACGGTGTAACAACATCCTTGTATAACTCAACATCGGTGAACTCTATCAACGCTTATCAGGTTTTACCGTTATAGTTATAGCAATAGCAACATGGTTTTCCACTTAGCGCCACTAAAACATTCAATGAAGCAACAAAACCCATCACTTTTCTCTATTGCTTTTTGTAAGATTTATTTATGAAATTCTTGGTGAATTTTAAAGAACATTAGAATTGAACACTTTTTCATTTGAACTTTCATGCATAAAGATGCAGGATCTGCTACGTCCCTATGTGTTAAACATTTTTTGTTACTCTTAATAACGTCATAATGAATGATTATGTGGACTGAAGCTTCATTAAAACTTTTGAGAAGCTTGAATACTCTATTAAAGCCGCATAGAGTTTGTGGAATTTGTTTATTGTTATAGTCACGTCAAATTAATCAACGAAAACAAACCGATAACAGGATTCTCTCTTCTAGAGGAAAAAGTCGTTATTTATTTATTTATTTATTTGGTATTGTTTTACGTGGCTAGCCTCACTCAGTCGCTACTGCATCTGCTTTCCAGGAGGGGCCACGGCTTAGGTTGGAGGCTCCGAAGTATTTGACACTCTCATGAATGACACAAACCCAATCAAGGGCCTGTGCTCTTCTGGATGACCTCCTGCAACACCCGATGTATCATCTACCCAATTTCCCTCACATGGCATGGGTCGACCCGGCGCTATGATGGTACATTCACTCGCGCATGGTGAATCGCCGCCAAGGGGAATTGAACCCCGATCTCCCGCATGAAATGCGAGAGTGATAGCCACTATACTGCGGCACCACCATTTTAGTTTGCACATCATCAATATTTACCAAGATCTGTATATAATGTTTACTTTTTGATTTAGGAAACCACTAACACGCACTTGTCAGTGTGCTACAAACATCACAGTACATACTATTATACCAGTGATGTGGTCATCAGGTACTTTGTCTTCCCAGGTAACTATACTTCAAATGAGTCGTTGAAAAGACTCTGAAGATTTATCTTATTTATATCAGTTCAGGTCTTTCAATTAAAATGTTTGTGCTTTCTCTGAAGCGTTGAATAAAAGATTGCGTAGCATGTCGTTTCCAGTGGCTTAAATTTGTGACACTGTATTCGCTTGGATTTTTCCTTCAAACTAAAAAGCTGTAGTGATCACTAGGTTTGACTGGTTTCAATCGTCTCATCATTGGCTGGCTCATTCTGGCTTAATTAAGGCTAATGAAGCTAACGAGGAAGCGCATGCACACATGAAACACTGTGTGAATAAGTGTAAACTAAGCAAAGTAGACATGTACTGAACATGATTGGATCTTTTATGTGTTTCAGAACTTTGCGGAAGCGGTTGGGTATATGCTGCAGGACGGTGCTATAAACCACAAGATAATTGCACATCGTATGGACTTTCGAAACAACATTGCAATGCACTGAACGCATCTTTACCTGTTGTCATGTCAGAAGCACAACAGTTTTTCTTAGGACAAGTTGAACAAACTAGTAAGGCTTGGATTGGGTTGACTGACGTCATCACAGAAAATGTATGGGAGTGGGAGGCTGGTTACAATTCCACGTTTCAAAAATGGTTACCAGGGCGGCCAAATGGAGGTAGATCAGAAAACTGTGCAGTTATTACAAAAGATGGTAGCTCAGTTGGTTGGGATGATATGCCATGTTCAACGTGTGCTAGCTTTCAGTGTGAGAAAGGTACTGATTTCTTATCACCCCAGAATGTTCTTGAACATCAATCTGGTTACATCAGCGTGCTCTCTGCGCATTTGTCATCAGCTGCATTTCATTGGTAATGTGGTTATGTGTGAGAAGCAAGCTGCGATATTAGCGCTGCGTATCGGACATTGTCCAGCAAATGCTAGGTGTTGGTTCGGCATCGATTTTTCATCATCACCAGGCTTGTTTGTCTGGCGAGAAATGTCGAATATATGTAGCATTAGTTAGTTGGTGTCTGATGCAGTGGTATGAATTTTCCAGTAAACAAAGTTTCTATGGACATCCTGCCAAAGGAAGTAAATATATTCAGGCCTGAGAAAGGCTTACTGTATCTTGTAGTAGTCGGTCATATAAAACTTACTGCAGTAAGGGCTGCAAACATTAAGGGAATTAATTTTTTTTCCAACGAAAAATTTGAAGGAACAGATTGATTTAAGTGGAGACTTTCAAGCTTATGTGTTTATCAGCGACTTTGTCCTTTCCTTTTATGAAATAGATGCTGACTTGGTCAACCGTTCTTGCGATCATTTTTGTCAAAATGGAGGAGTTTGCTCCTATACAGCTTCACCGGATAACATCACCATTTCTTGCTCCTGTCCAAACGGAATCTATGGAAGAAGATGTGAAATCAATGGTAAGATTTTTAGATGTTGCGATTGTTATTTATTGTTATATATATTTTGACTGAGACAATGCAATGGGCTCAAAGGTGAAAACTTTGATTTACTTGCTGTTACCTTGAAAACACATGAATTTGAATCAATCAATAAACGCCTTGAATCTCGCATTTTTTGATGAAAAGGGGAATTAAACTCGAAACAATCAAAATTGAATTTTTGTACCATTTGGAAGAATTTAAAAAATGGTAAAAGTCTAAGTTTTTTGAATTTTCGAAAAATCATTTTTCGTTCCTGAGACAGATGTAAGGCTTGTAAGGTTTGTGTGTACAAATTTCATGTAAGGTTTGGGTGTGCAAGTACAAGTTAAACGATACTCTTAAATGAATTTGTTGATATGAGTGGATGGTAAAAAACGTGTATCAATCGTAACTATGTAACTACGTGTGTAAATCGTAACTATGTAACTTTCTTCACTAGTGACGGCTTTAGAAGAATGTAATAATTACACTTTACACAATGAGGAATGGAGAAGGATAGGAAGCACGTCATCTTTCGTACTTCAGTCCAACACCACTTCATGTGATGCGAAATATTTGAAGCAGGGATGGCACAGATTCGGTGGTGGCGCTGGAACACAACTTCATCATACGACCTGTGTTCCTTCTGGAACACAATGTGGTACGCACAGTCCTGGCTGGTTAAACGGTACCACTCCTTCGGTTGCAGATGGCATTGTGACCAGAATGTTACGTTATCGTACATTCTACTGTGCAGATGATACTGGTGAAGTTCAAATCAGAAATTGTGGAAGCTTCTTCACATACAAGTTCATCAGACTTCCGTACTGGTCATGCCAATATGGCGTCTGCACTGTAACTTGATTGTGACGTGGCAACTGATTTTTTTATGTTATTATCTTCATTTATCATATTAAGTTTATCAAAAGCTGTGTTTACATTTCAGTGGATCGGACTACATAGGATCAATCAATCCAATCCAAAAAGGATTTTTAAAATGTTAAAAATTCCTTTTTTCACCCTTCTCTGCA
The DNA here is from genome assembly GCA_027922465.2 of Turritopsis dohrnii. Taxonomy (NCBI): domain Eukaryota; kingdom Metazoa; phylum Cnidaria; class Hydrozoa; order Anthoathecata; family Oceaniidae; genus Turritopsis; species Turritopsis dohrnii. Next base: position 1,696,363 of record BQMF02000004.1, read on the forward strand.
TCCCCATTTTCAACCAATGAACGTTGACTAATTTGGACACATGGTGGGCAGAAATTTCAAAACTCAAAATCTTCCGACCTGATCCCGATTCGAACCAACGAAGTGGAAAACTTTAATTTAATTGTCTGTAATTAACCGTTCCCATAATCCAGTTCTCTACTTAATACAAACCAATAAAACCTTTCTTTCCTTCTAGCTCTTTTATTCGTTTGTTCGCATTGCATTGTGGTACTTGTAGTATGTATTAAGGAGATAATAGAATTATGGGAATGTTCATTTAAATTAATTTTATATCTTTTAATGTTTCTTAGAGGCTGAGGAATGAGATATGGGACTTTATTTTCGGACATTTTCGCGAGAAGAAAATTTCACGGTTCGAAATAAACGCGAATGTTTGTATTTTCGTGGAATTAATTTTTGCAGTTCAGTAGGTAAAGTAGATTTCGCGGGAATTTATTTTCACGGATGAACAAAATTTGTTTTACCGGAAATGCAAATCAATTTTTGTACGATCTTTTAGGATGGATGTCTCATTCAAATATATCACTTTTTTCGAAGATTTACAATTCCTTTTCAGTTAACTTCTATTGATTTCCTCGTAGTGGGTATATTTGGTGAAAAAAGTTCATGGAATTTTATTTCGCGAATAAAAAATGCGTAAATTTCTGATGAGTTTGCACAACAATATAACTCGTGTAACTCTAAGTGGCTGAGTGTTTGAAACAAGAGTATGCAGAGGGTAGTTAGGTGATCTGGAATTAGTGAGGGTAACCCTCTTCTTATGCTCATTGTAATTTCTTCCCGAATGAAATCAACACGAAAAGAAATCGCGATACATTTATTCCAATCCTCTTACGAAACTATCTAATCAGAACTGACAATTTCTCGTCAGAACTAAAGAATTATTTGTCTCAGAGATAACTTTCGGAAATATTCTTTCTGTTGACTTCCAGAAAGATTAGTGAGTATTCGCGTTAATTCGATACTTGCATGCAATCTGAGAACACCAAATATTCCTTGGTAAAGTTGTTCGAGATAATCAAGTTTAGTTTGGCTCGATGTTTCAAACGTTTTCATAATGGAAAATGTAATTCGTTATTTGAGTTTTAGGACTTCGTTCTTTATACTACAAATAACCAAGTACCAATATAATAATATCAGATAGATAACTACGATTTGTTTGCACCATCTAATAAGTTGTACAAAACATGTTCATTTCTTTTATCACGTCCATGTCGATATCACATACTTGAACCAATCATCTACGACCAGATAGTTTATCTCTGCATTTTAACTGCAAAAGCGACCAATAATCTTCGTTTTCAGCAAGAATGCATCTATGGGTAAGTTTGAAATATGCCGTAAATAAATCGCAAAATCCAAGCTAACACGGCGTAGTTTCAGAAACTTATTTCTGAAAAATTATTGTCCATTGGTATAGCACGATTTTCGGAAGGAAGTCTACTTCCTGTAAGCATGCAAGGCTAAGTAAAGACAGTTGATTAAGATAAGAAAGTGCTCAAAGAGCTCGGTGATCTTTTTAAATAAAACTTTTCTGAAGAAAGATAAAACTTACTTGTCAAGTTGGTAGGTCGATTACAAGATCATCATCTTCCTCGCCAGGAAAACTTGCATTTTCTGACGGCGCGGAAATGCTGACAATAAATAAATAAATAACATTGCTTGTTATAAGTTTATATATACCTTAAGGCGTAATACTGATCTATTCCATGAGGTTGTCAGAATTAATTTTCGCGAATCCTATTGTTTTATAACAAAAGACTAAAAAAACAATATTAATATTAATCCTAGAAAAAGACTAGAACAATAGAAATCCGAAAATTCGCCAAATTTAATTCTCTTGGTACCTGTTTTGCGAATAAACATTCTCTAGGTCTGACAACCTCATATAATAGGTCAGTGGCTATTACAATTAAAGGCATTTGGGAATTCTGTTGTTACGTCCATCGGTGGACCGTTAAAGATGTCAAAAACATTATTGGAACTTCCCACTTGGTTTTTAACAGAAGTCGACGGAGTACTTGGAATTTTTCATTTTTCGTTCGCTCACAATTGATGACGATCCTTTGATAGTGTTTGGTGATTCCATTTACTGTCTTCAGTCGTGACAGGGAAGACAGTCAAAAGGTTGAGCAAAGGGCCAAGAGAAAAAGAAAGAGCGCCTTACAGAAAACACAGTACCTAGGTTCCATCGCTTCACGTATTTGACTGATATCTTTTCCACCAGTTGGTTTCGTTTTACTTGCAGTTGGTATAGATTCCGGACAAGTCTGAAAATGAATAAAAAAGTAAACACTGGGTATAACTCATACTGACCGGCATTACTCGAATAACGATTATTCGGGATATCGAAAGACCAATATAAGAGAGCACAAGTTATCGCTGAAGCAGTTCCAGTTATCAAAATTCTAGAGGATAACGAATCCAACGGAATAAAGCTCCACCATTCATATTCAACTTTCATTATGAAAGTAAACACTTAAAAACATTATTCATTAAACATTGTTAGTCGATTCCGTTTTCTGAAAACGTGAAATAAAAGCCTCCAAGACACGTCAAACAAATCTATTCCACTCTTGCAGAACACATCAAACAAACCTATTCCACTCTTGAAGAACACGTCAAACAAATCTATTCCACTCTTGAAGAACACGTCAAACAAACCTATTCCACTCTTTGCAGAACACGTCAAACAAACCTATTCCACTCTTGAAGAACACGTCAAACAAACCTATTCCACTCTTGAAGAACACGTCAAACAAACCTATTCCACTCTTGCAGAACACATCAAACAAACCTATTCCACTCTTGAAGAACACGTCAAACAAATCTATTCCACTCTTGAAGAACACGTCAAACAAACCTATTCCACTCTTGCAGAACACATCAAACAAACCTATTCCACTCTTGAAGACACGTCAAACAAACCTATTCCACTCTTTGCAGAACACGTCAAACAAACCTATTCCACTCTTGAGTTTCTAAAAATGATGAAGAAATAAATCGAAAACTGAAAAATATACCTCAACTTTCATCGGTGAGCTGCTCTCCGGTGAATTTATCGACGAATCTAAACATAAAAGAAGGCTGAGGAGGTTATCATGGTAGCAGCGAAAGCAGTAATTTACTTTAATCGAATAACGAAAAAAGTTTACGAGCAGATATTATTGCCGCAAGAACTACTTTTTATAAAGAGGTCACATTTTTTATGAGACAGACCTGAGTATAACTTCAAGAAAAGTCACTTCAGCCAATAAGTGTTAATTCCAAGTCAAATTTACGAGTTCACTTTTCATCATTTTTTTGCAAAAAATAAACCGTCGTAAATCAAACCGTCCATAATATCGAAAGATTTTGAAGAATCCTTTGTGTATTACCTATTCTGATTTTTGTTTTAAAAACATGATTGGCCCGTTATGAATTTAAAGTTGATTGGTTGACTTTCCACACATAGAAAACTTTCGAATGTTCAAAGTCGAATCCAATAAGCTAAAGTAACAGTTTTTCTTGTTTAATATCTTTTGAAGAGAGTTGTACAATGTTCAAGTAAGTTGAACAAGTAAGGCAGTCTATAAACATACTCTGCATGATAAAAAAAATCACCTTGCTTTTCTGCCTTTATCTGTTGTCTGTGAGCATAACATAAACCAGATTTCACTTTCGTGCTCACCAGCTTCGGACACTGTTTACCCTGTATAGAAATAATAAGACGCGTCTACATTACTCGACATGTGTGTTATGGTATTTGACACGTGTGTTACGGTAGAAGACACGTGTGTTACGGTAGTTGACACGCGTCCACCGTTAAATTACACACACGATACGGTAACGACACATGTCAGATAACAATACAAAAATAACGACATGAAAACAAAAGAACATTCATCACAATTGAAAAGAAGAAGATAGCCCAAACTTGTGATTAATTTCTTACATTTTCAACTTTTTTGCATCTCACTTTATCAGCAACAACACCAATCTGGAAATACACAACATAAAACCTTTATGTCAGATAAAAATGCCATAGAAGATCTGTTAGTAAAGAATCGTATATAAACAAATTTTTGCACGAATTATTGTGGAACACAAAGGCAGAAATACGGACAGACTAGCATCAACATTCATGAAGCAGATACGAGGAAAGCAGTAATTTCGTCATGGTAGAACTATAAGAAAGAATGAGAAAGCACCGTTGACACCAGCTACCTTCGTCGAACGGTCTGTTCATGACATCAAATGACAGGAAGCAAGAGTTGGCATAACATACAATAGCTCTCCAACAAACCGTGATGAAAAATCATGAATATAGTACTTGTGGAAATGACAAAGCCAAAAATCATCTGCCATCAATGAAGAAGTTTTTATTAAAATACACAGTGGTCAGCAGAATAGTTATAATAAACATACATTGGCATTTTTCTGGTCTGTACTTTTGTTCAAACTTTTTGCTTTCCCACTGCTACAAAGAAGAAGAAAAGCAAACAGTGTTTTTTTTAGAAGCAGACGTTTTCAGTTGATTTGATCTTTGATTAAAAGATGATAGAGTTTACATGGAGATTAAATGGAAACGATCTAAAAACCCCGGGAAATGTTGACGTCAACCTGAAGAATAAACTTTGATTATGTTGGACCAATTTCAGCTCAGTTCCATTTTACGTGTTTCGAGAGAAAGGAAGGAAAAACAAAAATGGATGCAATATTTCATAGTTCAATCGAAGATTCTATTAACACAATTAATTTATTTTACGTCCTTTTTCATCATCTTTCAGTTGCAGCTTACAAGGAACCATAGATAACGTACCTATTCTTTTTTTTCTTTTTCTTTAAAACTTTTTTCTAAAATGAAAAAAGAAAACATAATAAGTTGCAAATCTTTGGATTGATTATTGAAGATATCTCTGTCATTTATCTGGTTAACAACTTCAACTTTCTAAGTTCATGCCACGACAGGTAAACCAGAACATCAAAAAGGTTAATAACATACTGGTTCTTGCATGTATTCCTGTTCATCTTCGGTTGACTCAGTCATGTCTTCATCTAGATGGATAAATAATTTTTGAAGTTAGCTCTTTCGAATACATAATCAGATGTGAATATTGAAAACCCTCCCAAGGTCCTTAAAGATGATGAACTATTATTAGATAGAGCTGAGGGTTGCACTAATGCTGATGTCAGTAGAAATAGAACAATTGAGAAATGGTCTGGGAACAAGCAGCTCAAACAAAGTAAAAAAGAGTTTGGCTCTCTCATGGAGAAAACATTTTTTTCTCGACCTTATGATAGTTCATTATCTTTAAGTTGACCACTGCATACAGTAATTGACTCTAAATTCTGCTCCCTCACTTCAAGCCAAACAAAAGGCAATTTATGTCCAAATGAGTTAATGATGGTAGTAAGACTTGATCATTTCATGAATACTTCTTCCATTTTTTACATACTACTGGTAAACTTTCAAAATGTCTACAGAAATTTTCATCAACTGATCTTGATATAAATCATCAAGCAAAATAAATTCTTTTTCATAAATATAATTCCAGCAGTAATGTCATAATCGCAGTAACAGTTCTCATCTCATCACTGCTTCTTTCTTGTCTTAGGTGGTCATAAACATCAAAAAGGCTGGCAACTTGATGAAAGCACTTCTTATTAGTGGTTCAAAGTGCATTATCACAATAATATTATAAAGTTGTTTTCATTTCATTGCACATCTTACAGTTCTTGCAGTTTCAATAGATAAAGCTTTTCAGGAACTTATCTTCCTCTACCCTGATCAAATTTCAACTCACCAGTAGAAGACATGTCAGGTTCTTCGTACTTCATCAAGTGATCCAATAAAAAACTAGAATGAAAGTGTAGCATAATGTATTGGAATGCTTGTGCCCATAGAATGTCAGACTTAAAAGATCACAACAGCATACCTCGCTACAAAATAATTGCACAAACCTCTTATCTCTGTTGACCCGGAGACATTTTCTTTGCACTTTCCTTAATTCTTCATGAAAACATTCTTGCTCCTAAATTTCAATTTAACTTTCTGTTCAGATTGGTTTGGCAACTAGTCGATCTTAACATTACCGCTTCAAATTAGATGATGAAAAACACTGTTAGAATCATCAGATTTCAAATTGAATATTTATAATCGTAAACACTCAAAGTCTGTTGGAAAACAAAGATGACATCCAAAACAAATGAACAATCTTCCTAATGTTTTTCTCGTAAGGTAAAATGAGGCCAAATTTAAACCTTTAACAAAGTTCCCATAGAAAAAGTGCGTAAGTCACCCTCCAGAGTATTTTGATATATTAAATGATTTTGCAGTGTAGTCTTCAAAAGGAAAATTATATCAGTTCCAGCACTTCATGATATCACTCTTATGCTTGACTATTATAATGATCATAAGACTCAATAGAACCTTGCCACAAGTTTTCCAACTAGTACAAGGAAGAAATTTTGAACCCCGTGTAAACACAAAAAAACAGTCAGAGGTACTGTCAAGGTTATGATGAAAACTGCAGGAAACCTGTATATATTTTAATTTAAATGAAGATTTTCTTAAAAAGGAACTTCTAACTCATCAAGCTGATTTTAAAATGTTTTCATCTGCCTTTCCTTAGCTGTAATTATGCCAGTTTTTTTACATAGCACCTATAAGAAATCAGTAGTGGCCTTAAAAAGTGGAAAAACAAGAGATTTCTGAAAATCCCTTCAGCAAAACAAATCAAAAAAACAATTAGAAGAATTTCGAATAACAAAAAAAACATACAAAAAGTAGGCACTTCAGTTTACGTTTCAAATTTCTGTACTTGTCTTTATAATTGATCAAACCATCATCATCTGTGTCAACATCTGAAATCTTCGGTTTTTCGGTCATAGCAGGAACAGCAATGTCATTTTTTTCCTCTTTCACGACTGCCGATTCTTCCACTGAACTATCCATTTTTTCAAATATTGTTATTAGATAAAACCTTTTGCATGTATGACTTTAAAAAGAAATTAGAAAATAATGACGTTACGCTAATAGGTTCATAAATAAAAAGCCAAAACAGTCTGCTCATACAAACAGATTACGGCCCTATACATACAAAAATTACGAAGTCGAAAACTTTCAAGGCCAATAATACAATCAACCAACCATGAAATATAGTCAATCTGTCAAATACTGGATGGTCTTTTCAACTCACAACATAATACATTCAATTCCACAAAAACCAAACTTCTTTCTGTAAATCATACTAAAGATCCCTTTTTAACGTCAGCACCCAGTTGGAAGAAAACAACACCTTTCGTCTCCTCAGTATCACTTTTTCACAAGACTTCTCCTGGCGTTCCTACATTGAGGCAATTACTAAGTTAGCCTCAATGAAGGTAGGCTCCCTTCTTCCTGCGAGAGCATACCTCAGCCCTGATTCCATTCTTTACCTCTATAAATCTACTATTCTGCCTTGTATTGAGTATTGCTGCCATATTTGGGGTGGTGCACCCATAGACTTTCTTAATCTTTTAGATCGTACTCAGAATCGTATCTGTAATGCTATTGGTGATAAACTTGCAAGTAAACTTGACACACTCTACCATGCCAGATCTGTGGCTTCTCTTTGCTTCTTTTATAAATACTTCTATGGAAAATGTTCAATTGAGCTCTCTTCCCTCATCCCTGCATCAAAAACATTCAAGCGAATCAAAAGATATTCGTCTAATTGCCATAATCACACTGTCAACATCCCAAAGCCAACTAAAACTCCTTACCAACAAAGTTTCATTCCTCGCTCCTCCACTCTCTTGAATTCTTTACCACAGTCTGTTTTTTCCTTCTCATTATAATCTTCAACACTTTAAATGCAATGTTCATTGTCACCTTTCTTCCTTGTACCTCAATACACATTAGTGTTTTAAACCTTGTATTGAGTGATTAATTAAAATATATATATATATATACCTTCCAACTGGTCTGTAAATTGCAAAACACTGACAATCAAACACTATCAATAAAACTAAACATGAATGTCCGCTATAGCTTATATTATACTTGTGATGAGATTTATATTTTCATGATCACAATCTTGTAATTTTATGCATTAGAAACTAGGAAAAGAGGATGGAGGGCATTCTCTAATTTGCTATTGTAATTATAAAATTCTATAGAAACCATTGCAGAGTCTTTTTTTAACTAGGTGAACTAAAAAAGTATACTAGTAACACGGGTAAAAATTTTTACTGAGTTTGACTTCGAAAAGGATGTGCAATTTCTCTTCTTCCTGTGTGCATGCCCCATCACCGAAAATTAAATTTCTCGAAAAGAACCATACCCATGTTGTACAGCTTGAAAAACTGATCAAGTATACGAGGAACGTATTTAAATAAAATTTAGGCCCAAACTTTGCATCACCCCATCGCCCGTATCACGGACCACAAAAAACGTCAGTTATCCCTATTTCTCCAAAAACATCACATTCCATTGGGGTGCAATGCAATTTGGTTTTTTCGGTTTGTTAAAAAGGCAAATATCTGGTATTTAGAATGAATCTGACAAACATATATACATCTATGTGGCAATATGTAGTAATAGTTACTAGTTACTAATTCCCAAATAAATATATAAAATAAGGAAACTTGCTTTATTTGGTGGCATATACACGCTTCTTTAAGAACCAGTAAAATTTTGAATTCCAGTAATGCAAATAAAACAAAACCATATAACTGCATGTAACTACTGTACTGTAACTTTTTGCATTGACAATGCACAATGCCATTGCATTGTGCTGCTTTTGAAGATGTTCTTCATGTTTCATGTTTTAATATGTACCTAGTTTTGTAGTTTTATAGCAGTCTATAGGGTATACAAATATGGGCTAAACTTTACAATTCCACCCATACTTATAGGTTTTACTTATAGGTTTCTTATAGGTTTTACTTATAGATTTTCATTGCTATTTTATACATATATATATATATATATATTTGATAAATTGTATCAACGAGTCCATTAGCAGTTTTAAAATTGTAAAAACATGAAACTCTAGAGCAGCAGAGAGTCACTCACTGTGCAAATCTAATCGGTTTTGTCAAGTGAGCCTCCGTTAAGTAGCCTCCGTTAAGCCTCCGTTAAGCCTCCGTTAATGACTTGATGAACAGTTTATGGCATAAAATATATATTATGATAGGGGGGAATCATTTATCATTTTATTTCGATTATTGCGAATACTTTAATAAACCCAACACATCTTACAATCTGTAGTAAAGTCTCAAAAACATAATAACTTTGAAAACGACGGTATGGCAGAACCGACAGACGACATCGATGCATCTCCACCGCAGAGAGCTTTTCTACTGTGTGGGTTCTCTACAGCCAATGATCAGCAGTTAACTGAGGCTGAACGATTACAAAATTACAACGAAGTAAAGGTTTTTGGGCGTTTTCAATAGTTTTAAGACCATTTCTAGTCCATTGATCAGTTAACAGAGGCTGGTATCACAAAAAAAAATTCTTAACGGAGGCTGGCATCACAGAAAGTTCCTTAACGGAGGCTGAGCGTTTTGACTGTCCAAAACTGTTGCTAACGGAGGCTGCTCTCATAATACAAATATACAACGAACAAAAGGGTTTTAGGTGTTTTCCAATAGTTTTAAGACCACTGATCAGTTAACGGAGGCTGATATCACAAAAAGATCCTTAACGGAGGCTGAGCGTTCTGACAGTCCAAAACTGATTTGTTAACGGAGGCTGTTCTCATAATATAAATATACAACGAACAAAAGGGGTTTAGGTGTTTTTCAATAGTTTTAGACCACTTCTGATGCACTGATCAGTTAACGGAGGCTGGCATCACAAAAAGGTTCTTAACGGAGGCTAAGCGTTCTGACAGTCCAAAACTGATTTGTTAACGGAGGCTGTTCTCATAATACAAATATACAACGAACAAAAGGGTTTTAGGTGTTTTTCAATAGTTTTAAGACCACTTCTGATGCGCTGATCAGTTAACGGAGGCTGGCATCACAGAAAGTTCCTTAACGGAGGCTGAGCGTTCTGACAGTCCAAAACTGATTTGTTAACGGAGGCTGTTCTCATAATACAAATATACAACGAACAAAAGGGGTTTAGGTGTTTTTCAATAGTTTTAAGACCACTTCTGATGCGCTGATCAGTTAACGGAGGCTGGCATCACAGAAAGTTCCTTAACGGAGGCTGAGCGTTCTGACAGTCCAAAACTGATTTGTTAACGGAGGCTGTTCTCATAATACAAATATACAACGAACAAAAGGGTTTTAGGTGTTTTCCAATAGTTTTAAGACCACTGATCAGTTAACGGAGGCTGATATCACAAAAAGATCCTTAACGGAGGCTGAGCGTTCTGACAGTCCAAAACTGATTTGTTAACGGAGGCTGTTCTCATAATACAAATATACAACGAACAAAAGGGGTTTAGGTGTTTTTCAATAGTTTTAAGACCACTCCTAATGCACTGATCAGTTAACGGAGGCTGGCATCACAAAAACATCCTTAACGGAGGCTGAGCGTTTTGATAGTCCAAAACTGATTTGTTAACGGAGGCTGTTCTCATAATACAAATATACAACGAAGAAAAGGGTTTTTGGTGTTTTTCAATAGTTTTAAGACCATTGATCTGTTAACGGAGGCTGGTATCACAGAAAGTTCCTTGCATGTTTTCTACATAATTTCTAAATTTCACGTGTCAATTTCTCATTTCAGATAAAGCTAGAGTCAAACTAAACGTTTTCGCCTATGCTATTACGTGACAATTCGAGGGAAATATTTCTGCTTCGTGATTTTTAACTTTTTCGTGATTTTTTTTTTAATTGAGAAAGAGAAAATGAAATTCAAATATTGGTGTAAGAATAAAACAGTCAGCTGGATAAAACCGCTGACCAAAAAGTAATTCTGAAAAATATGAGATTTTTTTAACACGCATATACTAGTATATGTAAAAATATGTAAAGTGAACCAAATAAAGAGTAGATGTGAAAGGTACAATGTATTCCAGTTAGACGTCAATGATAATGCAATATGCTCAAACATTCGATTGTTTGCTACGTGTGTGGTCTCTCCATCCTTGAATTTTCATTTTACGATTTAAAACAAAGATGATGGAGAGCGCTTCTGACTGAGAATTGTTATCACGAAAGAAGAAAAGTGGCATATTCAGCAACACGTGCTTATATATTTTTTTCATATATTACATTTTTTACATCTTTTACTTACTTGGATTTGGACTGGGACGTAATTTCGGACAACGGAAAAGCATTCAACAAAGTTGATTTGTGTTTTATTTGGATTTGGATCTGAAACGTCAAACAAGGTAAGATGTCAAATAACACGCTTATTTATTAGAACTAGTAAAATTTAACCTGACTTACTCTCATTTTGTTCGCTCTAAAAGAAAATTTTCAGATTTCAACCTTTTTGTCCTTATTTATGAAACTTTCAATAAACTAGAATGGAAAACTCCTTGAATACAATGCTATTTGGAGGTAGAACAAACGAATTTGTTTGGCCTTGAAATATTAGCTGTGTTATATTTAGGTGAAGAGGACGTTTTAAGTCAAGGTGGAAACCCACTCTGACTACGATGTTTTACTCACTTAATTTACTTGCGTTCATTAAAACCTCTGGAAATTTTGCGCATGGACATGTTAATGAGGTATGGATTAACTTGAAGGAGAATTAACGTCAAAAATACAGCTTTACCTTAAATTGCTCCCTAAAAATATTCAAGTAAAGGCTTCTTTATAAAATTTTACAAAATACCAAATTTCGCTTGAAAGGATTTAAAAATTTCACTGTGACGTTATGCGACGTCAAACTATATAAGAACATAATTGAAATGAATATTCCGTCTCAGAATGGTCCGAAATTTTATAATATTGTAAGAATGTAGCTCAGCCTCAATTTTTATCATGAAACAATAAAGAGATCAAAATATAAAGTGGAGTTGGAGTTGAGGAAAATAAATTCATCAGACTTTCTACTTTGGTTTTTTCTGGTTTCTCATGTCTGTATGCTATAATCTGTTATATCTAGCCATTAAGAATCGTCGAAGTTCAAAATTAGAATTCCCATAAGAATATGTTGAGTATTCTTAGAAAAAGAAAAACGTTTTCGGTACGTGATTTTAAGAACTACAGCTGCGTATCTACGTGCAAATGTGACGTCATGTTTGTGAGTTTTGATTAAACTTCAAAATTTAATAGAAGTGTATAAAATAAATGAAACTTTGCAAAAGGTCACCTACAATTTCAAATCGATTTATTGAACAAAAAGCATTACTTATTTTTATTAATTATTAACTTTTTTATTATTAATTTTTGACGTTAATTCTCCTTTAAAAGACTATATTCGAGTCCTTTTGTTTCTTATTTTTCGTCCCTATGGAAATATTACTCTTGGTTCCGACCTTATATCCCTTAGAACCTCAACGCATCAACTTGTGACTTGCAGTTTCTTCAATTGTGTGAGGACGAACAGCGAAAAGAATTTGGGATTATCTTTTTTTTTGTCCTGATACCTGTTTTTCTTTCTTTGCACATAATGGTTCAAGCTTTATGGCTGTTTTCAATTCTCATTCGCGCCTGTTTGCAGTTCTTCCGTGGCAACAATCATCGAAGACAGTCACGCATATTTAAGTATCCAATATGTTTTTTAAAGATTCCTAATGGAAATATAAAACAAGATTCGCAAAAATGCGACTATATATTTCCCCAAAGTTGCAAACATTTTATCAATTATGTGTACATTGATAACCATGAGAAAAAATGTATCACTAAATAGGTACAGTATAACTACCATCAACCTGATACTAAGATTGAATTTAATACCACAGAAAAACTTACTTTGAACTTAGTATGAAATGAAGTTGTTCACGGTCAAATGATAAGGTTTCTCTTAAAATTTTTTGCCGTGGAGTTAAAAAGTGACTGAGAAGTTACTATGGACACGTAGCTAAAAATTATAAGACCTAAATGCGACTAATATTTCTCCTTAAACAACTGCATATCAACAACTCCATCAATGTGTAAGACAATTTCATCATGCAGTGGCGTAACTGAGTTAAACTTAGGGTAGGTGCGTTTTTCACAAATTTGGGCAATATTAAAGCAATAGCATACTTCATGCTATAGTAACAAATGCACAAAGCTATTTTTTGCAACTTTGTTGACAAATAATTAATTTAAGGGCAGAAAGTTTCGCGGGCAGAAAGTTTCGCAAGGATGGAAAATCGCGAAATTTCGCGAATTTAACTTTCGCTAATGACAGTTTTAAAATAAATTTTACTGATAAAACTGTCGCGAATCCTCCAAAAACTTTACTTTCGGGAGAAAAAAACTTTCGTGAATGACAATGAATAAAGAAATTTTTTTTGAATTTCGCGAAAAAAGGCAAAAATCGCGAAAGTTTCCGCTCTTAAAGTAATGATTTATATAACTTTAGTGAAAAGAATATCGTATGAAATATTACTTGGTCAGAAAAAAGGGCAAGCTTAATCAGAGGGCGGTGCGATCGCACCCAACGCACCCCCCCAGTTACGCCACTGTCATGTCTGATCTTTATTGTTGCAGAAGCTTGACAAGTTTCCTATCCTTTATACCATAAAATAAGGGTAAACAATGTAACTTAACAGAACACTTGCCTTTTGTAACTCAGACAAAACTATCTTACAAACATTATATATACAATCAAATTTGTATACAGGTTTTCTGTACAAAAGAAGAAAATAAAATTGCTCAACTTAATTTTGATACCATGGTATACTTTCGGGTAGACATATATGCCGTATTCTCTCTAACTAGCGCCCCTCTCCAGTAAGTGCCCCCCCCCCCCTCTAATAAGCATCCCTTCTAGTCAAAAATATTTTTATAAGCGCCCCTCTCCTGGGCGCTTGTAGAGTGACTAGACAGAAATTAGACTATTTATAATTTATAAGCACCCGGGTGGTAATTAGAACTTTGAACAAAAAGCGAAAATTCTGTATATAATAGAAACAGAAGACTAAATGTCTAAATTTAAGTTTATAAGTAAAAAATCTTATTTCGTTGCCATGAAAATATTATACAGTTGTTACAATTGCAATGCCTCGTTCACAGCTAGCATGACTATTTCAAAATGTTTTTATAAGCGCCCCTCTCCAATTAGCACCCCTCTCTAATAAGTACCCCCCCCTCCTAATTTCCCAAAAAAATTATAAGCGCCCGCACTTTACAGAGAATACGGTAAGCAAATAACTATCAAAAGCAATCAAAATCTCTAGTAACAAATATTACGTGTAACATTTCAAATTAGGACAGAATAGTTCAAGTATATATTCAGAATAAACAAACATCTCTCTTCAAAAAAATATGTTCACCTCATTGTTTATTTTGTGCTAAAAATGACCATATATAAATCCCAAATGGAAAAAAAAACTTTGGTAGTGAAAATACATATCCATAACCAAATCACTACATAGCTCAAAGTAGAAGTTCGTGTTCCAGCTTGATTTAATTTACAGACTGTCATTTGTATTGTGTTTTGATTTACGTTCGTTGTTCGTACAGGAAAATTGACAGTATATATTAAATTTTGCAAAATAAAATATATGATATATACAGTATCAAAACAGTATACGTGACCATGGAATTCATCCATAGCAAACTACATTTCTGTTGTTGGATTAAATGACTATCCAAGGAAGTACACTCGACCAGATTCTGTCAAGTTATTATGTGTCTCAATCCTGTGTTTTAAAATATTATACGCAATTAGTTTCTGACTTCTTATTTTGCTTCTTATTACTTGCTTGCTCTTGTATGTTGAATTAACACACTGGTTGTTCTCCTCATGAAAAGGGTTTCCTTTATTGTGGCTGGTGCATCGTGCTTTCAGTTCAGTTGGGCTACATTATATCAGGATGTAAAATTAAAATAAATCTTCAGCCTGGCTATTGATAATGAATTTTCACCTTTGCACTGAAACCACACAGCTTCAATGGTTTACTGTTCCAAGCATTTAATAACCAGTCACGTTTGTACTTGCAGTTTTTGTGATGTAATCTATGAATCAAAGAAACTGATTGAACTGGATGTGCTCCATATAAAAAGGATTTCCTTTAAATGGCTGTACATCATGTGCTTTCAGTGTTGTTCAGTTTGGGCCACATTTATCCATGATGTAACATAAAAATAAATCTTCAGCGTGGCTTTTAATAGTGAATTTTCACCCTTTCATTGAAATCACAGCTTCAATGGTTTACTGCTCCAAGCATTTAATAACCAGTCACCATAACATTGTGTTGTCAACAAAAACAAAACATCATCATTATACATCAATTTTTTCTGGTTTTTACACGTTCATTCAAAAGTTTTTACAAAGCTTTTTAAGACAACACTGAACTAAAACGATCCATTTCCATCATTTAACGTTTCATCTATTATTGAATCATTTTAAAAGCTAGCAGAAAAAAAAAAAAAAAATCTTCCACTGTTCATCTGCTCTGCACTGACTGAAAAAAATGGCGTGCTGTAGGCTAGGCTCTGTTCTTATCTATTTTGGCTAGGGGAAAATTCAATACCGAACCGCGACTATAAAAGTGAACGGAGAAGATGATGATGATGAAGAAGGAAAATGCCGGTTTTAACATATATTTCGCCCTATGGGGAAATATATAAAAATTGAACTTGTTTACCAGCACTCTTTCAGGTAAGTCAAGATTTTGTTTAAAGCGTAATTCCTTGGTTAGCGATAACGAACTATTATATCTAGAGCTGAGAGTTGCACTATGCTGATGTCAGTAGAAATAGAACAATGGAGAGATGGTCTGGGAAAGAGTAGCTGTTTGTTATTAACAATGCGTTCAAACAAAAAAATGATTGGCTCTCTCATAGAAGTTATCTCCCAAAAAAACTGCTGACAAAAATTTACTTCTTGACCTTTTGAGTTTATTATCTTCAGCTACAAAAAGTGAATTGAAATTCTAGTGATTTGTGTTCTCAGCGTAGTATTAAGGGATTTTAAATTCTTATGTTTCAGTGTCTAAAGTGCTGAAGTTAAAGGATCATCAGAAGATGAATACCAATTTGATCCACAAAGGCCATCATTTACCCTGGAATAACAATACTTTGTTGCAGCTTGGTGTCGGTGAACTTGACGTGATAGAATTGAGAGTAAAACTACGAGGCGGTGGAAATGATGAAAAAGAGAGGTATGTTAATAAGAAGATCTTGGCTTACATCATCTTCCTACTTGTTTTTGAAAAAATAATACCGAACCAATACTGAAGTAAGCGCTGTAATATAGCCATTCGAATGAATTGATGATATTCGTAACACGAGATTTTCTATTATAGAGTAAAGAAATGCATGAATGTAAAGGATAAAAAAAATAAGAAGAAACGTATCATCCAAGCGGATGAGGTAGGCATATTTACACCTTGAACTTTTCGGGGATAAAAACAATAATGTTTAGTGGAAAAAATAATTAGTTTCATGAATTTTTTATTTAATTCATTACGACATAGTAATTCACGGGTAGGAGTCCGGCTTCATACTTTTCCAGACTTCTTCATTTCTTCCACTCCAATTTGTTTTTTAGCAAGATGACGGTGTTGATTTTTGTAAATACGCCACAAGAAAGAAAAGGAAAGTGCCTAGTTACTTCGAAGCATACACACTAGAAAAAAATCCTAAAAGGTATTGTGTTTGCGAGAAGGAAGACGATCATACGCGATACATCCAATGCACATCATGCAACAAGTGGTTTCACGTCCGATGCACAAACATTAATGCTGTTTTACCTGGCTTCGTAAAAAAAAATGAAAATGGAAAATATATGATACCATCATCTGCAATAGATTTTCATTGTGGCACAATAACTTGTGACTCCAAAAGTAACGGATGCTACTGCTTGTACAAGAAAAGACATGCATGTTTGAAATATGCTCTTGAGCTAAAACCTCGTGATCCTGAGGCTTGTTTGGGAGATCAAAACGAAGAGAATAACGTAGGTATGTGAATAGAAGATTTAATGCTTATTTTCAAAACTCACGAAATTGCTTTATAATGAAATTGCTGTGGTGCTTACATCTTAGATCTAAAGTATCATGACAGTGAAGAAATTATCTGTGAAGATGAAGTATTAAATAACGTAAACGAACAACAAAATATTGGAGGATCTGTCGATGATAAAGGAGGTAAACATATGGATTCCTTATGCCGTAGTAATAACGCATGATTGACTATAAAAAATAAACATGACGAAAGCTGAAATCCAAATTGAAACAGTATAAAAAATATATATTTAAAATAACAATTTTTGGATACAGAGGATTTGGAACAGTGCGTTAGTAGCGGCAATTCTGATAATGAGGATGCTCAAATAAGTTTCAGTGAAGATTTAAAAAACAAGACCGGAGTAAACCTTGAAACTTTGAATGAATTGGTTAATGCAAGCATCCCTGATTCCGGTTTTTTTGAAAAGCAGCTCGTGACACCATTCTGTACAAAGATAGATCCCAATACTTGGAACAAACTTATGGAAAATGTTGTAACAAAAGGGACTAAACACTACTTTAAAGAAGGCACATGGACGCATGTAATATGTGGTATAGTCAAAATAGGTAACCCATATTGCTCTATTGCTTTCAAAAGACAGTTTGTAAACGTTGCATCACAAAGAAAAGCTAAAAGTGACCGACTGTTTTATGCAAAGGGTCGTTGTACTAACAAGGAATGTGAAGTACAGACTGTATCCGTCATCATCACTAAAAACTTCGATGTCAATGTTACCTTTGAAAAGCCATATGTTAAACATGATGTACGCAAAAAGCATGCCCGACCCATTAGTGGTGCTGCTCGAGAAACGGAAAAGGAAAAAATGCCAGAAGGACGATTCTCTGCCACATCCGAATATGCAAAACGTGTTGGACGCATGGACAGTGACGTTTTTGCCTCAGGTAATCGAGATGGAGCTGGTACCTCGTCAAATGTGTTGAAGCAGATCAGCCATGAAAAGAGAACCAGCAGAAGGCTAGATTGCGGAGAGCTAGACAGTCTGTTGAAACTTAAGGCTAAATTCATCGATGAAGATTTTCTGAAGCATAAAACCAACTATGCAGTGAAAGGCTTCGTGCAACATGTCTCAGTAGATCCTGTTGTCGTATTACTTTGGACAAGAGCATCAGTCAGAATATTTCATGACGTATGCAAATTGGACGCAGTGTTTTGGGATGCCACTGGAAGCGTTGTCAAAACAAGAATGACGTCGTCAAAGTTATTCTATTACGAGTTAACGGTTCGCAACCCTAACACTGAAAAAATGTCTTTACCAGTTTCAGTGATGATTTCGTCCAATCAAACTTATGTATCCGATAGTACAGCTATGGTTGTCAACTTTCCGTAACCATGAAAAGATGCTATACGGGGTCAACAAAATCTCACGACCTCTGCAAATCAATAGTGATCGGGCAATGGTGTTCATTCTAACGGCACTCAATGTTTTTAACGATGAAAACTTGCAACTATTTTTGGAGCGATCATGGCGGATTGTAAACAACAATGGTACCCAAGAGGACCTTCAGAAGACTATACTGCATTCATGTGCATTCCATTTCATGCGTAACGCTAAGGAATTGGTAAAACAAACACTTTCTAGTGGGAACAGATCAAGAGGAATGTGGATTATGTCCCTACTCATGAATATCGACACAATGAAGAAACTGGAAAAAGTGGTGCGGTTAGTAATCATCATAACCTGCTCGAAGAAAATAACATCACTCGTGAAGAACGCTACTGGACAGTTAAATGTATTGCTTAAAGATTTCAGAACTGACATTTCGACTGCAGCAAATCAAGAGATAAAAAAGACATGCGAGGAAGTAAGCCAGAATAAGACAAGGAAACAAGAAGTAGGGAATGAAGAAGAATTATGCCATATGGCTAAACAGTCTCCGTTCAAATGCCATTTCGAAAATGTGTATGCATCCCAACGTCAAGAGTTAGATCAAGTAGATGGAGGAGAAAACAAATTTTACTCAGAAACGTTTTTTAAAAAGATTCTCGAGAAGTTTTTACCAACTGTGCCTTTGTGGAGTGGGTTGCTGCTAGGTGATCTGAGCAGACATGGTCACTCAAGTGCATATAAAGCGTATAGTAACGAATTGCTTAAGAAACCGAGACGTTCGCAAACATTCAGCAACGACTTCGCAGACGGTCAGAGGACAACAGGTGTTTCTGAGAAACGGATGGGCGATCTGTATAACGGTATTCTAGGTGGGAAGCAGGCAGCCAGACTAGATGATATGGTTGCCATTCTATACGACAACGTGTTAGGAATGCAAAGAGTGTTTGGCGACAACTTGCTTCAAAGACAAACCACCCCCATGACGTCCACGAAAGTCATTAGAGAAAGCTGGGACAAAAGCAGAACTAAACCAAAATCCAAGATGACGTATCAAAAAGGTTCAGGTAAAGATACCACTATTGAGATTGAAGATGAGGAAATAAGTGGCAGTGGGCTGGGTACTAGAATGTCAAGATCAGATTCAACACCAAAGAGGACAAAGGGAAACAGTTCAAAGACTAAGGTGGGTATATTTTAGGTGGATGGAATTTCAAAAATTCATAACTTCTTTACTTAAAGGTCTTTTTAGAATCATTCGCTTTAACCATGGCTTCGAGATTTTGTGTCTCTTTTTTTATGTTTTCCTCAAATTCTTCAAGTTCTTTTCTTTTTTCAGGCAAATGCAAATAATATAAGAATCGCGACCGAAGACAAAAACACAACAGACCTTCAGTTACTGTTGATAAGCGGGCTTCCAAATGTAAGAAACAACTGTTGGTTAAATGCAGTAACGGTTGCACTTGCAAACAGCTTCGGATCATTCACTTTGCTGGAGTGTGATGATAGGTCTGGATTTGCTCACAAGTTTGGTGATATTTTCACCAACTGTGGATTATTTGGAGTGTGTAACATGGATAGCAAGCTCTTTTCTCACATTTTATCTGAAATGTTTGGAGAAAAAACAGGGCAGTTTTTCTATGGCAGACAAGAGGACGCTGCCGAATTCTACAGGGTTTTATGTCATCAAGTGGAATTCCCCTTTAACAATTTTGTGAAACTGAAAGCAACGCAATATTTGGAATCACCCTTAAGAACAAGGTAGTATGCATGAATTGCAACTACACGAATGACACAACAAACACCGAGGTAACCTTAGGACTGTCCCTATCTAGTAAAGGGAATAAGCTGTCAGACATGTTGCTTCAGGAATTCGAAGATGTAATCCTTGGCGATTTTTGTTGTGAGAAATGTTCTACCACTAGTTGTGCGAGCACAAAGGCAGTAATCAATGCTCCAGCTGTTTTAACTTTTCAGCTGAAAAGATATGAGGAGGACTTGACAACAAAAAAGGAGGATTCTGTCATACCTGACATGGAAATTGAATTGCCAGTTGAGGGTATTAACGTCGTGTATCGCCTTAGATGTATCATTTCTCATAAAGGAAGCTCAGTTAGTGGCGGCCACTACATCTGCACTATTGTAACTAAGGACAAGTTCGTAGAAGTTGATGATCAAGTGGTGACTGTTGGGAGCACATTCACCAAAGATGTTAACCACAACGGCTACGTTTTTGTTTACGAAAAGAATGAACTGCTCATAAATTCGATCAATAATTGGCTTCCTTTAAATTGCTACTTGCTGGTCTTAAACCAAGTGTTCCAGTATCAGACAGCAAGAAGATACAACAAAGTGCTGTCCTTTATTTGGAATAGAATAGATACCATCGACCTGCATGCTTTCGGAAATCTTATAAGAGATCTGTCATCAGTAACCGCCAGACAAGTATCATTGCAGAAAATATTGTCCCATGGTGCAATGTGCGATGGTATTGATTTGCTGAAAATTTTGCTATCACTCCTAAACGTTTCTGATGTTTCATCCTATACCATGGAGTTCGGAGAAACAGTGACGTGTATGGATTGTGGAAAAATCCAAAGAGCTGTGAAACCAAGGCAACAACTGATTTGTGCTGAAGTTTCAAACAGTGGTTTAAAGGAAGCCGTTGCCTCCAGTGAAACTATGGGGGCTTTTTGGTGTTGTAAGCGAAAGCTTCAGAACGTTTCAAAAATGGTTTTGTACCCTTCCAGGGCCGTTCTTATACTTTTTAAAAATCAACTGCAGAAATTAACATTTAATGAAACTGCAATATGTGAAGGATTCGATTCAGAATTGGGGAAATCATATGAAGCCTGCGTTATTCTCACAGGAAATGCAGTTCATTTTAGAAAAGATAAAGTGTGGTTTACCATGAATGAAACAGGAAACATAGTAACTGGATCAAAATCCATCAAAGGCACTAACGGAGCCGCTTTATTCATCCGAAATGATCACGCATATCATGATGTTCCTGTAAATTGTTGGGCATTAAAAGAAAGAGGAAGTTCACCATCTGAGGCCATTCTTGCTTTAGATTGTTGCCTTGGAAATCTCGTCACTGGTAAAGAAAATGATAGATATGTGGTTGAGATCCAAGATGCTCTCCAGGGAAGATGTATCCATAACTTGCATTTTCAACATTTTTTTAAAAAATGTAGCGTCCACTTTTGATATCAACATTGGCAGTGTGAGATCTACAAGTTGCCGTGCCTTTCTAGAAAGCTCTTTTTCAAATCGCATACAAAATATGGAAACTTTCAGTAGGCACAAAACACGAAGCGCACTCAAGTTTGACGCCATTATATTTTGGTTTGATCAAGGAATTCAAATCCTGTTGCCAGAGAAAGAAACAATTTACAGAATTGGTGGGGAATCTTTCTTTAAAGAAGGTAATGAATTAATTCCTTTACCAACAGATTTTCATGAGCTTTTATCTTTCCTCATTTTTCATAAATCTTCGAAACTAAATTCATTCAGTGAGAATTTAAAACATGAAAAATCCAATCGAACTTAAAACTTGAAGTTTACGTAGACATAAATTTACATAATCTGAAACAATAAACGCATTGATTTATTTGTTTTACTATTTATTTACTTGTTTCATATGATATTTTCAGCCATGACAGTATCATCGAAAATCATCGAAATTGTTAAGCTGTTGACATGGATCAAAGAAGGCAACTGTGAAGTCACTAAGTGTATGGCGCAAGATAAGGTAATCTCCAATGAGATATTTAATTGTTGGGACAAAAATCTTTTGTTTCTAACAATATTGTTAGATATCATTAATGGTAGGCCTATGGAATTACCATCACAGAAAGCTGTTAGATTGAGTGTTGTAGCCACCTCGGTCCTACCATTAAAATTGGGAAACCAATCTGGTATGGCTAGCCAAGTATTGACTGCTCTAAACGAAAGGATAAAGTTTGTTGAGGTGTTGAAGCCATCAGAAATCAGAGCAGTGCATTTCGACTGCTGCATATCCAAAGAGTCATCGATTTTACAGAGCAACATATCTTCCACTACCTTTGTGGCACGAATTCTGAAACGTAAAACACACCTACAGTCGGGAAAACTATCAGAGGAATTGCTTCTCAATGTGTTGCAATTCCTTCAAGAAGTAAAAGGTCTATGCATACGGCTTACAAAGGTTGCCCCGACTAACGATGAACAGAAGCGCTTGCGAGAAAGGAAGTTTTCATACGCCAGTACCAAGATGGAGACAAAGATAGAAATTGAAGAAAAACTAGAGAAGGTCGCTCCAAGAATGCTCATCGATTGTTTCCATGCCTGCACAGAAGAAATGTTCTACGATCACGAAGAATTTTGTTACGTCGCATTCGATATTACGAAAGGAACATATTTCCATTCACATGATTATATTGCTATCGTTATTGTCCCGTATTTATTGAAAAAGTACCTTTCAGAGAGAACAGGATGCGACATAAAACACATTGAAGGTTTAATGGAAAATCCTTATGACGAACTTTCATCTAGTAGTAGTGACAGTGATGTATAAATATTATTGAATCTTATATATTCAATATGATTTCTACCTTCGTTAACTGATCAGTGCATCGGAAGAGGTCCTAGATCTTTTGAGAAACGTCTAAAGACCTTAAGTTCGTTGTATATTTGTGTTATGAGAGCTACGTTTCTTAACAAGTAGCACATGCTAATCTCCGACAATGAAGGCTTGTATATATTAAAGTTTTGAAGTTTATCCGCTTTATTGATAAATATTTGTTTGAAATATGGACGTAGAAAAGGTTCTTCGTTGGAATTTCTTATCATCCGCCACTCCATATATACCCGTAGGCGGTGTCGGTCGTCATCAGGAAACTGTCGGCCTTGGATCCTCCACCACAGAGGTCAAAACTGTTTTCGGTGATTTTTGAGTGGTTCCTGAGGATAAAAAAGTTCTGAGTAAGTCTTTTGAATTGTTTAAAGAATTTTTAGGCAGTTTACATGGTCATCTATGGATATTATCATTTAACATGGTCTCAGAATGGAATAAAATATTAACGGAGGCTTAACGGAGGCTTAACGGAGGCTACTTAACGGAGGCTCACTTGACAAAACCAATCTAATCAATCTGTGTTTTTAATTCTGTTTTTTAACATATGTACATATAATATATTTTACAATTGTAAAATAGAAGGGCCAAAGAAAAAAATTCCAGAATTCTATCCAAAAATATTTGAAATTGAAAGAAATGTATTCAACAATTGAACTGAGTATGATGATGATCTCTTGTAGCTATTTTCACCGAGCATGCAGCATCTACAACCGCCATTTTACTTTCGTTTGTCATAACCATGAACGCATACGCAAAATCCTCGAATCAGAAGGCCCCTGATACACGATTTTCATTTCATTCCTTACTTTCCTGACTGCGGATCATCTGGGAACTTGATGTCAGTATTCGTCACACAGGTATCCACCTGCTTAGTGTAGTCCTCGGAATAGATCGGGTAGTCCTCTGACCTTACTGGTGGTGCATTTTTTTGCTTAAATGGTTGAAGAAACGAATTTATTATTATATAACTAAGAATGGCAAATTGATTAATTGCTTAATTGATTGATTGTCATTGTCTGAGCACCTACAGAAGCTTTGGGATATTATTGTAGATAGCGTAAAGTTAACTGCCAAGTAAATTATCAATCAGTAGGAAAAACAAAGATTGTAAATTTCTTTTAAACAAAGTCGACGGTCATCGTTTATCTTTATCCAAAATATATTTCGACATGACTTTGTATAATTGAACTGTACATTGATTAACTGAAATGACATAAAAATAATATTTGCTGATGTGAGGGAAGCAATATCTCATCCTTTGCAAGCATTGGGGGATCTATTATTATGTAGAAACGATCAATGATATCATATGCGTAGTGTGTAGCGATGGTGTAGTAGTGGTTAGTACCTTTGAGTTCGATCGCTGCGACCCGTGTTTGAGTCCAGTCATGTCGTATCTTGATACTCCACCCCGATGCGCTTTAAAAGCAGCGTATCAGGCCATTAGGAGCCATCGACTGACTGCACACTGGCCTTCGGGCAAGTTAGAGCAATGCTATACGTATCTCTGGCGATAAGTCAACTATTAGTTGCAAGTCGGCGGGCAAAATAGCCAACCATTACGGATGAAGCCCACTGCCTAAAAACTCCCAGTGTTACAACTTATAACTTGCGATGCTTAATGAAACGAAAGCGAAAGTTTTTTATATTAGACTAGATCAGATTAAGGGCTTTACTTTACAGTCACAGTAGCTTTAAGCCGAGACTATCGCATATAAACAAATTTTCAAAAATGGCGCTTCCGACTTTGCGACCAAGTTGGGTTAAAACTTTCAAAAATCCTGCAGAACTTTCTGCTAGGAAAATTGAACGGGAAGAGACAAGTAGAGCTCAGTGGGCAAATAATTACGGTTATTTCCGAACAGCAGAAGTAACAGCTTCGAAAAATAAATCATGGACATCAGAAAGATCGTTCAAACAAAGGTTAGGAAAAACAAAAACATTCGAATCGAAGATATTATTATCTTTGTATATATATGGTGTCTGACAGTTCCTTTTATTTCTAATTCTGGCGTGTTCGGTAATTGACGTACTTTCTTTTTTGATATTATTTCAAAGTACAGTAAAACTGTTTGGCTTAAACACACAGCACAGAAAGAGAACTAAAAAGAGATTTTATTTTATTTATTTATTTGGTATTGTTTTACATGGCTAGCCTCGCTCAGTTGCTATTGCATCTGCTTTCCAGGAGGGGCCACGACTTAAGTTGGAGGTTCCGAGGTTCCGGCGCTATGGTACATTCACTCGCGCATAGTGAATCGCCGCCAAGGGGAATTGAACCCCGATCTCTCGCATGAAATACGAGAGAATGAAATATGAGAGTGATAACCACTATACTACAGCGCCACTTTCATATATATCGGCATGTTAATTGCACTTGCATGCATATGCCCATATAAAAGTTTCAAAAATCCTGCAGATGCATGCAAGGACTATTTCAGTGCAAAATTTCACAATACCTAATCTTGTAATTCCAGAGAAATAACTTGATCTTTCCAACAAAATGACAATATCGATTATGAGGTGACTTCGATCAGCTTATGAGGAGCGCCAAATTACTTATTTTAAAGCGCTATTATATTATTACAATATCAACAGACCACAGTTTCTCATTTGCGATAAATGTTCGACCGTAAAAGGTCAGCGAATATTAGTAACAAAAAAAGGGGTGTTAATACAAAATGAAATTAACATTGAAATTTACTTGAATCTCAAATGAAATTTTTGAGACCTATCATCATAGGGAAAAAACACGCTTACTAAAATTTCTTCGGATTAGTCATTAAAAGTCATTAAACTTTTCACAAAGTCCTTGCAAACATGTAATTAAGTGCTGATACGAAACATTTGTTTTTTTCGTGTTTTTAAACGTGATGTTATTGATAAAGGAAAAAGGAAAAGAAAAACAGAAACAACAGTGAAGAACATAATTTTTTTGAGACATTATTATAATTTTTTTTACATTCAGCCTCTATGCTTGTCCAGGCTAGACTCTTGAATATGACGTAGAGCGATGACCAATGTGAGTGGTGAAATTTTTATGTTTTTGGTCGTTAGAAAGAAATTGATCGTTTCTCTTGAAGACAATTCAGGTAATATTTTACAATAGGAATCTAAATGAAAATCTTAACAAAAATGTGAAAAACACACTTTAGTTTCACAGTTTTAACAGTTTATTTTTACTGATCGAAGTCACCCGGCTGATTGAAGTCACCTCGCTTTACGGTATTGCATGCAGTTATTGGGCTGTCATTTCATCAGGGATATTATTAGCTAATTCGGATATCATTTAATAAGATATACCTGATTATAAGGCATAAATTCAGAAGCAATTTAAATGTAACATAAAAATGAGATAAGCTAGAACAACAAAAGATGGATAAAATGTGCGATGTTCTTATTAGAAAATTATGCCTGTATATACTATAACCATGCACATAAATATATGAATAGTGGTGATCTTCCGTGCAATGAATTTCCTTTTATTTTAAGATGTAATTTCAAGTTTTCTTCATTTAGCAGCTTACAATTAATATTTTCACCAAAATTCTAGTTAGCAGTTGCAAATAATGAAACAATTTTTTATAAGATCTTCAAAAGTTGTGATTTTTCTTCACTTTTAGGAAAATCAAAAAGTTGATACCTGACTTCTCATTCATAAGACAAGGTAGCAAAATACCATTAAGGTTTTGTAACAATGTTGAGAATTAATGTCAAAAATAACTCAAATAAAATTTTTTACAAAAAAAATAGCTTTACTCAAAATTTTTTACTTTGCTCTAAATAAGTTATACTCAGCAACTAACTGTTATTACAGTGATGATGTTACGTATGTATATAATATCTATAGCAGGAAAGTTGGTTCAGTGTGGATGAACTGAACGAAAGATTAGAAAGTAGTTGTGATTCAATTTCCACTTAACACGATGACCTATATAGTAACGAGTGGAAATATATAGAAGAAGAAAAAAGATTTTAGGGTTTCTGAATGAAGAGTCCATGCCTGAGGATAACACCACTATCTGTGTTATCCTCAGAGTGTCAATGACAGTAGTTTAAATCCAAGTTGATTACAAATAAAAGACATACAGATACACATTCAGGGGTTAATTCAGAAAATTATTTTGGGCGTCGGTATAAGGGTGAAGGCCTTTTCAAAACGCGAAAGGTGTGTATATGGCACGTTGGGGTCTGGGCAGAGCCTTGGTAGAAGCCCCCTGAATGTTAGTGTATTTAAGCTTCAAGCAGTCTTGTCAATATGAGGTGAGCAATCATGCTAGCACTCACTATAACGCTCTTAGAGTATGTTAAGAAATGCTTTATAATCGCGCACATAGATACTCTAAAAATTTGTATGAACTAAAACATGCCCAACTTATTATATTAGTTTTCATGCTCAATTGACAATGAAGGATAACTTCGGCTTTTTAAGCAATTATTTGCTGTTCCTAGGGAGAATGACCACCATTGCTAAGGTAATTTTGAAATTTCCGTTGTTATATGAATTCATTTGTTCACCTAACAAAAGAATATGAAAACGTAAGTGGTACCAGCAGGACTTACTTGTTTAAGTGCTATTACATTAACAAGGTGAAAGCTTAACCAGGATTTCCATGAACGGAAACTTGCATAAGGTAAAACAACAATTCTTTGCTGGTTGCTCACTGTTGGCTGATTGCAAACATCTTATAACAAGAACTGGTAGTGGTGGGGAGTAAAAAAGATTCCCGGCATATATATTTTTTTAAGATCATGATTTGACACATCCTCTTATTTTTCGTGGTGGTTAACGAAAAGAACTCGACACTGAATGAGAGGAATATTACTGTTTCCAGAGAGAATGTTATGTTTTCATTAGATTGTTAAGAAAAAAGCAAGTGAAGCATTCTCTGTAGTTATTTTTTGCACAACTAGTATCGAAATTGGGCGCCCAAAGATTGACCTAAATCAACCCCTGACATACACACTCCCTAAGACCTAGCATTAGCGAATCATTCCAGAAAATGGGTATTTTCATTGGTACTTAGCAGAAAATTTATTCATCCCTGCATGATGACAGAATATGTATGACACACATGTTTGTTTATACACAAGATTTAGTTGTACGAGCAGGCCTTTGGGCTATGTGTTGCCATACAAGAAACCGGTGTTTTAGTTAAAAAGGAACTTGCATAGTAGAAACATTTTCATGCTTCTTATGTTAAATATTATGTTGATACACATGGTGTCCTAAAATTCTCTTTTGAAACTCAGTGTCACTTTCAACACATAGTTCAACACAAACTCACGAAAGACTGACTTTTCCTGTTTCTCTAACGTTTAAAAACACAATTCGCTACCTTATTTTTAAAGGGGCCTAAGTCCACTTACCCCTCAATTTTAAAAAGGCCTAAGTCCACTTACCCCCTAATTTTAAAGGGACCCAAGTCCATTTTTATGAAAATTGAGATTTTTGCATTTTTTGAAAGTTTGGTCCAACAGCCATCTTTTGATACCCCCAATAATCAATATTTAGACCCCAAAATAGTCCAATTTTGCCTTGAAAGTTTGGGGAATCAATACATTTAATTTTAAAAAGGCCTAAGTCCATACTGAATATTTATTAAAAGGCCTAAGTCCATCCTAGAAAAATTTCTGAGTTTTGAAAGGGCCTAAGTCCATTGAAAGGGCCTAAGTCCATTCAGTGACACTTTTCCTAGGGCCTAAGTCCATTCTTGAAAGACAAAAATTTTCATCTTGGCTGGTTTAGGTCTGAGAAGCTGGTTCATTATTGATATAGATAGTTTGAAATCATTACAATTTTAATTTGCTCTTTATGCACTTTGATTATATATGGATAGGATGCTCTTGCATTGCATTTATTAACTATGAATAATTTGGTTTTGGTTTTTGCTGTGTTTTTTGTAGGTAATTTTTGTTTATGTGTTATGTTTCTTTTTTTGTAAATGTTTTATGTCAAAATTTGTTACATTGGCCACCCCCTTTTGATTAGTTTATACTACTGGGGGTGGTACTCTGTCAGTTGTGGTGATACTCAGGTCAGTTGTCACAACTTTATTTTTAATTTTAACATAATTTATTGTATACTTAAATTTAACTGAGTTCTTTACACTGTTTGACAAGTCTACTTAGATTTGTTTTCTACATAATAGTTTTAGATACTAGTGTGATATTAGATATTTTCTTTAGTAATTGGAATAATACAAATGGGAACTAGATTTACTTTCCTTTTGTTTTCATTTTATCTAACATTACAAGTTCAGACATATAGCTGACTCCTATATACTACCATAAGTTGTCTTAGAGTAGCCTCTAGGTTGCTGTAACTTGAATTGCCTAGCTAAATGTCAATACGATCTAGTCAATAACATCTAAGTAAAACACTTTGACGACACCAGTTACATTCTGCTCACTTTCAAGGCTATGTTATAAAACTCTAAGCATGCCTGATTTGGTGACTAATGACATAAAGGCACATAACTTGCTGAAAAATATCAATGCAGTTTGCACGAAATACCTTTAAGAATAGGGCTCATATTGATTTATTATTAAGTATTATCTTAGTTTTAGTTGAAAAGCTTCCAAAAAGAGCTACTACTTGGCTTAATTTGTTGTCCACATCTATTAGGAGCTATGTGGTTTCAGAGGATCAGCAACAAAATCAACTTGTTTATATATATATAACTTGGTAGAAACACTATGAACTATATAGTATGTGGTAGCATTTTGTGTGTAATATTATAATCAAATTTCAAAGATATTAATGTTCAGTAACCTTGTCTCTCTGTCTCTCTCTTTCTAAAAGCTCAAAATGGTTTTTTACATAATAGTTTTCTTGTATTTTGCACTTATAGGCCTTATCAGCAAAATGAATTCTAAAAGTGTGGATCCTTTTTATACATAAAGTCAGCATCTCTTTCTCCTAGATATGGAATGGTTTTTCAGCCATTCCACGCTTGTCTCCCAAAAAATCAGAAAAGTAAATTAAAACAATACATTACATACCATATTCCAATAGAAACCTCTAAATCTCCTCTTTCAGAATATATATAGGTTTTTATAACTAGCTGTTGTCAGAAAAAAAATATTTACATTCAAACACAAGGCTAGTTTGCGTTTTTCCTTTATCTTAATTTTCTGTTTTGACTATTGAAGTTAAATTGATCTGTGAAAAAGCTGCAAATTGGGATATGTACTGTTATCAGCTTTTTTGGCTACACTAACCATTGCTATTGATGACACAAAAAAGGTTACTACCTCAACTCTCAAGAAATTCATAAAATTTACTAAGTTTCTATTGCCACTTATGTCACGTTGTGACTTGTCACGCTGTGACAAAAATGGTACCAATAATTCTATTTATAAGGGAACGGCACGAGGTTAAAAATTCAAAATTTCAGATCAATAAGAAATCCATGCAGGTTATTCAATACAGCATAGAGAAGTTTTGCAAAACAAATTTTTCTTTATTATTTCGTCCATAGTTTTATGTCACGTTGTGACGTCACAACGTGACTTTATTTTGCTTCAAACAAAAAACTAAACTTGCAAACCACACGCAAAGATTTGCCACTTTTAATGACCAAGATTTCACTGTTAAGCTTCTTCCTTTGGATTTTCTGCATTTACAAGATTCAGTTCTCTGCTGTTATTTAAAGGCTATAAAGGTATGTTTAAGTTATTATTTTGGGCAACATTTGGAGGATGAATGGTCAGCTCTCCTTGAGGCTCTCCTTCGGGGTGCATAGAACCTCTCTAAGGGATTGCTGTAACTCCATTGAGCCCTATGTGAGAAGCACTGCAGGCATATCTCATGACATGTATTACATTACATGTTAGCTGGGAGACACAAGCTGCATGCTAGCTCACATCAACATTATGTAATGAAATCGTTTGAAATAAATTATTAATGTCTGTTACCGTTTTAAATTTCTTATCAGAGCTGTAAAAATTACTTTTTGTGTAACAGTAAAGGACTTACTTCTATAATTTCTATTTTTTCTTTAGTTAAGCATGCCTCTTACTCATGCTGAACGTCAAAAGAGGTATCGTGAAAGACAATTGAAAAAACTTTGTGAAAAAACAGTTAAGGAAAAAGAATCAAAAAGGAGAAAGGAAAAGCGACATGCTAATGTAGAAGTTGAAAGAGAACAAGAAACGCTATGCATTTGAACAAATCGCGTAAAAGTTTTATGAATACACGCTTTTTTTTCATAAGAACAATTTTATAAGAACACGAGCCTCAGATTTGGCCAAAAAATAAGAACAAAATAAGAACAACCCGAGGCTCAAATCATTTTCCAAAAATTAAGAACAGCCTGAGCCTGAATTTTCTTGGAAAATAAGAACAGTTCATGATGTGAATTCTCTCATTGGTAAATGGTTTAGAAGGTTATTGGTTTTTTTTTCACCTCCAATAAATGTGCGAATGGGTCATTACCGAACAGCAACCATACTTTTTGCCAGTTGTTTTTAAAAAATATTTCTATTTTACTGGAAGTAAATATATATATATATATAAATATATATATAAGAAGAACAAAATGAGGCTGAAATTTGAAACTGTGTTCTTAAAGCAAAGAACAAAATAAGAACAATTCAGGCTGAAAAAGGCTCAAAAAATAAGAACAGCCAGCCTCAGGTCAGATTTTACTGGTTCTTATAAAAAAAAAAGCGTGTAATATTTAAAAACCATTCAATCCCTTCTGGACATGTGCAAGAAGAAAAGCAGCCAAAAGAATGCTTTTGATCGAAATTAAGTTAATTTTGTTTGGAAGAATAAGATGTCAAATTTCCTTTATTAACCCACAGACAAATAAAAAAATCTTGATCAATTTGGAATGACGACATCATGTTAGGAACTCCTACAGACAAAAACAAAATTAAAAAAAAGTGTATATCACAGATCAAAAAGTCAGTGCAAATTGAAAACTTTGTTCTTCAAACCACAAGTTAATCTGCAAATATTGAGATAGATATTGCAAAAATAAAGCATAAGGTAAAAACAACCTCAATGATTTATCATACCTCCGAAATTATGAAGTCACCTAAAGTTAATACAACTGAAGACTAGTTCAAATATAAAGTGTCTTATACGGCGGTGAAGAATTTATTGTACAATGTGAAAAAACTTTGTGTTCCCCTCCAGAGATGATAAAAGAAGATCTAAGAATTACAAATTTAAGAACAAGTGGATTTTCATAACAAAGGACTTCCAAGATATAAGTCTACATTATTACATGCATTCAAAAATAACTTTATATAATGTATATACCTCTGAATGGCAAAATTCTGTTTTTTTTGGTATGAAATATGTAATATTAAGGATATCTGATGACAGTATGACATACATTTTTAGTCATGTACTGTCAATGTTCCTAATTACAGACAGCCTTCCTAATTACGGACACAAAACAAAACATATTCTTTAAATTAAAAACACGGCACACAGGATCTAATCTAGAATGGAAGGGCAGTGACCGGCAGAAGGAAAAAGGGAACATTATGAACATCCAAGGGGCACTTTTATTAGAAAAAGGTCAACTTGCGCTTTATTTTGGTGGGTTAAACCTGTGACCCCCCAATACAAGAGTGATTTTTGAAGTTTTTAAAGTGAAATAAATTTTAAAACAAAAGAACGTAGAGGGCAGCGTCCGATCAACAGACTCTCTTTTGGCCTAGATTAGACCCTGGCGCATCTCGTACTGTCAACCAAACTATAATAAAATAAACCTCTAAATCAGAGATAAGCATATTTATTTCAATGCAATAAAATTATATACAGTTAGAATTTATTTTTCTTAATTTCAAAGATTTCTTTTACAACAGTTTCTTCTAAAATTGCCTGTTCTCTTGGGACCCACACACTGTTTTTGTGAGCTCTGTGTACAGTGATAACCATATTAACAGAAAAAAATGGCCACATGTAATATTGGTAATACCATCACATGAAACAGAGGGTTTTGACTGAGGGTATGATTCTAGAAAGTTAATTTCATCATAAAATAAATCAAATATATATATATATATATAAAAAAGTTTTGTATGTCAATCAGAGGAGGAGGACATTTGTAGAGTATATATTAAAATTAGATATCATAATGAAAGGCCATTATGATTCTACATGGTCAATTCTTCACGTGTTGCTGCTAATAATTGCTCTGTCTCACAAAACATTTTATTCAGTTATACATGGAATCTTTGTTTACTTTTTATACCATCAATGAATCTAATAACACATGGTACAAGATATCCTTGTAGGGGATATGCAGTCAGTGTTTTGAATTTCTATTTATTATGGTGATTCCAGTAATAAGGATCATTGACAGTAAAAGTTAAAAAGTATATAATATATATATTATATATATATTGGGGCTGGGGGCAGCTAAATGGCAGCATACAAGCATTCTTGATGTTCGAGCTGAGGAGGAAATTGAGCTGAGCTGTACCTGTCCAAAGCTTAAAAGGCTTTTTTACAACCCACACACACAACTTGTTTAAGCAAAGTCCAAAGACCTTTTGTGAGCCTTAGAAAATCTCAGATATTTTTTCCAAAAAAAATAAAACGTGTCCTTTTCACTCTGCTTACAAAATATTGAGAAATTCAATTTAGAAAAGAATTATCTTTTTCATCTGCATTTTTTTAAAAATCAAATGAAATAAATTATGGTAACAGACCAAATCGATTATAGAAACTTACTATTTTTCAAAAGCACTTTTTCTGCAGTTTATTTTCAAACAGTTGATTGCTGAAGGTATCGCATGCGTGCGTACCATGAATATCTTAGACTGTGATTTGCAAGTGCAATGGCATAAAGGCTATTTTTTGGCTTCACGACGACGATCGGTTTGCATTCCAAACACCTCGCGTATCCGCGATTTGAAAAAGAAAGACAGAGAAAGCGCAAGAGTAGACAAAACAAAGCAGAAATGAATTCTACAGTGGTATCGTCACCTCCTTACAAATCTGCAAGCACTTTTGGTAAAGCAGTTAAAAAAGCTCAGTCAGCATTGCCAAAATCTCCACAAAAAAGAGCTAAGGTTGTTAAAAAACTGTCACTGGATTTAGATATCACTGATACCCCAAATCCCAAGAAAAAGCCTGGGCCTACTGCATCAGATGCTTCTACAATACAAGTAGTGCAATGCTTTTATAAACGTGATGACATTTCTCGTTAAGCACCTGGAAAGAGAGACACCATTGTGGTAAGAGAAAATGGGCAGAAAGAGACAATGCAAAAGCGCCATTTGTCAATGAATGTCAGTGAAGTCTATGCTATTTTCAAAGAAGAGCATCCAGAAGTGTCCATTGGTAAATCAAAGTTTGCAAGTCCACCTCATGTGCTTTTGTCAAGTTCAATGCCAAGAAACGTGTGTGCTTGTAGACAACATCAGAACATTATCCTGATGCTTGAATCATTGCATAAGTTTGATTCTACCTTTCCACTGTATTCACATGAATTTCCTCTAACTATTGTATGTGACAATGCCAATGATATTTGCTGGAATAACATGTGTACTACATGCAAAGATTCTACAAAGTTTCATAATCCTTTGTAAATGGAGCTGCTGAAAATCATTCAATTAAAAATGGTTCATTTGTTGTTATACCGTATGATTATGCTTCATCATCTAGTGGGAAGGTTGTCAGAAAGAAGTTGGCTGCTATTGTTTTAAATGTATTAGAAGATAAGATGGTAGAAGTGCAATACACAATTCCCATTACAAAGAGGAGAGTTAAAATCAACCCACAGGATAAAGGAGTGGTTAATATTGGAGATATCAAGGAGATTTTACCATTTCCCAACTTAAGACGTGGTACCTACGAATTCGAAGGTGATCTCAACATTGACCTGTTCTAATAATATGACTTGATTTGTATCGACATAGTGTTATTTTATGAAGTTGTTCAACTGAAATAGTGTTTTTCCTTCAGTCACCTTTATTCCAGTCTTATAATAAGACCATTAACCTGCTTAACCAATACCCCATAATGTCTGGTCATGTCGTGACGTCACGCTGTGACGTTCACCAGTAATTCATTAAGGGTGTGGCTAATGAAAAATTTTGTTCAAAATTTTTTTTAAGCTACTAAACTAAGGAACAATGTCAGATCTACTTAATAAGTGCTAAATTGACTATTCAAAGAACGCATATATACTAGCTGAATTATGAAGTTGATCAAAAAAGTATAAAACCATTAAAAAAATCTGGTCACGCTGTGACTTTTAATATTTCCTAGCATGGGTAAGAGGCTAACACTCCCATTCAATTTTTTCCCCCTATTTTAGGGTGTACCTAAGATGAGCTTACTAAATTGCAAAAACTAGCCTAAGTAACCATTTGACATAAAAATATTCCACATTTAAGACAAAGATAAAGACAAATGGCTGTTTTAACATAGTTTTCATATGTTTTGGACTTAGGCCTATATTGACAAAAGAAATTATAAAAGCGTGGACTTAGGCCCTTTTATAAATAAATTCAAACGGTGCTAAGTCCCAAAAATAAGAATTTGGTAAGTTTTAAAAATGCCTAAGTCCTTTCCACTGTTTCTATTTAATAGGAGATGATCTATACAAGTTGCAACATGAGGATTCTTAATGGAAAAAAATTATAATAATCATAGCTTTCAGAAAATCCTTACTTCAAGACATTGATATGAGAAGTGGCTTCAGAATAAGGAAAATACTTTAATCGCATTTTTTTCAAAATCACAAAAATGGAATTAGGCCCCTTTAAAATTAAGGCTGCTTGGACTTAGGCCCCTTTGAAATTAAGGCTCTCAGGACTTAGGCCCCTTTAAAAATAAGGTAGCGAATTAAAACTACTGGTCAAACAAATAAATAAATGGTCAAGCAATTTCATACATTCACATGCGTGATCATTAATGTTCAATCACTTACTCAAAGATAACTTTGTACATACACGACCTCACAATTTAAAGGAAATACCAAACTTTGTTTGCTCATAACTCGGTCAAACAAGATGCCATGGAGATGCAACTTGCAAACAAATGTTTTTGCCCATGCAAATATATTAGGTTTTGATGAATTAATTAAATTGCCAGGCAAATCAAATTGCCTGCATGCTCATGTATTTTTTCCTTAAGGACAGTGAAGTAATCTGAAACGAATTTAAAATTCATATAATTGATATGAAGTTGAAACAAATTGGATATCTAATCAATAGGAAACTTTAAAATTCTAAACTGATGCATCAACAGATAAAACTGTATTTGTTATGTCGTGTGTTGATGAAGTGGATATCACAAATATGTGGTGTTGAAGTATTAAGAAAAGAATTATATATACAAGATAATACACATAAATTAAAATCAGTGATTATTATAGGTAGTGAAAATGGCTGTTTCATTTCTTCGTTGTTCTCTATCCTAATGTTACAAATATATCCATAAAACCAAAGAATTTGATTAGCTCATCTTCCTGGCAAACTAATAAAATAAAATTTTTGTTAAATTCAGCAGTGTTAGTTGAATCCTTGATCAATTAAAATGTTTCTTTATCAACATTTTCTGGAAAATACCTGTTACTTTCAACTTATTTGCTTTTAGTATGAATGCAGTTGACCGGATCTTCTCTAAAGCAGTGAAAGAGGAGAAGCATTGTGAATTAGCAAAAAGACGAGAAAAATTACGAGAAATGTTATCAAACGAAAATAAGCTGTTTCAGGTTTGTGACTGAGATTAGTACACATCACTGAAACTGTGTGAAAATAATGAAGTTTTTTATCATGTTTGTTCTATCCTTTTCAAAGGAAGTTTTAAAATTGTTGGACTTACACTGTATAAGTTTTACATGGTGAGAGCTAGTAAGTAACCTTGAAACAGAGAAAAGAAAGAAGCTATTTCAAAGTAAGCCATGACAACTGTCAGTTGAACAATTAAACAGTGAGCAAGATTAGTATCTTCATGATGTTGTTGTCTTCTTTTGAACATGAATATTATTTCTTCATTTAGAAGGAACTGAAGGAAATCAAATTGAGTTATGGTAGTTTGAAATTCTTGGAAATGCAAAAACGGTAATATTAAGCAGTTTTTCAATGGATTGCTATCATCATAAATTATACTGTTTCCCATTGTATTTGCAAATAAAGGTACACAAATATACAAAACATTTACGAAAGTTTCTGTAGAGTGAAATTTGTTGTTTTTAAAGGGAAATTAAGCCTTTATCAAAAACTTTTTATATTAGCTGCAGAAAGGTCTCATTAATCTTCTGTGATCATTATATAAAAGTTATTTTAAATGATAAATTATACTCAGTTTTCCGTTATTTAGTATCTAACAACGGACGCCATTGCAGTGCTTGAGATGGAAATTTTGACGTCACAGCGCGATCGCTGTTTTTGTAAAGATTACATAAACTACAATATTTTGTTTTTGTTGATGAAAGTTATTAAATTCTTCGTGATATAAAACCTTTATTAAAAAGTATTACGTTTTAGATTTATAACAGGTATACGTGCGTAAGCGAGTTTTTAAACAAATGTGTATATTTTGGATGTATAAAAATGAAATCTTCGGTAATGACTGTTTTTATTTTTCTTGAGTCGTTGCTGATAAACTTATTTTACATTTATATGTTGATGAATGATAAATATTTTCGTGTTTATGTTGTTTTTCTACCTTTTCTCGCATCTTTAGAACATAGGCGTAAAAAACATGCCATCGTGTGCTGCCTACGTCTGATATTACTGCAAATGAAATTCGCTCTGTGACGTCATGATATTTATAACGAAAGCTGTAATGGCGATTTAACTTAGTTGTTTTTTTAGCAGTTTTTTTCATTTGGAATACCTTTTATACATAAAAAGGTGTTCCTGTAGGATAAATGAAGTATTTCATGCTCAAAATCAGAAAAGAAATTTTAAGGCTTAATTTCCCTTTAAAAGATTTTCTGGTCTAGTTTGTGTTTTTTTTACTTGTAGGATTGATGCACTCAATGCTGAAAAAGAAAACCAAAGAAAAGAAGTTAGGCTACAATTGTCAATATTAATATTTATACATAATGTATTTAAGCACAACATCATAAATCACAAATCCGAAATCATACAAAAATTACAATCGTGTGCAAAAGGGTTTTGATAGAAGACAGAGCCCTCAAGTCTGTTTAAGGCCTACATTAAATCCTGGTTGTTTTGAATCACAATTTTGTTATAACCTTCTAGGTAGCTGATAAAAAGTTACATGAACATTGGAGAAACAATGATCCACGGATTCGAGAAGTATGTTTGATGTTGTTTCAGCTGTAATGAACAAAAATGTTTTGGAATTGTATTTTGAAGACATAAATAAAAAAAAGTGTTCGATGTCAAGTGACTTGGTTGTAACAGTGTGTTTTGATTTGAACTTAACTTTGGACTATAATGTAACACTATTTGGTCAAAGGATGTTTTCACTATGCATGTTTTCACTGAAATCTATCAAAATAATGTCAACAGCAAGTAAAATTTACTGAAAATTTAACAAATATTCAGCACCAAATTTACGCGGTCTAAACTATTTTGTAAAATTGGAAATGATTTTCAGTAATTGATACTAAATTTCATTTCCAATGCTTTGTAGATTTCTGAAAGTATACCTTATTTTTTTTGCTTGTAATTGTAGTTGTATGTTTAGATGGTAGGTGATAGGAACAGAAAAAAGGTAGTTGTGTCATGGAAAGATCAACTTGAAGAGAAAGAGAGTGTAAGTAATCATTTTCTGTAAACTTTTCAACTGTTTAAATGCTTGATAGCATGAAGGTGTCGTGATCATTAATCATCCTTATCTCCACAGTTGTTTATGATTTTAGACGCAAGCATTTGAAATTTGTCTCGAAAAGTATTTTAATTTGTTTTAAATTTTCCATTATACCATTGGTTTTTTAGTATTATATTATATATTTTGTATTTAAAAATTAAACGTTTCATAATTCATTTTATTCAAGGAAAATCCATCATCATGCATTTGATTTTCTATTCTTTATTATGATTTGAGAATTGTTGAGTGACAGAGGAAAAACTTTCTTGATTTCAGGAGACCTAATGCCATTAAGTTGATGACTTTTGTTTATTTGTTTATGTTTATCTTTTTCATTTAGGCACGGAACAACATGAGGGCAGAAGAACAAAGGTAAAGAATTAATTACCTACTTTAAATGGAGGATGTATTTTTAGCATTTCTGAATGTAACTCAAGTTGGTACTATTACATTTGTCAGACTTGATGAAATGGCACGCCTTCAACATCAGCAGGCCGAAGCAGAAGAGAAAGAAAAGGCAATAGAGTTGAGCCGCAGAAATGAACGAATTGCGACAGAACTCAGAGAACAAATGGCTGCATTGCATAGGAAAGAGAATGAGGCCAAGATGTTGAAGGCTGAAGAAACAAAATTAAGATTACATAATCAAGCACTTAATGAAGCCGTGTGTTTTTTGTTGTTTTTTTTTGTTTATTGATGTTTTTTTCTTTTTGTTTTCTGAAAAAATTGTTTGCAAGGTCAGTCTAAATCTCACCAACATAGAAATTAAGACCCAGAGGTTGAGGATTGTTGCTGAGAAACTATTATCTATTTATCTATTTAAAATCATATCACAAGGATGATTGAAAACATTATCCCTGTTTCAGAAACTTGCACAATACCAAAGATTATAAATTATAAATTTCTATATTTTCTTGTTATTTTCTGTAAATGAAGTGTATATCTTGTTTTAGGAAGAGAAGCGACGAGCATATGAAAACCAAAGAAAGAAATATGAACAAGGGTACGAATCAAGAGATAATTTTATATTTGGATCAATTGGTGCCTTGTTTTGCCTCACTTTAGAATTTGGTAGTTTTTGAAGAAAATGACACTATGAAAGTAAAGGGGCAAAAATAAAAAATATACTTGAAGTATAAGCATATAAATGTTTGTTCTTGAGAAGTTATTTTTTTACATTTTAAAGATACATAAGACAAGAAACTGGTGACAAGATGAATTCAGAACTTTAGAAATTTAAATGTATACCAACTATCTTAAAAAGATAAAATACCGTTAGATTTGGGAAGTAAGGTTTCTGTGAACCATATTTGTGAGTTGGTGGATTCTATTTTTTCAGGCGAGTTCTTATCCGTCAGTACAAGCAGCAATTGCAACGAAAAAGTCAGCAAGTCCAAGAAGCACTGGTATATTCACAACAATTCTCCTAAAAATTCATTTGAATCAAATCATTCAATAATTTTGTGGTGTAATTTGTTATTTATTTTCTTTATTAGAAAATGGATTTACAAATACTGCAAGAAATAGCTGAAAAGGTAATGCATGTTTATGTTGAATTCTCATGAAACTATTCGTGAAATCTTGTCTTTGAACTACATGCAGTACATGCAGTATTCATAAAACCTTACATGCAGTATTTCCACAACACTAGATTAAACTTGATTTACTTCTTTCTAAAATTTAAAATTTTCCCTTGAAAATATTACAAGAAAAATGAGCATTAATAGATTTTTGGATGTTTTTTTGGTTTCCTTTTCTTCTTCACACCAATGACTTGGAGGAACCACTCAATGACTGGATTTGCTTTTCAGGAAAAAGAAGAAGAAGAAATAAAATCATCCCGAAGAGAAAAAGCTAAAGCAGATGCAGCTTATATGCAACAGGTACTTCAAACGTCGTCGTTAGGTTCTTTCTGATAACTTGAAATACAAACACTTGATTTCGTTGTTAAGGTCGTTTCGGAACAACTTCGCTTGGAAAAAATGCGAGAAGCTGAACTGGATATGATGTTTCAGTAAGTGTGACCCCTGCCCTTTCATGATGGAATTGCGAATATGTTTGGTACTGTCATTCAAACATGATTTTGTTGTTGTTAGAGAAGAAGCCATGCGTCAATGGAGAAAACGCGAAAGTGAATGGGAACGAGAGAAGATAGCAAGGGAGAGATTGATGAAAGCAGTATGTCGTTTTTGTTCAGGTTTTCTTGATACACACTTTTTTATATAAGAAAAATTTAGAAATATAAGTCGAGCTTCTGAATGTTCTCTGTATGAGTAATCCAATAACATAATCATAATCTGTTCCAACCTGGATATTCTTGTATAAGCAAGCACTATGAAGTAAGATGCAGTTTTTTGTTCAGGTTTCTTGATACACACTTTTTTAGCACTATAAGATGCAGTTTCCAAGAATATTTTTCAGGATGTTGACCAGAAAGATAAAATGACCCCAACCAAAGAAAGGTCAATAGATGTTAACGCTGCCTTCTCCCTGTTAATGCTACCATTTCCCTGTTAATGCTACCATTTCCCTAAGTGATCACAAAACTTGACGACGATGTATTTATCGTACGAATTGAATAACTTTTAATTACATTCAAAATAAGGCTTTGGCTTCTTTCATGTAACGAAAATTTTGATAGTTGTTTGAACTAATCAAATGAGTTGTGTTGTAGTGCACTGTATTCGTATTTGCCGTGTTTCGCCGTGTAGTTATTGTAAACAAGTGTAGCGGTACTTCTTTCCTCTAACTCTTCATGCTTACGAGTTGAGGTAGCTGAACCTAAAGTATTAATCTTAATATTTTGGAAAATGTGAGTCTTGGTGTGCTGATATCCTTTATTGATCTTTATTGATCTTTATCGATCGTTAAATTTCATGAAGGTATTGGAAGAGCGACAACAACAAATCGCAGAGAAAATGGAAGTTTTGTATGAGAAGCAAAAAGAAACGGTCGAAGAACGTGAACGACTTTTACAGAATATAGAAGAACATCAGTTACTCACGCACCGCGAACAAAACGAAAAGATAACAAAGAAAAAACAAAGGGAAGAGGAGATCATGGAACAGGTTTGTAGTTCTAAGGACGTATTGTTTCTGTGAGTCAATAGGCTGTCCTCGAAATTCGACACTGGTTTAACCGTGTGATTATTGCTACTCAGTTGAAAACGTTTATCATTATCCTAACATATGTTCCAAAACATCCGGGTACTTATTTCCATTCAACGCCTTCTATTGTTTCTTTTCAACGCCCGTTTTTGTTTGGAGGCGTGAATCACACAATAGTGATATGAATAACGCCACCATTACTTTCCCTTGACTTTATGGTTATGATGTTGTTATGATGTTGTACTTCGCGTATTATCAAGGAGTTTTCTCAAAACTTATCTCAACCTCATTTCTATCAAGTGAAGTTTTTTAGTATGAAAGAGAACTAGCATAGAAAAATGCAGAAAATGCTCGATGGTGAGAGAAGGTTCTATCTCTACCATGAACAATATGTCATTGTTTTAGATCACAGCCCGTGAAACTGAACGTGAACGACTGAAAAGGTTGGAAGAAGAAGATCTCATACAAAAAAGGTGAACACTTCTATTCATTAGATTTCCAGACAAGCGTCACGGCTTAACGAATCAACTTTTGTTCTTTTCAAGCAACTCGATTTATCCCTCTTTGTTCTGTGCTGATGTGATCATAACTATAGAACATTATGTGACGTCATAACGTTAAGAAGAACAAAAAAAATAACACTAAAGAATAACGTTTATAATGTTTTACGGTTTGTTATTAAAATACCCTGGAACGTCACATATAGTGAAAATGAACTGGAAACCAACCATAAACAAGCTTCAGATGTAAATTATAAGCAACTTGACAGATGATCAAATCTAAAGTTTCTTACACATAAATCATGAATTTTTTTCTTTTCCTGAGCAGAGCTGAAGGAGCACGATACGAAGCCATGTTGGGACAAGAAGAGCAACGGCTGCAAACCGAAAATTACTCTCCTCCACAGGTATGTATTTAGATTAACATTCATCTCTTAGTGGTGTTCACATGGATAAAAACAGCCCGGCAAAGCAAGCCTTCTTGGTTTACAGGAGATATTGAAAAAATTATTTCAGCCCAGTTTGTGACAAACCGAATTGGAATTGAAACACTTCAGTCCAGATAACCACGTGACTTGTTGCAGCCAGCTTTGCAGGGATGCTTTTTGCCATGTGAACGTAAGGTAAAATTTCAAATTTTTATAGATTTCTCGGTGGATATTTATTCTTCTATGCGCATTTTTTTTCTTTCAGTCGTTCAGACGGAAACGAGTAGCTTTCACATGATGTTCAAAATAATGAAAGACACCGTATTGATTAAATGGGAACCAAATATCGTCTTTGTCACCAATGCATTTATAATCATTACCTGAAACCACTTTATCAAACTATCAGTTGGGAACGAAGTTAAATAATTGACAAAACCTACTGTCTGCGTGTTAATTACGCGTGTTGGATGTTTGATGTGTAAGAGCTATTTGCCATATGGTGTAGTCAAACTTCATAGTTGAAGCCTCTTCTCTTGTTCGCTTTCTCCCTAATTCGAGTTGTGGTATATTGATTTGGTAGCCTGAATCTTCGACCTAATGTAACATTGGAACATATTTTTCGTTTCTCGGCTATTTCTCGCTGATTTTTTTTGGTGATTTCGCAAAGCATGTCGGGTTGAATTCATTGTTTGTTTGTTTTTAAATTAAAATTTTGTGTGGATAATATGATGTAAATTATGTTTTTGGTATGTGAATATATACGATTGAACATTGTATTGAAGTCTCGATCATCCTACCTTCATGAATGAAAGTCTGATATTTTTATTTGAATGAGTAAGGCATTGTGTATCGCTAGCTTTTACCTAACCATAAACAACAAAGTTTCGACCGCAAGTTAGTAGCGATTACATCTTGCTGGACAAACGTGAAGACAAGCTGTACGTAAGGTGGTGTTGTATGCTTCTTTATGAATTTCTACCTTCCATTAACTGTCTGCAAGTTTAACTGGGGTTCAACTAGCAGTAGAGGAATGGCGTATTAATGCGTGCCGCTTTTGAAGATGCATTAGACACAGTGCCGACATCAGGCGCGTTCAAAGATTACAGTAATTGAACCAGTTCATTCATTTACGGATGTTTTTATACGCTACTGAAGGAACTTAATTTGCCCAAATTACACGTCTTAACAGTGTGTAATCACAGGAAGAAATACTTAAATGATGTATTCCTAATGAGCGTATTTAGGCTCCTTTTACACTATAACATTGTTCACCAACCTTTCATTTCCATGTCCTCAATGTAAGCCATATTACAATGTTTGTTTTGTTTTATCAAATGACGTCACTCGCAAATGTATAATAGATAAGTTTCAGTCTCACAAAGATCAAATATTTTCTTGTATAATGTAATTCGACAAACCTGTATAAGCGACAAGTAGGGGGGACAATTACCAGGTCCTGTTTTTACCGGATTCAATCATTTAATGTCATTTAAGTAAGGTCTGCATTTTTATTTTTTTTTCCTCTTTCTTTCA
Source organism: Turritopsis dohrnii (assembly GCA_027922465.2). NCBI lineage: Eukaryota > Metazoa > Cnidaria > Hydrozoa > Anthoathecata > Oceaniidae > Turritopsis > Turritopsis dohrnii. Next base: position 1,740,715 of record BQMF02000004.1, read on the forward strand.
AATCTATCGATAAAAAAGGCAGACTTGTTTGTGATCTAGCCTGTGTTTAAGTGCGTTTTAAATGCTTTATAGGGAGACCTAACCCTAACAGGTCATAAGCGTAAACCACGGGGGTGAAAATATTCTAAGGAGTCATTATATTCTACTACAGAGTTTCTCGGTTTTTTCAGGGTCTAAGACCTAGGGTCTGGTTACAAATAAACAGGATGCTGACATATGAATCAAAAAATAGTTTTTTTGTTTGAAATAAAAATAAAAGTAAAAGATCTATTTAACAGAAATTGATCCATACATACATCACATGATCAGACATCACTTGAATTAAGCCAATTAGAGCTGTCAAAGAACTTGAATTAAACACACCTTACTATGTAATGATAAATTTAGATTCTTTGGCACTTTATTATACCCTGCTGATAACAAAATTCATCTTTTGTGTTGCTAGGCGTTAGTACTCTCTTAAATAAAGTTTCTAAAGAGTATATGTATAGTTGAAAGGTACAAGGTCGATGTCGCAGTTGAGATTCATATCTTCGTAATCTATAATACTGTGGCAGACACAAGTAATTAAGAACAAGATTCGCTTGATGTAAACACAACAGTTAACCATTGTTCTTATGATGTTTTTTTTTCGTTCTGGTTGATATTTTTAGCGATTAACATCTTCGAAAACGTTCTAAAGCATCAGACCGTCAACCATGATAGAACTTTCAAAGTTATTCTTTTTGTAGAGTTAATGATGGTACGTGAGATATGAGGAGAATCGCAAGCGTCATAACGATATTAGCTGTTTTACTGGACAAAGGTAAGTGTCTTTTCTTGTTCTTAGCCGTTATGAAATTTTGCGTTTAATTTTTCTTATTTTCCACTGTGTGATGAATCCCAAATCCTTTTGTGACCAAAAAAAATGAAGTTCTTCGTGTAAGTGGATGTTAAAAGATGAACGGCAACAGGTCCAAAGACATAGTAAATTCTCCTAGCTAGGACTTTACAGTTTAAGATATCTATCTCTTGATAGTAGTGAAAAAGAACTGCATCTTTTTAGTAGGTCTCATCTCTTCCCTTATGTTTCCTTGTATACAGAACATTGTTTTCTTTGGTCGTTTTCATAATCTTCATCCCATGTCCTATACCCCCAACGAAATCAGTCCATTTTCAAATGACTCTATTAACACATAAAAAACATAGCAGAAAGTATTTTCAAAATGAACATTTGTTTTCTTGGAAATAATAACTGTCAGAATAACATAAAGAGGGAGTAGATATTCCCAAAATAGATAAGTGGTTTTTTTTAAGGGTTTTTTAAGTTAGAGTGACATCAGGTCAAATAAAATCATCAAATTTGCAACAAATAAGGAATTTCTACCTATAGAACATCTTCGAGGTTTTCTACGTAAGGAATACTTAAAGTCCGGTAATTTATTGGTCATATATTTTTGTTACTCCTCAAACCTAATGTGGTTACACCCGTGGTTTATTTCAAATGACGATTTATGTCCGTAACTTTCAAGATGGCTGTGATTTCTTTTGATATTTGAAAAGTTTTAATTCTTTTTTCAGTTAACATCTAACTAAACATCTAATTAAACCTCGATATTCATCCCACACACATCGGTCTTGAAGGTGGCATAAACCCATTAGTTATCCAAAACAAGTCAAAACGGACTAAACATTATAATATTAGGAGCTATAAATAGAAACAATATATTGAAACAAGTTTAAGATTTTGACGGAAATTCGTGAAAACTGCTTCCGAAAATAGAATTTTCCTCAGCCTTAATTCCACCTCACACAAACACATGTAAATGATAGTCGTAGCGATAAGGACGATAATTTACGAGCTGTAAACATATGTTACTAATACATCATTTCAGAAGTTTTGTTACTATGGTATCTAGTTACCATGGTTACATAGTTGTTTGGAAATCATGTTTGCTCTTAATCACACTCTCTTCCATGTTGCTTTTAATCACAGATATACGAACATCATTTCATGTGGGGAGAATTGTTTGAGAATAAACTCGCGGGTAATAATCGAGACATTTTCAAATCTTTTTAACGAAATTGCATTAAGGTTCGTTTACAGCGCTCCATTATTGCAAGCCAAGATTGACATTAATCCCCACACACAAAAATGGCGCTTCATATGTACCAAGTTACGTAGAACTAAAGCGATGTCAGGGTGGTTTAAAAGACTCGATTATCCACAACTGTCAACCAACAAGAATTCAAAAACTAGAATTGGATGTTCGAGACACGCATGGTAACCCTGCTTCAATACAATTAGATAACCACTTAGAATGCGAAGAGGCTTGCGTGTGTGGTCCTTGTGGTGATAAACGAAGTATTCCTCAATGTGAACCAGGCTTTATGTAAGTATGCAAACAGAATACGGACTACACTACCACTGCGAATCACAAGTTGTTATTGAATAAAATGAACATTTTTCTTCTTCTTAAAAACCGTTTTGCAGAAGTAAAATACTTTTCTCTGAAGAAATTTCTTCTTCCTTGCAGGTGGAGTGAAAATACTTGTAGGTGTGTCCACCCATGTAAATCATTTTTAACCAATGATATTTCATCAGAACAAAAAGGTGGGTCTTTCATATATGAACTCATATTCACTCGATGACATATTCAGCGCGGAGCGGAGTAGCTTTGTTTTAAAATAAATTACACCATAAGCGTCCACAAACAAGTTAGATCAAGTGTAACTTTTTAAAAGTGGAATATTCCGCAAGCTAATCAAAATCATTTAATTAGTGATCACGTTATCACGTGAAGACAAGAGTAGCCGCTCCGCGCTGAAGGTTCCGCCTAGTGAAAACCGGGCTTTTTATCATCCCAATCTTACAGAGACACTTTGTTATTTTTGCCTGGGTTAGCGAGAATGTTCTTGTGTATTCTTCTTGCAAGCAATTTGCATTTCATCTACACCATCGCCACATTATTACTTATAGGAGAGTATCCCAGCTCTACCCAGCTTGTTCCCAGGCCCATCCAACTCGTCATACCCAATCCTTACCCACTATCTTTCAGTTGTCATAGTTGTAAATTTCGATTTTAGAATCACTTGAAGAAAAATCAAAAGGGGATTTTGGTTTCAACAAAACACAGCTTGCTCTTATTATGTGCGCTGAGTTTCTCACCATATGCATTATCCTTTTCGTTTCAAAAAAATCAATTGAATTCTTTAAGAAAAGAAAACAATCCAAGCTGACATCATTCTCGAACGATGTTTCATATGCTACCTTAGAAAATACCAGTATAGACTTAAAACGTTATAAATTGTCAAAGCTGTAGATTCAAGCTCATGTGTTGCCGTTCCGTTTGGCGAGAATACCACGTGACACTGAGAGCACTGTTAGAAAGATTATGTTATCGTTATCGCTGGTTCTTCATATATGATTGAGTGATCGATAATGACGTCAGGTGTGGAAGCTATGCTGATCCACTGCATGTTCCAACATACTTATTAAATGTTATGGTTGTCCTCGCGGTTTGTTGAACCGTTTACATTTCATAGTCAAACCCTCTGGAACGCTTATGACAGATTTGATATTATCTTGCCAAGAAGTACAAAAAGTAATACAGTTGCCACTCGATATGTGGAACCTCGGATAAGCAGGACCATTTTCCCCAGTTCTTTAGATTTACCTTATCAAACTCTCTTGGTTTTTTCTTTAGATTTACCTTATCAAACTCTCTTGGTTTTTTCTTTAGATTTGCCTTATCAAACTCTCTTGATTTTTTCTTTAGATTTGCCTTATCAAACTCTCTTGATTTTTTCTTTAGATTTGCCTTATCAAACTCTCTTGATTTTTTCAGATAATTCATTGGAACATTCGCTGAGTGGAACCATTTTTTTCAATCCCTTGAAAGTTCCACTTACCAACTGTAATTTATTTTTTCATAGAAATTCGTATTTCCATGTTGAATGCCAGCACATGAACAACTTAAACTCCAGAGACACGTGTTATAATTTTGGAGGACTGGGTCCAAATAAGAAGTCATAAATCATAACAGTAGATGTATATGCGCATGCGCGATTGGCGTGTTAAATTAGTTTTTCGCAACCATCAATATTCTTGATGAATTTTCCTGAACTTTTTTCACGTCTTTCTTTCTTAACAGTGGTAGTTCATGTTTAACTTTCTAATTTGTTGATAATCTCAATGATACCCTTCATCCGTCTCTACACGTAACTACTTTCCCACCAACAGAATATCAAAGGCTGCAAATTGCGTAAAAAGTAGAGGCAATTTTCCAAAGGAGAGAGGGGGGTATCATGGCAGAATATTAATAACATCGCGGTTATGGATGTATCAGATGCTCTATATTTTTGATTTGACTGGTTATAAGTTGAATATTTGAGGTTGAAATACGGTATTTAGTGATAGTATTACTGAGACAGGGAACATACTCCACTTTGAAACAAGGAATTTTATTTTTTAACAACTCAAAAATATCAAAGCTCAAAAACTAAAACTTTATGGGTAAAAACGTTTTCAAACTTTTGTTCGTCTTCGAGAAAGCTTCCGTCTTTGAAAATATGAAATCATTGAAATTCAAAAGTTTTTCATGCGAACAAGGACAGGTTTCAAAACACCTATTAAGAAGCCTAAACAAAATTCCAGACATGAATAGGAGGAGATCGAGAGATTTAGATTAAAAATTATAATTTTTTTAGTTTCCAACTTGTATATTACGATGGTAAAAAACAACTTCAAACCCAAGGATGGCAGCGAAGCGTCTGTATGTCGAAAAGGAAAGGGAACTGGGACCGATGTTGGATAAAAACTTTTTTTAGAGCATTCAATCAAGAAACTAACCTTGCCATTTGCGACAATTTTTTCACGACCTGGGCTCGAAGTCGATACGCACCAGTTAATATTTTAACAGAGCAGTGCGAATATTAATAACACACTGTAAAAATGATTTTTCTAATATGTTAGTTGAGAATTCGCACTAACAAGAAAAAAAATTCCTGTGTAAAATGCAGGTGCTTTACATAAAGAAAAGTCACCACTCTCCATCGTTGATGTTTTTTTCAATTTCGTTCACATGTTCGGGTGAACATAAAGAGTTCTTTGCTGAACAACAATAGGGAGCAGTAGTGAAGAACAATAGCAAGTTTAAAACTAAAACTAAAATAAATATTATAAAGTAAAAAAGAAAGTTTTGAAGATGAAAAAACGAAAAGTGTTATCGCTTCGTTGTATATTACGTTGAAGCAGTATGTGGATACCAGCTAATGATTTGAAGAATGAAACAAAGGAGATATATTTTGAGTAGGATTGTTTGCGTATCAATGGATGACGTAATGTTAGCATTCCTTTTTTGTGATCACCAAACTTTGTGGTTGAAAGTTTCTTAATTCTGTTTGAAAAAACGAGACAACGCAGGAAAATATGCTCGATAACTCAAACAGAAATGACAAATTTTCAGGTGCGGACTATCAATACTCGCGATTCGGTATGTATACACCACGTGTCTCTGTACTGCTACCAGTAATATTCCCAACAATACACAATATGCAAGATATGACAGCTAGTATCAGGTACTGGAAATTTGGGAGTAGTTTTGTGCTCTGCATTTTCAAAACCTGCGTGGTTTTGTGTTGTGTGTAGTTTTGTATCGTGTGAGGTGATAGGAAGACATTATGGTTTCTTTTAGCTCTTTTTGATTATCGTTTCCATAGCAACAAAAAACACCTTTTTCTAAAGGTTTCTCCCCACAAACAAGGTACCTCAACTAAACTCATTTGAGCAACTTCGTTATCACAGCTGTTTTGCATACTTGATATTAAGCGATGTCGAAAAAGCACTGGTGAAGAGGATGTATAAAGCGATATTAATCGCGTTAATGAGGAGTGTTTTTTCACCTTGTTTGAAATGTCTTTATTGAATATAAAAGCAATAAAGGTGAGATAATTTATAATGTAAACACATGTGAGTTATCATGTCTACTGTTTTAAGAACGAAGATAAAACAGATCTGAGGGTGAGACATACGAACGAGGGCAGAGGGTGTTAATATCGTCAGGAGATTACACTGGGAAAGCAATTATGGGTGCATCTACACAACGTCGTACCCAGACTTTCTAGCTTTTTTCGATTTATAGTTCGATATATCGCAGCATTTCTTGCTATATCTTGAATATTTCATAAGTGACGTTAGTATAGAAGTAGTTGTCACGTGATCACAACAACAAGTTGATGACAGTCTACCAAACTCTTGCAATGTAACATATTCCAAAAGCAGCGGAAGATTTGAACTCGAAATTTAACTTAAAATTAACTGGAAATGATTTAGGAACCGCTTGAGCTGATAACTCGAAAGGCTGTGCATAAAGGCTGGTTTCCATTTAACTGCATTTTACGGTGTGGCGCAAAAAGCTCAAGAGCATTTTTCTCTTTATAAATATTTATTTCCATTGAGCGTCACTTTTCTTTTATAAGCGTATCTCTTTAAGTATGACGTTTGCACTGAAAAAGAGATTGCTACTACTTCATAACCTTAAAGTGTCTGCTTTGTTTATCTTACGTTTACGTCGCAGACAAAAATACAAAACTACGAAAACGAAGAAACTATGGATGAGAAAACTATTACAAGAAAGACGTTCAAAGGGACTGTTCAGAATTTTGGTTAAAGATCTTATATTGTTGATCAATAATATTTTTAAGGCCTTCAGGATGTCAACAGTAAGATTTGAGGAATTACTTTCTTGGGTGGCTCCCTCAATTTCAAAATCATCATCAGAAAATCTTCCTGATGTTCTTTGCCGAGAAAATTACGTAATGTTTACAAAATACTGAACAAAGATTGGCTATCAGTCATGAGAGAAAAAAACAACGTCGCGAAAAGTAGAATATATTCAACGTTGCCGCTAAACTCAAGAGAAATCTTGAAGAGCATAAATTCTCTCGGTCAGCGGTATTTTTTGTAAGCTGCTCGTGCGCCATGAAAATGCTCTTGAGCTTTTTAGGCTACAGCAGAAAATGCAGTTAAATGGAAACGAGCCTTTAACTCGCATGTTTGTCGACGCTTTGAACGTTCGAGTTCTGGAGAGTTTGGCTCGTCATCAACATAACTGCTCTTGGGAACTACCATAAAATGTTAACTCATGGTTTAGAAAAACATCAAAGGATTCCGACTACTTGCAGCACGTTTCTGAAGTGTCGAAGAAAATGTTTTCAATGAATACGTTGTGAAAACGTGACGGTATATCCTTGTTTATGCGACAAAACGACTAAGGCATACAAAGAGAAAGACGTTGTACAGAACTCATTGAAAGAAGTTGCAGAACCTCTTGACTTTGTTGAAGATGGCGTGTACAAAAAATTAACTCATGGTTTAGAAAAATAAACCAGCTCAAGTAACTCAAGTTAACTCATAGTGGAAACCAAGCTTTAGAAAATAAATAAATTATTAAATGACGTCATAAAACAACTATATAAACTTCATAAAAATACTATTAAGGTTTTCAAACAAATGTTTCATTGCTAACACAGATACAGTTTCTTCTTCTTCAAACCAAATTTCTCAAATGTCATCCGCAGGATATTTATCCGTGACGTGACGTACATACCAACAAATAAAACGAGGGATTCTTTTACATTGTGTGTGTGAACCAGGTCTCTTTTTAATTAAAAAAGGCCGTCAGTTATGTAAACAAGAGAGTGGTTGATGCAATGTTGAGGTTGGATTAGAAGAAAATTTCTCGTGATTGATTTCAAGTTTTCAATTATAATAAATGCGTTTTAATCAGAACTGAAAGATGATATTTCTAATCGTGTATTTCCCTTGTTGTTTTCGTGACATAGTACACACAAAATACCTTGAAATACTTACAACAACCTAAAGTCAAAATGAATGGTTTATTTGATAACATGGGATGCTTTCAAAAGATTGCCATCATTTGGCGGTTAACTTAATTGGAGAAATATCTGGATAATTACCTCGATGAGCCAATACATTTCCCAGCGTAAAACCATTTAATTGTTGATGTTATGAGACATGGATGAATAGTGTGGGATAGCAGATTGATTGGATGATTAAGAATAAAAAGGAAAAAAATGCACGCGTGACGTCATTCTTTTCTCCAGAATTTGCCGAATCACATAATGTTTTGTTCATACTATACATGAAAAAATCCACGCTTTCTTTAATTTGAACCCTAATTGTCATATCGCTTTCCAACTTATTCGTCGTTTTGAACTATCTTTCATCACTCCCACCACGCAACGAACCTGAAATTATTGGTCAGAAATAAACGATCACTATACGGTGTGAACCAGATTCATGGTGACAACATTCTTAAAATATCTACTCCCATATCTCATAATAATATTATCAACTGTATGTTCCTTAATTAGTTTGTCGATTTTTTTATTGTAGATCTAGTACACAAAAACAATAATAAGTGAATTTGAAAATCTAATAGACACCCTATCTATCTATCAACGAATGGCGGCAGCTAATTATAGCAATATAATACAGACCAGATGATGTTTGATGACGCTGATACAGATCTTTGCTTGGACGCGGCACGGAAAGAATTGAACGAACAAATCGATACCAGACTACTTGATGTGGAAGCTCTGCGTGAACGTATAAAACTCAGACCAGATTTATTGTTTACAAGAGATGATGATGAGTTCTTAATTCGATTTTTACGGTCCCGAAAATACGATAAGGACAAATCCTTCCAACTGCTTCTCAACTATAATCAATTTCACAGAAAACATTTAGCCTTTTTCAAAACATTAAAAGCCTCTCATTTGCGCCCAGTACTGGAAGACGGCTTGCCCATGGTCTCCCCGATTCGGGATCACCTGGGCAGAAGTTTAATCTTTATGTTAGCGGGAAATTGGAACACGAAGTTGTACTCTTTTGAAGATATTTTGAGAGCTTTGTACCTAACTGTCGAATATTTGATTGAGAGCGAAAGGACTCAGTTATTCGGTGTCGTCCTTGTTATCGACTTCACTGGATGGAAGTTAGGTGATATGCAGTTAATGAACAGACAACATTTAGCGGATGCCATAAAAGTCTTTCAGGATTGTTTTCCAGCTCGCTTTAAAGGAATACATTTCCTTAACCAACCGTGGTATGTTCGTGTGACACTGACGTTGATAAAACCTATGTTGAAAGAAAAAGCCCTCAGTCGAGTAAGTGAAACAACTCTCCTTATAACGAACCAAGTGTAATTCGTTTTTTCGCAATATGTTCATCTGACAAATCGTTTTCATCAGACTTAACGTTCTGAAATGTGTGGAAATGTGCAAACCCCGAGTTGAGTGGAAAACCCAGATAAGTGGAACACCCAGATAAGTGGAACACGCAGTTTTGTAGTTCTATTGTATTTTACAGTCCAGTTTTTACAATATGTATATTGTATATGTTTATACAATATGTATTTTACGTAGCCGTCTATTTCTTTCACAGGAATGAACTTTCGACAGCATAGGGAAGGATGTAACCTAGTGGGCAAATTTGTTATAAGAATACTGCGAAGGAGTGCATTTCTACAGAAATATTCACATTTTTTCAATACAAATGCTCTTCATCGCAGTGAGTTTGGATGATTTTGCCCGCTGGGGAATTTTAACATCCAATGAAGTAATTTGTTGTTATTTCTTTAGATGTACTTTCATGGCAATAATATATTAGCACTGCAAAAATACATCCACGCAGATGTTTTACCGAGAGAGTTTGGAGGCAACTTGACCGTAGCAGATAAATCTTGGTTGTATAACGCTTTGTATGAGAGACAGGTCAAAGAAGAACAAAAGGAAAAACGGAAACAAACAAAACGAAACAAATACTTCAGGTAGCGACGAAACAGTGTAGCATCGAAAGAAACGATCACTGCATCGTATCGTAAAACAGCCAGCCACATGAAAAGTAACGCTCAACGTCAAATTGGCTTGTAAATTCTCCATTCGTCTCGTGTAAATTCTCAGTTTGTCTCGCAAACTATCGCAACAACGCGTAAAAATGTTTTCGATAATATAGTAACAGGTCGATGTAAGATGATTATCAAAGAAATCATCATGTACGTATGACTCACAGTGTGATATCGGTGTCGATAATCCAAACAAATGCCGTCACGTTTCAACATGACGTCGCTGTCGAACATCACATGATGGGTAGATTCACGTCGTTAAAGTATGTAGAAGAATTCCTATTAGTAAGATTACAATGTGGAATAATATTCATGGAATGAAAATTCATGTTCTTGCTCATTGACAAAAACAACATATGGAAGAAATCTGTAAAACGCCCGTGTATTTTTGTTATACGCCCATAAGACGCCTGTCGTTCGCCCATGCCATGAGTTTTAGTAACATTGTGCTTTACACAGTTATCAACCCATTGAAGGAGTTATCGAGGAAAATATTGAAAAAATTCCAACTTTCTTTCAGCCCCAGAACAAAAGATTAACAATCACTTGGTGTGAATCAGGCGTTACGGAGACACGAATTGAAATACCTGTTGCAACTGACACATTTAGTGAATCCACGTCTCCAGACATTAAATTATTTCTCGGTGGAATGGTAACTAGTTTGGTACACAAATCCTTTAAACTGACGTCCATGCCAAAACCTTCATTTCCTGATTGCAAGAAGAACCAAAAAAATTTAAAAATGTCAAAATGACGCATTACACTATTTTTTTTATAAGCAACCAAAGTCAGATATTAGCAGCAATGTTGCTTAAAAAATGACAATTTTTTTTGTAGTAATGTTGCTTAATTTGTTGCTAAGTATTAATCAATAATTCAAATATGTCCTATCTTGAAAACCTTTTTGTAAGTTGCTGTTTAATAAAAGTACCAAGTCTAGGATATTCAGATCATTACATAAAGCGCACAACCTAGTCCGACAACCTTGTGTAACAATTATTTTAAGAAATGTGCTGTAGCTATGCTAGTGCTGCATTATTTCAAAATTTCATGTTGCTAATTTATCTAACATTCCGGTAGTATTGTTGCTTAACTTAAAAAAACCTAAAAAAGTAACATTTATTAATGCTTAACTTTTTAACAATGCGAGGCTCAAATAATGCCTATAGTGATCCTCCATTACTCTGTCTGTTACAAGTACAACCATCATTTCGTTTTCATCTTAATCTTTGGGTTGTTTCGTGTTACTTTCGTTTTCATCTTAATCTTTGGGTTGTCTTCGTGTTATCATTTCGTTTTCATCTTAATCTTTGGGTTGTCTTCGTGTTACTTTCGTAACAATTTACAAGAAACGTTTAACAGTTCCCTTTCAGCATCATACATTAGCTGTGGGCCGAGAATCACTAAATTGTGACACTTGCACTCACGGTATAAAATCTATCCAGCAAAATGTGAAGATATTCTTCAGAAGGTGTTATTAAACACAAGCAAATTATTGACTATATGGAAACGAGACTAATACATAATGGTAGGAGAATTTTAATGTGGTTTATCGACAAAAGATTGACTTGGGTGGAAGGTTGATGAAAGTGAAAGTGACAAATATACTTTTCCATGTGAATACTTGTGACGTAGGTTAGGTCGTGACGTAGGTTAGAAATACTCGAGGCTTAAGTGAGATTTAAGTGAGACTTAATGAGTTTCTTTGGCTGTTAAGATTCAGTAAAAACCTGAACCAATAAGAAAACAACACGAGGCGAAATACCCAGAAGTCGCCACTCTACTATCAAAACAAATTCACAAAAATACACAATGCAATCAACAGTGTTACCAAGCTTTCCATAAAAACCTACATACACAGTACATTATGTTTTACTTGTGGACGGTACATACATTTCTAGATATGATTTCATATCTCAAACAGGTTGACTATATTGTGCAAAGAAAACAAAAAAAAAACCGAAAAAAAACCCGAAAAAAAACGACATACCTAACACAACCACTGATGGTTTGCAAAGTTTGATTTCATGACAGGAGAGAGGTTCATCCGCCATATTTCCTGTCGTTCCAATTATGTCCCAGCCGACCATTCGTCGGTTCTATGAAACAAAGAACAACTAATAAGTCTGTATTCAGGCTAAAATCATGTCTGGTTACTTCTATACGTCTCGATTACAAATATCGCAAAGTTTATAATCCAGGAAACTTTTTGGAAAACATAACTGAAAAAGAAAACAAAAAACCCTGCAAATACTTGCAAAAACTTTTTCATGGATTTCACAGCATGAACAGGCATCCACTCCATAGCTCCTGCACTTGCTTTACTGACAACAGGAGTTAAACCACAACTGCAAGAAAAAAACTCAAAGAATAGTAACTTTTTGGCACACCATTGTTATGCTTCAGATGTTTTAAAAGTTTGCTGCAATGAACATATTAACATATTAAGTAACTTATTTTTGAAAAATAACACCACTTAGATTGCCTATAAAAGCACTCAAAATCTATGATTTTCATGCACAAACTTATATTTTAGAGCCAGACACTGTAAAAGAAAACACCAATCCTGATCGTGAATTGATAGGATAATTTTTCTATATTATAGGCAATATCCTTGATGGTGTCATAACCCATTAGCAACGTCTTTTTAAGACTTATTTGATGTTGTGCCAGAAATAAGACAGAAATTTTAAGGAAAGGCAAAAAAAAAAAAATTTCATAATTGACAAAAAAGTTGTTGGGCTCAAGCGAGACTTTAATAAACAAATGGCTGCATAATGGATACCACTCCAAAAGAAACATTTCTCATAAGACTCTCCGTACCTCGAACATTCAGTTCTTCAAACGATGTTCGTTAGTTTTTATTCCCATTGTTTAGAGCCTACTTTATGTTATTTTAATTCAATGTTGCTGCAAGATGAGTAAATGCAACAAATAACATCAGATAATCCCAACTGAAGCAAAAGTTGCCATCATTTTTAATTTAAGAGCTTACATCAAAATTGTCTTACCAGTCCTTATAGCTGACAACCATCTTATTCACTCCAAAATAATAGGCTGTTCGGATTATAGCACCAAAGTTCATCGGATCCTAAAAAAAACTAAACTGTTAAAAGAAAAATACCCTTCAAAAAACTGTCCTTGAGTATCACCAAACACTGGAAAGATTTTCAAGATTAAAAACGATTTACAAATGTTTCCTCATATTCCCTGGTTTAATTTATGATGGCTTGCAGTCTCATGCGATGAAACAAAGATAACAAGACCATAAGAAGTATTTACCCAGTTACCCAGTATCGGTTAATTTTGAATAATCAATTACACAAGCAAAGAAAGCCAACATTTCCCCATTTCGACATTTTGGGTGATAGATTTACCTGAATTTTATCCAATGCCACCACAAGTTCCCCTTCAATGGATGAGAACCTAATCACAAAAATTTTAAAATGTTTCAGTCCTAATCACCCATTAAAGCAATAAGCACTATTCTTTTATAAAGACTCATCTAAAGGTATTCTTGACAAAAATACAAAGCCACATCAAATACTACAAAAGAAAACAAAAAGGTTGGAAATTTAGCAAAGAAGTGAAAAAAAAAAAACCTCAGCAATGTTTACTCTTTTCAATCGTATATATTGAAATATAAAAATATTGACAAATATTGACAATAATGGTACCAGCACTCACCAGGGTGGCCACTTTTTTTGCCTTACCATTTTCCCTGACTTTTCCCTGATCTCAGCAAATTTCCCTGACTAACCCCGAGCCTGTCAAAAAGACACTGCCACTGATTTTCCTGTTAACATCATTATAGCTAAGAAAGATTCTTCTAATAGGTAACACAAGACTCAAAATTTCCCTGACTTTTCCCTGACTTTCCCAATTTTCTCGTTTTTCCCTGACTTTTCCCTGACTTTTTGTGCTGATTTTCATTTTCCCTGACTTTTCCAGGTTTCCCAAACCCTAACCCTAACCCTAACCCTAACCTGCTCACTTACTAGAGACTCCCACAAAGATTCATTTCAGGCTGAACAAACAAAATTGAATTTCTGAACTTTTGGAAATTTCTGGAGTTTAGGTTAAAATTTCAACGAAAATTCTTTGTTATAATATTTTAGAGATGTGACATTGATGCAATCACCTGACATTGGGAAAAAAGAAAATTACCTCTCATTACTTAGATTTTCAAAATGTAACTTGCCAACATGCATCACCACATTCTAGAAGTTAAACATAAAAACGTTAAGTTGAGTATAAAATTTTATGGTAGATTTGTAATTGCAAAGCCGTGTAATAACTTTTCAATTGATTCACCACAGATTCCTTGTCTGTATTCAAAAAAAATATTTCTTATAAGTGAATTTTTTTCATATCCTGTAAATACAATTGAGAAAATTGACGATATACAAGTAGAAAAATATAAAAGCTCAACCTGGTGTGGTCTATTTCCAGATAGTCTGTCCAGAATTGATCTTGATTTATATAGAGTTTTCAGTTCTCTTGACTGGGATTCGTCTATAACTTGTGTCAAAGATGTTCTAAAAAGTCACATTACAAGGCAGTCTGAAGAGGTTGTGAAATAACCATAACCATTAGTTCATCCTTACTCCTTTTTGAACACAACTGCCATTATTGAATGTTCATGAGTGGAAATTCAATGAAAATGCACAGATCTTTGTACCCATCATAATGAACTCCAGTGTCTGATTAAACATAAGGGAACGTCAAACAATGAACCATTTAGGTTTTGGCACAAAAGCAAGCAAGGACATAGAATTAGAGGGGGCTTGAGCCCCAACATAAATTTTGAGTGCTTTTATAGGCAATCTACGATACACACGACGGCACCAGAATGCTGTGGTTGTGATAACATACGTTGGCAATGCGGAATGCCGATGCCCTCAAACTCAAAATGTCTTGCTATGTCCCTGGCAAGGGAAGGGTTTCAACACACCATGAAAACAAAACTGATTGCATGTATATATTGAAATACCTTTTGGCTTGTTCTGTTTGTAGCTTCTCGTTTAAGTAAACTTTATAAATCTTTCTTCTTGCAGATAGAATTGCTGCTAAACAAGGACTTATACCATAAATGTATTCCTTTTTGGCAATTTTATTCATGTTGTCCTATGAAAAACAAAAGAAATCAAATTATAAAATACATGTTTTTCTCTTTATAGACATACATAATTGAGGTTCAGTTTTGTTGATAATCTAAGTATGATGGATTCCCAGCTATTATTTCCAGCTCAAAAATTGTAAAGAGAAGACCAAATTTCATCAACATTTCACCTCAACAAAATCTTTGAAAGTTGTCAGAAAGAATTTGTGAAATTCTTAAAAGACAACAGCTTGTTCAATACAACACAACATGGTTTTAGGCAAGAACAATCATGTCTCAGCTAATTACTTAGTCACTATGATGTCCAAGCTGGAGGAAGGAAAGGACGTAGATGTCATTTATCTGGATTTTAGTAAAGCCTTCAATAAAGTGGACCACGGGATTTTGTTATCCAAACCAAAATCTGTCGGAATCACTGCACAACTACTAAAATGAATTGAACCCTTCTCAGAGATAGAAAACAAATTGTGCTAGTTGATGACTCTGAGTCATATATCTAGCAGAAATTTTATCTGGAGTATATACCCCAGTGCTCACTTCTTGGGCCCCTGCGTTTCATTATCATGATATCTAATGATATCAAAAAAAAACAGGGTTGTCAAGTTTTGCAGACGACACAAGATTTAAAAATGAGCAGAACAAAATAAAATGATGCTTAATGGAATTAAGTTCACTATGGTGGAAGATTCACTTCAGTGTCTGATCTTAGCGGGGGCCAGACTGTATAGTATACTCTGAGTACACCAGAGTATAGCGCTATTTGTGGGACTATCTTGGCGATCACGAAAGTCACAAACATTATAAGTGATGTGATGATTTTGATGTTTAAGAAAAAAGGATATAATCTGAGACCACCAACACCAAAATACCATTGCATATGGGACCCAGACATACTCCTAACTTACCCGGAAAATATGAATATTGAATCACCAATGAATATCAGCATGTTACTGGGTCAACGAGTAAACACACTCTCTCATATAAAGATGACCAGAATGTATTTGACGAGGTCCTCAAACACTCAAGGCCTGGGTACCAGCAAAAACCTCGTCCTGAGAGCTTCCTGGAAAACGATTTAGTATGTCCGGTTGCCACAATAAGGAGAGACCTGGACTTCAGACTTGACAAATGTAACGATGAAGAATTTTTTATCATAACCACAAAACCGTATACAGGAAATACTTGGCGGACATTCTGGTCAGGTAAATAAAAAACACCTTGTCATTGGCTGGAATCGGTACAGGAATTTATCAGGCTCACAGTATTTGTTTGACTTTGACGTCAACAGCCTATTTGAAGGGTCTTTCAATCAGTATGATTATTAAAGCGGCATCTTGGTCAAATGCATCGACTTTCAAAAAGTTTTATGACAAAGAAATTAGGGATAACTATGAAATTTCCACAGAAGATGAGTTTGAATCTGCTTTGTTAACAAGATTTGCTTAACTTTAAAAAATGTTTTTACTATTGAAATTGCCCTTAGGGATCGTCTCCAAATTATAAGCGATATAACAAGCGCTTATTAGCGGATTTGTGTTGATTAAAACTCTGATAAACATTCCCCCCATATACCAAAATATCGATCGAACAAAGAATTGTAAGGGACGGTTCCTATTGGTAGTAGCTTTAAACAAACTTTTTTTCTTTTTTCTTAAACTGAATGTGAACCATGTTCATTTCACATAACAGGCGTAGAACAACTTAAACAAAAAAGAATTATAGCAGACGTTTTCCATTTGTAGCAACCTGAGAACAAACTGTTGTTTCTTTAATCTCTAACTGAATAAGAACCAGGTAATCAGTTCATTATTAAACACTAACGGGTGCTACCTGTAATTATAATCCGTCACATTGAGTTTTCAAAATTATGCTGAAGTCGCGATAACAACAACATCTTTTGAGAATGTAGACATCTTTATCAATAAAAAATGTTTTTCATGAACTTTTTATTTTTATTTGGCAAAATAGCAATTAGATATAATACTCCCGGTTATGTTCCAACTTCGAAAACTGGCACATGGGAATATGAAAAACATAAACATACATACACGTTGAATGCAACGAAACGCAGTGAGTAAGTGAATCCTACTTTTCATATTGTAACAAAATAGTGTTATATATATACTTTATTTTATTTATATCATCGTTTGTCATCAAAATCCCTTGGATGGTCACATATGAAACATGGAATCTACGATGTTAACAAATAATCTTATTAGGGCGATAGCAACGATTTTTAGTTTTTATTTACATTTTCTTTTCTGATTACTGATCACACCAGCTGATCACACTTGTCATGGAATCAGGATACTGTCATTTATAAGGCTTGAATGTGTTTCGATTACTTAGTTTACTAATGAGTTGTTCGACAGGTATGATTATAAAACTCAACAGATAAGCGAGCTTGTTTACGAATCTCTTTAGTAATAAGACAAGCCATCATAGTGCAAAATTTTATATGACAAGTGACTAATTTTTGTTCATCAGTTTTTCAGTTCATATATATAACAAATAGATGCTTTGGTTTTAAAACAGAGAATGGGCAACCATCATCATCCTCAAACTTATTCACAAAATATTCAAACTCTCACAGATCTGCAAAGCATTATAAAAACCTAATAACAGCACGCCATCCACAAGCGCAAGAAATCCTAAAAGTTTATGCTTCTTCATTTTCTTTACTTAACAAGAAACTCTAATGGCATGTCATGAAAGGAAAATACAAACTGGTCTAAAATAAGATATAAAAAACTTCGTTGATTTCTCTTCTGTGATCTTTTTCCATGTGGTGTGTGTTTTGTTATGTTTTTTCGCTTGCTCCACGTGTATGTAACCATGCGCTGCGCATTTTAAAACTGAAAGTGAAAGAAAACAAAACACGACTGAAACTATTTATAGTTGAAATACGTTTTATAAACTTAACTTGACTACTTTATGTTTAATCATTCATGCAAAGGAGAATGTTTTCTTATAACAAAGATTCAATAAAGAACTTAATTTAATTTAAATTTAATAATGTTTTTGAATTCAAATTTCTTATCATTCTAGTTGACAACCATCCTATCATCAGCTATTTGTTCGATATTGGAATGTTGATGGATGCAACCGTGTCAAAACATAAAGAGTATTGCAATTGCTCGCTTCATGACAAAAATATCATGCAGAATAGGTAATTGTCTCTAATATTTCCGCAATAATAAATTTCCTTATCCTCACCGATTTCGGACACACCTTGTTTTTTTTATAGGAACATGAACCTCAGATTTCAGGGACCGCAGAGCAGGCTGGCTAAGGGGGCTATAGCCACCCCCAATAATTTTGTTGTAAACAGTAATTTTTAATTTTTAGCTTTTCATAGAATTTGCAAAATTTTCTTGGGCCCCAAACAAAATTTTGCTCCATGGTCCCTGGATTTAGCAAAAAAAATAAGAACAAAATAAGAACAACCTGGTGCTCAAATCAATGTTTCAAAAAGTAAGAACAGCCTAAGTCTAAATTTTCTTATGAAATAAGAACAGTTCATGATAAGAACAACTCATGATGCGAATTCTCTCACTGGTAAATGGTTAAGAAGTTTTCATTTCACCTTGCATACTCATCATTACAGAACAGCGACCATGCTTTTAACCAATTTTTTTTAAAAATATTTATTTTTTATTTTACTGGAATTCCATAAATAAGAACAGAATGAGGATGAATTCTAAAAATGTGGAAGAATAAAATAAAAACAATTCAGGCTAAAAAAAGGCTAAAAAGTAAGAACAGCCAGCCTAAGGACAGATTTTACTGGTTCTTATAATTAAAAGCTCGTATTGCTTTTCGTAAAGTTATAAGACTGGTGTAGTTTAGAAAGAACAAAACAAAATAATGATAGAAACAGAACTGTTCATCTGTGGGAAACTCACAGTGGTAACATATTTAAATTTAAAATTATTTTCTGTTTCTTTAAAATTTTTATTTTGGTAATTTATTTTGTGATATGCTATTTGTTATATTGGTTTATGTCATTTATATTCAAAATACCAAAGTGTTCCCCTTTTTGTATTTCTTTTAAAGGTACTTTAGCTTGAATGGAAACAAAGTTTTCTTTTTGATAAAATAAAATATCTATCATAAATAATTTAATATAAAGATTAAAGATTATAATATAAAACAGACCTATTTTATAAATCTTTGTCCTTAAGTTTTTTTATGTAATAAATATAATATACACATTTTGATATCTGAAAAAGAAATCTTCATTTTTTTCCTAAAGAAGAATTTCTTCCAGAACAAAAATGAATATTAATATTTAACACAAACCTTTTCGCTAGGCAAGAATTTCTAAATGCTAGTTTTACATTTTGGTTATAAAACACTGATTTTCGTTTTTCATTAAGTTAAATTTGCATTTGTAATCTTGTATATATTACGTAGGACTGGAAATCAAATATTTAATTTGAAAGAATCTAAAATGTTGTTATGATTGGTGTGTTAATGATATAGAACTCGTTCTATTTGATTGAATGTAAAATGTCAAAGTTTTGATAATATATAGTATTATGTTTTCTTCCATCTTCTAGATGCTCCAGCTTCTACCATTAATAATCTACAAACTTTTTATCTCATTATTTATTTGCTTGCTCCCTATATATGATATTTTTTCAATGACATTTTTTGATATCTTTTTCCATATAATTTTCTTTTAGCCTTGTCAACTACCATAATGTGAAATCAAAATGGAGAATGGTCAGCATATTTCCAATCTACTGACAACAGTTACAGAAAAGGATTTGTTTATAATGAGAAGCGATGATACTGAAGATCCACATGTGTCTGCAGAAGAACTGAAAACAAAGTTAAATCAATTTAAACAGCAACTGCAATTAGTGAAATCAATATATGATAAAAGCTGCAAGAATAATCAACAAAATAACAAGGAATTAGATTGTTCGACAACAAGAAGAGTTAGTAATGGCTTTACACCATGTAACAAGTCAAATTATAATGACTTTAAACAATTTTATGATCCTTATTCTGAAAATTGTCACTCTGAAAATAATAGTAATAATGATAATGTTCTTGAAGAAATGGTAAACACATATCACAATTGTAATGGAGAAAGCCATGACTTGAGAAACTCTAATGGTTCTGATAATCACTGCAATGATTGTAGGGCAAAAATCCAGTTGTCAAAAACAACAGAAAATGACACAATTTTGCAAAATGATCTTGAACCCAAAGCCATAAAAAGCAGTAATATTCCCATTCCAAAATCATCTGCAAGTCGTATACCAAGAAAGACTTTCACTTCATCACCAAAGAAAAATACAGCGGTTGCTAAGGAAACAACTGGATCACCCAGAAATGCTGAAAAGTTTCATGTAAAACCTTCTCCATTACATCGTAGAACACATTCTTCTATTACAGCTCATAAGTCACCAGGACATGGTTAGTCAGTTTTTCTCTCTATAAAATCATGAGCGCCAGGGGTGATAATGATTTCTTGAAATGTTTTATGTATATTTTGGTGCTGCCTTGCTATTGGCATCATCCTCTCCTGTTTAGTATTTCTTAAGTACTCTTGCTGTTTTTTCTACAGATATTCTATCATCTGGGACAGATTTATGTTCTTCTGATCCAGAATGTGATGGCAATCGTAAAAACTTTAGAAGGTATTCATGACATCACCAATTGATAAATATGATAAGGATAAGATGTTTCAATAAGCATGTGATTCTGCTAAAATTAACTAGCAATATTTCAATTCGCTCAACAATCACTTAGTTGTGGATTTTAGTGTTTCGACTTGCTTTTACTTGTTTTATCATTTAGTTTTCTTGTTAAATGGAATGAATGAAAAGCATTCATCATTTTTATTTATTTCAGAAAACATCATCATTTAAAAAAAAATGTGGCAAACAACTTGAAACCATGTGAAGTGCTGAGGAAAGAATATCAGGAAAAGTTTGAAGAATTTCAGAAAGAATTAGAAGGAAAAGCCTCAGCTAAAGAATCATCATTAAATTCCCAACTCCAGTGCTTTTCTAACCTCAGCTGTGATTTACAACAAAGATGTTTAGCATTTGAGAAACAGTGCCAGTCACTACAAGAACAAAAATTTGCCCTAAATGAAAAAACACTAGTGATGAAGGAAGATAACTTAAAGTTATCATTTGAAAAGAATCAGATAATTGTTGAATATGAGAAGCTTAAGAAGGAGAAGCAAGAAATTGAAGGAGAACTTATCAAAAGTCACAAGATGCTTAGCGAATCATTTCGGTACACGATTACTCTATGGTCATGTTTGGTCACCTTTTTTTTACTATGTGAAAAAGTTTTTTGAATCAAACAACGACCTTTTAAACATATCACCATACATTCTGCTGATGTAAAATTTTGTATTGTATATATTTCAGTGTTCGGAAAGCTGCTGAAGATTGCTTACAGGAGCTTCAATCAAAAAAGGTTTTTAATAACATAATTCATTCATGAAATTCCCTGGCACAGAAAACTAATTATTTAGTAAAAAGTTTTTACCTGGTATATACAGCTGGACTAATAAAATAATTGTCAAGATTTTGGTTTAAGGAACCATGACAAGCAATTTTGCAATTTTTTGTTTTTTACAATTATGTACAAAGAATATTACAACCAGTCATTTCTGTTTGAGATAATAGGCTTCCAGAATTTCCTACTAAGCTATATTCACCATCTTATAGTAGCATTGTTACCATTACTCCCATTAAATGCATTTTACCATTGTAAATCTAGAATGACTTGTTGAATGAATTGAAGGAATCAAAAAGCTTGAATGAAAATTTACAGAGGGAAGTGGAGATGTTGACGAAAATGTGTAACAAAAATGACAACCAATTAAAATGTTGCCGAGTGGTTGAAGAGAAACTCCATGAATGTTTAAAAAAGGCAAATCAGCAGGTTGGTGTAGTCTAATGATGTTTCTCAATAAACTTCGTTATTAAAAGAAAAAATGTTGCTTTTATCTGCAATGTAATACACTCGACTTAAGCAATTTCTTTTATAATTTTGTTGGTATGTTCAAAACATTATGTTGTGTGTGTAAGAAGTAGACAGCAAGTGATCAACGGAATAAACAACAGCAATATAAGACAGCAATTTTGGAGACTCTTAAAAATTTGATTTTTGTTCATATTAGTCAGATGTTCCTGTTATATTTAAATATATTCTAAAATAAGCTTTGGAAGGACCTCAAACTGGTCGTTTCACGAGGTAGTTGTTTTTGAAGGGCAGTTTCACCAGGTTTGTTTTTGGATTTTAGATATCAGAACTTGAACAACAAAGCAGAGAAAAGGAGATTAACAACCACTTTGAGTTTAAAAAGGTAACAGTGATAAATCTATTTATGTTAAACTTTCTTGTTTGCTTTTGGTTTTGTTTGGTTTTGTGTTGACTGACATTCATTCAGAAGGGCCATTTCCAACTATCAAGTTTTTTTGGTGTTTTGAATTAAGTAACTGAATCTTCATTGTGTAACAATTGTTATACAGAGAATGAGTTTCGAGCTAGAGAAGGTCAATGCTTTTTACATCATTGATGTCAATTTAACTTAACTTGTTCTTAATAGGTTTCAAGTAGCTTTTCTTCACAATAGAACTTTTGAAGACCTTACATTAAACAACTGCAATGCATTCACTAGTTTTCCTTACATTAAACAACTGCAATGCATTCACTAGTTTTCCCTCTACATAGGAACATATTTGTTTTAGTCCTGTTGCACTGATCAAACATGACTTTTTAGAAACTATTTCGGGCATTTTGAAAACCAGCTGTTTCTTTTGTAACCTACATTATGTGTCATTATGGGATTTGTGACAGAAAATGTACAGTTTTCCTTCCATACTGTTTCAGCGGCGGATCTGGGGGTTGTCGCAATTTGTGTAGGAGAGTGTTAACAATTTAACCATAAAAGAAAAAGGTTCAGGTCATCCCATTGATAATATGAATTGAATTCGCGAATTATGCTAATGCACTTCTCCACAAATTGCGACTACCCTCTAGATCCGCTGCTGCTGTTTTGCATATGAACAGAGATGGTTTTAAGGTCTTATACTTGTAAATTAGGTCCTGTATTTGAATTCAGCTTTACAGTCTTCATACATTATGTTTAGTTACTTGATGAACATGAGAAGTTACACAAAGAACACGAAACTGTTAAGGTATTACTGACTGTTTACTGACTTACTAATTAGATTTGTTTCTTGTGATCATTATAATGGAATAGAATTCAATGACTGTCTGGTGCCAAATTGTAAAGATACTAAACCATTAAATTTCATTTTTACAAGAGGCTCTAGTATTTTACTAGTATTTTATTAGTATTTCACAACCTCGAACCCAGGGTTATGTTTATCTTTATAATCAAAAAGGTTAAGAGTCCCTTGGTTTAAGGTTATATATTTTAAGTAGTTACTCTTAAAAATGTACATGTATCATTTTCACTGTATTCCAAATAATTTTTAATTTGAAGAAATGATTTTACTGGTTCATGTTGAAACTATTTAACCGATTAATTATAATTTAACTTTTAGATTTTGTATGCTGAATCCATTCAAAGAATACAGGAATCTATGAAAGAAATTGACGACTTGAAAAGGTGTGCTTCCATTTTGTTCACTCAGTTTGCGTCAGATTTTAACCCTAGATCTTCAGTAAGTTAGTCGATACCATCCATTTCGAGAGTGTTATAAGGTAGTGCCAGCTTAAAGGAGCATATGAATATAAGAGAGAGGCTTTCCCTCTCATACATAAATAAAATGGCAACGACTTTCGAAATTAAATTTATGTTATTTACAATCCTTCTTTCAGATGTCAATCATCAAAATTTGCAGCAAACCAAAATAAATTGCGACTGAACACAAGAAAGACCTGGTTCTCCCATCATCCTTTGCAACAGCAGTTTGTGCGACCTGACAGTGAACTTTCATCTGATGCAGAATCAGAAAGGACTCGAATCTCGCAGAGAAGGAACTCGTCGCTAGATCATAATGAAATCCGGTCAACCCATTCAAGAAATTCGATGCATTATTCGCTAAGCTCAAATGAGAGTATTGAAACTGCGAGAACATATGGTGATATCACCCCACCTCCTACAACGGGAATGATCAATTCATATGGTGATATCACCGCACCTCATATCACAGGAATGATCAATTCACCTTTGCCGAGGAGCCTTTCCACTGAAGATTACACGAATAACAACTTCATACGCAGTAACACCAGCAGTCCTAAATCAGAACCTTCTTTTAACACCATTGACTATTCTTTTCTGCAAACCAATATTAGCACTGGTAATGACACACCTTCTGGCAGGGAGCAGTTTGATTTGGAAATGGAATATTCCGCAGCGCCGAAACCGAAAACGCCAATTCCTTTCAAGCGTACAAACAGTAAAAACATGACACAGGAACAGAATTCCAAAAATGTTAAAAGTTGGTATGTGCCATTCCATAGTGGTACGTGTGAACAGAGCCTTAGTAAGCGCGGTATGATACTTTCATTCACAGAGATTTTTCTCAACATGAGATGAAGCATCTGTCTTCGAATACTTTCCAAAATTAAAGTTACAGAAATCATACATAAATATATCTTTGGTTTTAGTCGCAACTAAGATACCATCTCGATCAAAAGGTAGCGTTAAGAAAGGTCACCTTGGCAACAAGAACAATGGAACATGTCATGTTTCCAGTGGTAACGGTGAAAGCAGAAATGAATCACTTGAAAAGAATCCCTCGTTGAACGTAATCTCCCCTCGTGTGACCACGGACGAAGTTTTAGAAACTGTCAAACAAGAAGTTTTAGATGTGAGCAAACAAGGTACATGAACCTTTCCACTGTTTGTTTTTAAGTCATGTTCACACTATGCATGTAGGTATAGAAGACGCTATCACATCGTGTCTTGTTAAACTCAGGAGTGTAGTGTTGTGTAGTTATCAAAAAATTTCAACCAAAAGACACACCTCAACTCTCTCTTTCACTTTCTCTCTTTGCAGCTAATATTGGCTAATCGAGAAACTACTTATACGTTAAGTAGGGAAATTCAAACTCGACATAAAAAGCCGTGTTTCCGCCATGTACATCCAGCCTCGTTTTTATACAATTTACTTTTATTTATTTATTTATTTATTGTCTTAATGATATTTGGCAAATTATTCCCATTATCAATTACAAAACCTTTAAAAGTACTTTGAATATTAAAGTGAGGTTAGATTTCAATAAAGATGAAACTAGCTTCAGTTATCTTGTTTCTGTATTGTATGATCTCGTTTTAGGCAAGCCGATGATTTCCAGGCTAGATCAGGTAACGATTTGCGAAACCTCTTTTTTCAGGATAAACTTCAATCCTGAATCCTAACTTTACCGATGGAGACAGAGGCGTATTCAGGGTCAGTCAAAAAAAGTGGAGGAGTTCCACATTACAATCTTCCTTTTCAGTCTTAAGTGGCGATTGGGTTACTTGCACGCTTTCCTTTTCTACTCTAAATGACTAAACTCTCCTCCACAAATTTTGACTGTACTTCGTAAAGTTTTTCTTTGAAATTATGATAATGTGTTATATTGTTTTGTTTTGGTGCACATAGTAGATTGGTACTTACTCCTTTTCACGGAGAGTATGATAAACACCCTCTACCCTCGGTATTCAAAAGGAACAGCAGGAGATTGGAGGGAGATAAGTGTGGTTGTATTACTTCCCTTAGTAACAACTTAACGATGAATTTAGTTTAGCAATAAATATGGTAGAGAAGAAGCAGAGGATCTTATGCGGTTAGAAGAAAAACTAAACCAGCTGAATGCCGAGAAGAAAAAGGTTTTTAAGTTTTATTGATTTATGTTAATGTTATGGCTTATCGAGACATATTGTTGACTTACCGAGACATCCCTGGTTTCCTCGGAAAGTACGTATTCTGTGTTACCAGAAAACCAAAAATCTTCTCTATTTTCTAACTTTGCTGAGGATGTCTTTTAAAGTAACCTGGATTTTAGCTTGATAGCCAACTTGGTCGAATACCAACTAGAGGTTCTGGCCGTATGACAAGACAGTTGGCCGATCAAGAGGTAAGGGTTTTCAAAAATGATTTCTCTTTTCAGTAAGTTGTTATAGAAAAGTAAATTTTCGAATCTTCAACATTTCTCTCTCCTACCATACAACGATCTTTCACGTATGCAGATTTCGCGATTCCTTGCGTGAAGTCCTTACGTGAAGTTCTGTTTAACCTTGAATAACCTTAGGTTTCTATTCGTCACGGTTGGAGATGACTTGCTTGTGAGTGAGTAGATGACTTGCTGTCTTTAGTGTTACTTATGGTGTAGTATTGAAGTGTGTTGGCATTTGTTGAAGTATCGGTGTTTCAACTGGAATGAAATCACCACTCTAATGACGTCACCACTCCCAAATTACGTGCATGCGATATTACGTCATTACTCTCGTGCATGCATGCGATATGGCGTCACCACTCTAATGCGTGTATGCAATATGGTGGTGCGTGGGTTTGTGATATGTATTATGTATATGTATTTTTTTTTCTAGAAGAAGCTCGAAGATCGCTATGATATTGTCATGAAAGAGTTAGCAACAGTTCGCATGTCGTTGAGGAATTACAGGTTGCTATGAGCTGACGTTTGCTTGATGAATCACTCGAAAACGAGGCTATGAATTGGGGATTTGTTTTTTAAAATGGAATATTATTTATGTTGTGTGAATCTCCGAAGACATTTTGTAGTATCCATCGATTTTACCATTCCTGTTCAGTGGGGGATAGTGATGCTGGGAACCAAGAGCTTTTTCAGAGTGAAAGACGCAACAAAAACATTTACAAACTATTTGAAAAGTTGTTCAAAATATTGTCATGAAAGGGTTATTTTTAAGAAAAAGTTGATTTAGCTAATCAATCTCGATTTGAAAATAAAAAGTTTTCAATTGCGTTATGCACGAGTGTCTTAGTGATCGTCGACGTGTTCCCAAATGCTAGCCTCAAGACTCCAGACGACAACAATCCCAGGCTAATCGATTATTGAGTTGTGACTATAAATGGTCACGTGATAATTGTGGATCAAGTGTTCAAACAATTTTTTGACTAAATTTTCGAAGTGTTTCAATCCATTTGAAGATTTGTGCACATCATCTTGACAAATTTCACGATGCAAATTTGGTCAAAAAAGGGATGTTTGAGTTGAATTTGGACCAAATTTTCAGATATTTGGAAGGTCTGCACATACATATTGACTTGGCCGTGTTGAATACAATTTTAACTGGTGACCTTCTTCCTTCGTCTTCCTTCCTTTTCAGAAAGCTTACTAAAATATGCTTTACAACCATTCCTTGGCGGCCTGGTTAAAACCTTGCTCATACTGGGTTAGTACCGGATGGCTGCCATTTTAAATGTATATTTGTTTCGCTAATTTACATTACGAATTAATTCAAGTCGTTGACATGGAAACAAGAACAAGCATTGTAGCAAAGATGTTCCCAAAAAGATTTAGCTTTTATTTTTAGAACAAATGCGACTTGAACCTAAAACTGTGTTCTTAATGCTAAAAATAAATTAAGAACAATTCAAGCTAAAAAAGGGTCAAAAAATAAGAACCAGCAACCTCAGGTCAGATTTTATTTGTTTTATTTTATTTGAAATCTATGGAGAAAAGCCTTGTGGCAATTTCGACGGTTTTAGATTGAAACCAAAATGGAAGACATATGAAAAAACATCTCGAGAAGAAGATATTTAATATAATTTTCTCATCTGTTTCAATGATGTCATTACAGGCAATCCACAATATAGGCGCCTCTTCGTTCCACTAGTGCCTTTGAGACTTAAGTCATGCGCATATGGAATGGCATGACCAAATAAATGCACCTTTGGAATGTGCTTTGTTGTTGTTTTTCCGAGCTGTAAAACTAGCACAACCTAATTCATACAGGTCAAGCCTACTGGACAAAACATAACTCATTAAAATCCCAGGATGAAACCAAAGGATATGAAGTGAGTTAAACTAAGCTAGAAGCAGTAACCATGCCGCGAAATAAAACAAATGAAGAAAACATCAAGATCTTATCCTTCTACAAGACAAATTTTTAAGTCAGTCATCCAGAAGCAGCGTTGTTCATTTTTTGATTTTGTTAGCGTATAATTTTGCGATATTTTCTTCGGCATAACGGTTTCTGTTAGCAACGCCAGTGATGTTTATTCCACACTGCGGACATTTGGTCATATTTGGCATATGTTTACAATTGCCACAGTATAAGTGTCCATTCATACATTGATAGATATGCACGGGTGGCAACGGTACCTCAAAACAGACAGGACATTCGTGCTCGTCGTCGCGGCTATTCGAAATATCCTCTTCATCTTCTTCTGCTGTCTCTCCTCCGGATGGTTGTTTCTGATCAGGCTTCAGTTGCACAGTCTGTTTCTCATCTGTGATCTCTCCTCCCGGTTCTTTTTCATTATCATTGCTCTCCTCCTGTTCTGGCGGTGGAAGGGCCGGAATTTGATTTTTACTAAATATTTTACTCGTAAATTCACTGCCATTCTTATAAATGTTTTCTCCTTCAGTACTAATGGCTAGTTTACACTCTTGTATTTTTGCTTGTGTTTTCTTTAGCGATTCTTTAAGTGCTAAGTGGGTATTTTCCAGAACAGGTGAGCGTGCTTCCTGTTCTTGATTCGTATTCGTTTCTGTAGATACTTGTCTTTTAATTATATTCGAAACCTGTTCTTTCTTCGCTTTTAAAAATTGTTTAATCGAGTTGGTACTAGAGTCATTCTCATACTGAACCACGTGACTAACCTCATCCAATCGTATTGTTAGAGCTTCTTCTTTTCTTCGATTTCTTTGTTGTATAGCGCCATAACGTTTTATTATCTCTGCTAAGTCATAACTTCGCAGGCTTAGTGCTAAATCAAACGCCGTCTTTCCTGACGTGGTAAGCATTGACGTGTCGGCTCCTTCACTAATCAAGAGCATGACGGCGTCGCTATTATTGGAGTACGACGCTCGGTGTAAAGGCGTCCATCCGTCGATATTTTGAGCGTCAATCTCTATGTGATAGTTGAATAGATATTGAATTATTTTAATATTTCCACCTCGACGACAAGCAAAGTGCATTGGAGTATCGTTAAATCGACATTTGTGTGTTGGATCCGCTCCATGGTCAAGCAGCTCTAACATAACATCAAAGTGTCCATTACCACATGCAAGAAACAGGGGTGTCCAGCCGTTTGTATCTTGTACGTCGACTTTAGCGTGATTCTCTAGTAACAATCCGACTATTTCTCGCTTCCCTTGTTCTGAAGCTATGTGGAGTGGATATTCTCCATCGCGACGTTTGTTTACTAAATCAGAGTTTTTCTTGAGATAAGCTTTCACCTGTTTCAAGTCATTGTTGTTTATAGCGTTGAATATGTTCATTATGTTTCTCTGGAACGACAGAACTGGATTGGTGTGTTGTATCAAACTTAAATCAATGTTGAAAGATGGAATCACAAAATCACCAAAGCAATTTGACCAATGGAAATATAAAAGAAACGGAAAAATAGTTCGACAAAGTGACTCCTTCACGTATCAAAAGACTTCAAGATCCAAGAGATCCAAGTGTATCGATTCATTCTGTTTAACGTATAATATCAAAAAGTTCAACTTTATCGATCGTTCTACTCATTCAGCGAAATCAGAGAAATTCACGTTAGAAATTCCACACTTTCTACAACTGTTTTAATCAAGACATATTGTAAACAGAAGAAAGAAACAAACTTTTTTTCTTGGCTTACATATAGTTGCTACCATTTTGATAACATCAAGTTTTGAAATAATTTAAAAATTCATGAAGGATAATATAACTACAAAATGGTCATGTATATTTCATAACTTATTCAAGCATAAAAAGCATTCATAAGTTTCGTAATAACGCGTAACACCATCTTTTTACGGTAATTTCAGGTAAAAGGCCCTTCTTCTGAATCGCTAACAGAAGAATTGGTCTCTTTTCAACTTTGTACGCTTATTTGATTTTTTGATAAAGCAAAATGACATAAAAATATAGACTTTAGTGAAGACCTAAAGGATCTAAGAACATATGGGAGTTTTTTTTGAGAGAGAAATCTTATATTTGCGAGCACTTCAAACGAGGAAGTACTTGCATGTTAGCAAAGTTATCTTGCAAGCTGTGAGGTCACGTTGCAATGGATGATGGGGATAAAATCCATTTAAATGGCAATATCTCAGGAACGAAAAATGATTTTTTAAAAATCCGTCATTTCCAAACTTTTGTCTACTTTCTCTTTAATATTGCTCCTGATTATTACCATCCCCAAACAGGGTGGTTTCAGTCTATGGAATATATGGAAGCGAAAGGAAAAGGTTCTACTTTCACAGTCTAACTTAAAAAAGTATTTATTTATTTATTTATTTCAATGCGTTTATATCAAAAACGAGCCAGTCCATCTAACTGAGATCTCGTTTCGATTTGCCGAGATCTCGCTTCAGTGGGATGAAAATTTTTCATATAAACATCCACAAAACGGGTTACCCTGCTCATTCGGGTTAATTTCATGTCAAACGAGGATGTGTATATGTTCTTGATTTTTCAAAAACAATAACATACACATGCACAAAAAAGTTTGAAGACTTGTGAGAGAACGTGACACATATCTGCTCTCAACTATAATAAAACATTGTCGAAGTGCCTAATTTTGGTCAAATCTGGCGAAATGAATGTCAAATTCAAAATCAGCACCATTCAATTGAGCTTTGTGCAAATTTTTAGGAAATTTGGTGAATTTAATATTGCAAATTTGGCTGGAATTGCGAATTTGTCAACTATGTCATGTAAACGTTTATTTGCAGGATCATCATTTCAACAAATAAATGCTGTTATCAATATGATATCAAAAAGAAAATAGTAGGGCCTTTAAATCAGAAAAGTAAGCAAGTATACGAACGAATACACCAGTATACTGCAATGATAGTTGTGAAAAACATTGTTGGACACACGCACTGTCAAAGATAAGAAAAGAAAAGAAACTTGGAAACGAGGTTATATGTCACAGTTCACACAAAATGGTCATTCAACCTCCTGCAGAAATCTTTATAAGATTATCATGGCTGCAAAACACAAGGCATATGACGGACAGGTGATCTTGTGAAGATCTTATTAGGAATGAAGTTTAAACCAATAACAGTCTACAAAACAAATCTATGATATTCACAAAGTATTTGTTTTGGTGTTTAGCAGAAGTATTTCAAAAAAGCTTAAACTTTGAAGTTGGTAATAAAACCAAGCAAAACAAGGGATCGTGTACAACGAATATTGTGTCACAATTTCAAATGCGACATTCTTTTGTAGTGTTTAATCCGTCGTCTATCACAAACGCCGAACAAAAATTATCAAGGCGGCACAATAAAAATGGCGACATTATTTGAAAACCACAAGCGCTTTTTCATCAACAAACACATAGATTAGGGTGCAATGATAACAAATTGTGATTGTGCGAAGATCAGAAGGGAAGATAAGTAGATTATATCTTCTAAGGGAAAAAAAATACCGCTTTTTTTCATTAGTCATCGAGGCACATATAAAAGTCAACACACATTAAATCTGCTTACAGTAATCACCGGAAACCACAAGAATTAGCACAACAATAAGATACTCCATCGAACAGCTTGAGCTTGGAGATGAACTTCTTCAACACAAGACCATTCCTTTCTTTTTATTTGGAAACAAATATTTTTCTTTAAAACATTTTCAAAAAAAATTCAGAAAATTTACAATTTTGTACAAGTAAATAAAGTTATGATACTACCGCTACTAGTCATACAATTTGGTTGAGGTTACAATACACATGTAGTACAAAAAAAACCAACAAGTTTAAGCCTTCCCACAACATTACTCGCTTGCTGGATAGATCGTATTCGTTAGGCCATTAAGAAAAAAAATCCCTCCTTTAGAAAATAAAATCAAAGCATTAGATGATATGAAAAACGACATAATTTCTGTAAATATTCCTCTAAATATATTTTATGCATAAATTTGAATTTATACGCGTGGTGAAACAGTGCATATTCTGTAGATATATATGGCACTATTTAAAAGTTAGACAGGCACATAACATCACAAGAGAAATTGAAAGTCTGCAAGCAATATCATATAGTAAGCAGTTGTTCTCACAGCTAAAGTCTATTTTATAAGCTGTGCCGCGCCGAAATCATTGAAATTTTCTGCGAGTTCGGCTCAGGGCAGCTGATAAAACCAATATTCAGCCATACCGAACCGGGCCGTACCGCACGCCTCGACTCGACAGTTTAAAACCAAATACCGAGCCGAGCCGTGCTGAAAAATGTCAAAGTTGGGCTCGGCACAGCACAGCTTATAAAATGGACAGCTAAGGGAAATGTTGCAAACATCAGTTCCACTACATAAATAGGAAATTTCATTTGTACAAAAAAAAAGAATTTCTTTAAGATCATCAGTAAAATTACCTCGTAGGTGCACTTACACACTTATGGGAATAGTGACAATAAAAAGGAAAAATCTCCCGCCCCCCTCCCAACCCTGTAAGCCTTTCACTAAAGCTATAATTTATCTCTAAAATATGAAAATACTCTTTATTGGATGGAATGCAATCAATAGCTCAGATCCACAAAAAAAATTAAAGGTCAAAATAAAATAAAAAAACAATAAAAATAACCAATAAAACAACACAACAAAAAAAGATACAATAAAATTTTCCAAAAATGGTGAAAAAAAAAATATAGCAGAAATACCGCTATATCATGTTTGTTGTTTGTTGGAGCAGATAAGGTGATGACGCTGCAATAAAAACAACATTTACAATTATTCTCATAATCTGTAATGGAAACTTTTGCATAAAGTACGAATACCAACATCAATTTGAATTTGCAAGGAATAAACAAAAAAAACAAAAAACAAAAAAAAAACTGGACAAGCTGGCCATTATATGGCATTGTAATAAATATGTCTATGTACAAATTGTCTCTATTTTGTTAATCTCCTGTTCAACGACTTGACCATTCACTTTCTCGCACTTTCCGAGGGAATAGTTGGTTTCCATTACTTGTGTTGACATTCAGGAAAACACAATTCTGTTGTGTATAAACCCATCAACTCTGTCAATAACCAATTAAGTTTTTGTACACTACCACGGGTGAGGAGAGTCGCTCAATTCTGGTTGTGGAGCAACAGTCGACCTAAACGTAGTAAGAAGTGGTTTCTAAGATTTACCATGTAAACGTTACAGAAGCACATTTTCGAGAAACAATGCAAACTTACGTCTGAAACTGATGGTACACTGGTGATGCAGTGTTCAGGCATAAAGGCACCACACCAGACTTGCGATGCATGTCCATGATAAAATTTGACACAGCGTCCTTCACTTGGTGAACAGTATACAGATTTTCCTCGTAACTCAAATCATAAGGGATCGGGGTACATGGTTCCAAATCTGTAACAAAAAAAGAATTCAAAGGAAATTATAATACTAAGCTATTTTGATCCAAAACAAGTACATTCACATAAGAACTCACCAACAGAATACTGCCTTCCTGCAGAAGTTGTTGTGCAACAGGAACACATACAAGTGTGATAGCGCAACCTTCCTTCATCAAGATAAGGATGAGTTAAAGCATCAGTGACAGAAATTCGCTTGTAAGGATTAAAGACCAACATGCGGCAGAGTAAATGAACAGCTTCATGATTGGCTCGACTTGATAAGTTATGCAGAGTATGCATTGACGGAGGGCTGTAAGGCTGCGACAGAATATAACGGAAGGCACCTTCACTAGCCCCAGATGCTCGAATATCTTCAGGATGAGGAGTGCCAAGCAACTTGATGACTTGATTAAGCTAAACAAATAAGCGAAAAAAACATGATAAAGTGCAGTTCGATTGGTTAAAAACAATGTATTGAAAACATGTTTTTCATTGATTAAAAACAAGCAAACTTAACATGACTCACTTGCTGTATTGGTGATTGGGCTTGGAATAATATTTTACGTCCTAGTAATTCAGCAAATATGCATCCGACACTCCAAATATCAACTAAATCAGAAAATTAAAGTCAAACTGGAAGTAACCAAAAAACATAAAAAATATAGATCTGCTCTTGTGTGTTTCCAAAATAGAACAGAATATAGAAAATGTTAGTTATATACCTCCGTAGGAGTGGTAAGTTGCTCCAGACAAGAGTTCAGGTGATCGGTAGTATTGCGTGACAACTTCTTGAGTCATCTCTTTGCTGTGATCGGGTTCTTCACATCTTGCAAGCCCAAAATCACAAATTTTTAAAAGACAATTACTATTTACAAGAAGATTTCCAGGTTTGATATCTCGATGTAAAATACCAGCTGAGTGCAAATACTTTAATCCTAAAAATTGTGGAGGAAAAAATAAATAAAAGCCTATACATATATTTTTAATGACAAAGTGTGCTTAAACAAAAATGGCTTAATTGAAATTCACTCCTGTAACTATCGACCCGTTCTTTAAACATGCAATCTTAAAAAAAAAAAAATAAAAAAAATAAAAATAAAACCATGTGAAGAGCATATCAGACATTGCTTTTAAGATTCAGATTTAAGGTTTAAAGAACGGATCAATAGTTATGCAAGTAAACTGCAATAAACCCACAAAAACAACTGAGATATACCTCTTAATATCTGGTAAAGAAATACTTTGACATGATCCGATGATAGGGGTTGTGGGGACACAATTATTTTGTGCAGGTCACTTTGCATCAATTCTGTGACGACGTAACTGAACTTTGCGTTAAGGAAAAGACCAGAATTACAAATATATGAATCTTAACAGCAGCTGTTAATACAGTCAAAAAAATTAAATCTAGGTATGCTGAGATAGTTTAATAACAACCAATGTGAAATGAATCCATCACTTGAATTCATTGAATGTGTAGCTCATGTCAATTATGAAAATAATAAAACAAACGAAATCTGATGAAAGTATTCAAAAATGTTCAAGCACTCTAAAGTCTGCATTATGGATGAGAGGGCAGCCATTATTTAAAAATTAATATTGTTTGTAGATTTCTTCTATAGAATTTTCATGTGGGAAGTTTATGCAACTGCAAGCTTTAATGCTGGCTGTGCATTCTATTAATAGAAGGAGGGCTTCTTTAACATCCAGATGAACAATATTTACATCGTACACTATTTTGAAGTGTTTTACTCATATGACAAGGCCTGAAAACTATAAATTACATTCCAGTAGAGTTTGTAGTTGGAATTAATTAAAAGCGTACTTAATGTTACTACTTAATTAGGTAATTACAACATTTATATATGAACGACATCTGTCTGACATAGCCACAGTCACCTGGTCACATTCACAACACATTGGAATATGAAGGGTGAAATTTCTTCCACAAAAAATCATTTCAAGAAAAGAAAATATAATTATACTCTTATTAACTGAGTAGTGACAAAAGCATTTACTGAGAAAACAGCATGTCATTAGGAACTTTCAATTCGAAGAGAAACATATTAAAAATATTATGTGCTAATCAAATAAACACATAGCTTCTATTGTTGAAGCTAGAGAGTGATGTGTAAACCCATTTGTAACTGTGGTTTATTCCTCTTTCCCTGAACACCAATTGTGAAAGAGGAAATTACCCAAAAATTTGAACTAAGTGAATTCAACAGTGTTTGTTTGTGAAGGAACTTTCAAACCTATGCTGAAAAAGGTATGTGGTCAACAACAACTTCATTTTTTAATAAATGGAATCCATAAACAACAACAAAAAAAGAAAATTTTTTCATTGAAGTTCAGGATATGAGTAAATAAATATAAATAAGATAAATAAATATCTCAACAAAAAGACTTTCAGAAGTTTTGAAAAAAACATTTATGTTGTTTTGATGATCAGTTGCTGAACAAAAACAATGAAAGCTGTTAAAAACAAATGAACAATCATCATAAAACAGATAAAGATAAATCAAAAGTATTGCAGGAAGAGTATTTATTTTTACATGATTTTAAAAATTTCAGCTAGGGGACAAAAAAAATTAAAATGCATTAAAACACCTTAAAACACACCTATTGTTATTCAACTGATATTTCAATTGGAAAAATCCCTCTCTTCATAAACTGGCTAATAGTTTAATCGTTGCATGAGTATAATAAAATTAATATGTGGACTAATTATCACCTTTGAAAAAATCATGTACATCAAAGTGGACAAATCTACAAGTTCTGTAATAATTTTAGATTAAATTATAATGTAAATGAACAAAATATCAAAATAACTTTAACAGTAAAATATGAATATTGACAAGGCTATGTAACGGATGAAAATGAAAAAGATACAGCTCATCCATGTGATCCAGTGGGTCAGGCTGAAGAATATCTAAAGCACGCAGCACCTGGAAAAAGAAACCCGGATCATTAAAAAAAAATAGCTAATATATATAGCTAATGATGATTTCAACGAAATCATCTATAACAAAAAAGGGAACCCTAATAGCCTGTGAAATCGGATATTAAAAATCCTTACATTTTCATGCTTGAAAAAGCATAACATTCGTAGTTCCCTGTAAACTCGTTTGCTCGACACAATGTTTTGAAAGACATTTGGCATCTTCTTCAATGCAATTCTTTTCCCTGTACGGGGATCTGTGACAGCCCTAAACAAAAAGTTATCAACAACTTTTAAGAAAATATATATACAACGAGAAACAGAAATTAAATTTGCCTAAGCTTAAAAGCAGTTTCACATGAAAAAGGTTGATGTAGCAATGATTGAATAGCTAAATGTACTTGCAGCTAACAACAAATAATCGATGTGAATGGAAATAAAAGAACAAGGAATCGTCTATTTAAACTTGTGTTGAAAAATAAAACTTACCAAACAACTCCAAATGCCCCATACCCAATAGGCCTGTCAGCTTCTAGAGTCTTCCCATCGATATCCTGAGGACAATACTTTTTGTATGCTGGTCCTTCGTCATCTGTAACATTTGATTGGGGTGTCAAAGCAGCTGATGTGTTATATGGGCCATGGGCCTTACACATAGCCATGGGATAAGGTGGTGATGAATACGTAGGTGGAATCTTGACGTTGTTGTGGATAAATCAATTACGTAAATATTTTCGACGAACTTTCATCACAGGACTGCCCTGCAAAATTTGGTACTGGCTGAAGAAGCCACGCACCAAAAAACGAATGACAAATTTATTTAAATACGGCTTAAAGGCACAATGTCATTTCTTGCGCCGATCTTGCCTCGAAGTAGCCGGCTTCGTCAAGCAAGAAGACAATGCATGTGAAGTATGCGGAATGAATGATCACAAAGATTTTTTTAAAGAAAAAACAACTAATACGCATGCGTAGATCTTAGGCATAAACAACTTCTTACTCGCTTTTTCCGTTAATGGCAATATTAAATCGCAAAGAGACATGGAAACCAAGTGTATCGGTTTAAAGTCCTACTTGGTCAGTAAAATCTTTTTATAACGGTTTCTAAAGATGTTATTCGGATGTTACTGGGGAAACTTCATAATAATAAATTTTACATACCAGACTGCCGTAAAATCAGAAAGAACTTCGTGTTCTTTTACAAAAACCAAACAAAGCAAATTTTTATGAGCAAGCGGCCATCAAGCGTCTATTCAAATTAAGAATCTAAATATTTGATGATACACATCTATGTATCCTACAGCTTTGATTCTTCTCTGACATGATTCATAGCTCGAGTAAAATTTGAACAACTTTTTTGATTCGTTCGAGAAAATTATTATTCAACAATAAAATAATTTCATCCTCTGTTAAAAAAACACTTATATAAAAAAACGGAATAATGACGTCATTGAAATCGTAATTCTATCAGTTTACGTCATCAGTTAGTTACTGCTATATAAAAACTAAAACTAAAACGTGAGGTATTACATCACGTACCCGCCCTACTTTTTCCTCTCTTTCTAATGTTATTATAGAAACTTTCTTTTTTTTTTGGAATGCTATATTTAACACACTCAAAATGGATAAAAGAATTAATTTCCTTTCGGTGACAGACAAAGTTGAAGGAACTAGAAGGCGATTTATTTCCCCTTTTCGTCAATCAGATCGAAACACAAAGTTGAAAGCGGATATATAAAACGAAACATAATTCAGAGGTGACCGAGTCCAGAACGAAAGATTTACAAATTAAACGAGAAAATAGAAAAATCGTTATACTTTTTGTGTCTTTCGCTGTTTTTACATGCTCTTGATAAAAAATCAAAAATAAACCTATGTTGATTATATAAGTATTTTACGTCAAAGAATCTCACTTCTTATCCAACGAAAGAAATGCAAATACAATACCAGCCGAAACAAGCTTTACGAATATCGATTTCTGTGGATTATTTTGAAGAAAGGTTGCCAGAATTTAATTTTTATGTTTCTGGAGAAGGAACATGCAGCCTTTTCTACAGGGTAACTTGCTTCTTTGATATATACACTTTTCAGAGTATGTCGAGAAAATCAGAAGCCCTTTAAAAATTGTATTTAATTACTATAACAGTTTTGTCTAAGAAGATGTGGCCATTTACTTGATTGCGTTCGAACTTTGTTATTCTGTCTGGTTCTGTGTGACACCAAATTCTTACGAAGACATTTTCAACGATAAATATACGCATCTTCTTACACAAATACAAATCAATTAGGTATATATAACAATATATAAAATCTCAGGAAATATTGAAAGAGGGGAACTGTTGGAAAGAGTGAAAGATGTCATCATAGAACAATGATGAGATTTAATGACATTAACAACCTAACCCTCCCCACTTTGAGCCCCACCCAATCTAATAAACCCACACCCACCCCAGTGAAATTCGCCCGACAATATATACAAATTCTATGGGACAAATATAACACGCACAACAAATTGGGAAATTTTCGAATGCAATTTACAAATGACAACACTTTCAAAAATCCCCTGGTCTAACAGTCTATAATAAAAAGAACTTGTCAAGTCATCCTTTCAAAAGCTGACTTTCTTAAGAACCTTTTTTCATCACGAAGTTTTAACCAATGCACATTCATTCTTTAGAGCACGTGATTAAAAAGTGTCATGACGACGGCTCAATTGCAAATGACATCAATTTTGCAGCAGATATTTTTTCTAATGACTTTGATAAAGACATATACAACAGTACAATCCCTTTTATAAAAAAAAATCCCCTAAAATACAATTCGTGTTATCCCAATAAAATTCCATTGCAAGTATTTACAACTATGTATAAAATACGTTGAAATAAAATACGTTAAAATTTTGTAAAAATACCTTAAATAGGCAATCAAATTATCAAATTATATTAAGTTGTTCGTAGCGACAAATAAGTTTCACAAACACACGAGTTCAACACCATTCATCTTCAGCCTTTTGTATTTCGCTCGTACTCTTGCTTAAACGTTTTCTAGAAGAACAAGTACCAAAGTATACAAATATCAAGTACCAAAGTATGCAACCCAAAAAATTCTTGGTTTTATATACATTTAAGGGAATTAAATTTAGTGGGATCTTTAATTTTTTTTTGCGAATGTCGAGTTTCTGTGCAAAAAACTGGATCAAAAAATTTCAGATCTCTTGTGGTCTAGCTGAATGAACTTTTAAGTCAAATCTTGAGAGAGTGTGAACATTCTTTCAAACAATTTTATTATTTCCAAATATAGTGGGATTCCAGGAAAAACTGAAAATTAAAGCAACTCCTTCGTATGCGTTTTAAGGAGAAATTCATATTTTGACCAAGAACAGGACGGGAAAAACACTCTACCATGGAGTGTTTAGTGGGGTACTTCACAACCCACACAGTCATTCACTCCCATGACGTCATTTGAGAAAAAAAACCTGTTCCCCACAGCAACGGATGAAACTGTAAATTGCATACAAGTAAAAGAATTGTTGTCATGGCTGCCACAAAAATAGTTTTGATTTATGTTCTGTTTTCATTGAAGATTTTTTATTTTATTAACAGAGAACGTACACCTGTGAAACTTTCTTTCAAAACTTTCAAATGATCGAGCAAATATCTCGTCCATTGTTATTGTTTTGTGTGTTCAAACATGACCTTACGCAATCGCAACGAAACTACGGCTTGCGCATGCGTGAAAAAACAATGAAGGAAAAATCTTAGAAGAAAAATGTAATGTTATGTCATGAATAGAGCATGTACATCTACTGTTCACAACCAGTTAAAGTTGTCGGCTCAAGTTGTCGGTTAAAAGCTTTTTCTGCACAAACGAGATATAGATTGACCATCAATAACCAAAGCAAATTTAGAGAGGCTTACAGAACGAACTACATACACGCTCATTTTTTATATAGCAACAATTTT
Organism: Turritopsis dohrnii; assembly: GCA_027922465.2. NCBI lineage: Eukaryota > Metazoa > Cnidaria > Hydrozoa > Anthoathecata > Oceaniidae > Turritopsis > Turritopsis dohrnii. Next base: position 1,781,108 of record BQMF02000004.1, read on the forward strand.
ATAAGAATACGAATTTTATAAGAACTGTATGTATAAAGGGGGATTTAATAGGGTGAGGCAGACCAGACCTCTCTTGGTTGAAATATTTAGTTCAGCTCTACCATGATCACACTTTCCCTATTTAAGAAGATTTCAGAAATCAGAAAAGAATGATGCGTGAATTAAACGCGTTTAAGAAGATGATCTTTAGTATGTGTAGCATGAATGAACTACTGTCAACTTTGTTGCATAAATAATCCACAATCTGAGCTACCGTAATCTGCATCGTACATAACTCCTTATCCCTTCTATTACACAAATGAGCATGAGGAAATCATCGAGCTTAAGAAGATTATAACTGTTTATAAGATTAGTTGTCGTGTAATTAAAGCTTTCGACAAAACCCTCGTCTTCACAGGGATGTTTTCATAGCAGTTTATACCTAATATTTGCGCACTCGACAACAGCCGACACATTGACGGATAAGGCGACGACGTTGTCTCACCCTTTCCTGACGGACGACCAAAATTCTAATGTTGTTACTAGTCCGAGACTTCAAATTGTCTCGATTAATACAAAGTCCATTTTATGGTCTGAAACTACCACTACTAGATTCCATCCGCTCGAAAGTACGAAATAGTCAAACAATCTTTTGATACTTCTGAATGCGTCGAAATAGAAGTTATTATAGGATTTACGGCATATTATCCACTATTTCACCATCAGAAAAGTATTTATGAGAGCTTCCCACAACAGGTGGCCAGTGATTGGATAGAATCATAATTCCTAAATCAGTCAGGAAATAGCTTTTTGTATTTATCTGATGCCAACACAATAAGCAAGTTCATGATCGTTTAGGTAATCTCTTATGAGCCGCAGAACGGAAGCGATCATGAAGTAATTTAACTTTGAAGAAAAAACTTGTAAGCAGATGGCGTTGAAAAACATTATAACAAACAACATGGTAGAATCGTTCAGAAAAAAAATTCTGGGTTTTATATCATACCATTAGGACTAGATAATCCAGCAAAGGAAATGCCATTCTTCGTACTCAAGTTAATCTAATTAAATCACATTCTATCGAAAATAGAACAAGCATGATTCATACAATCCAGAGATCGTATCTGACAACTTCCAACCCAGGATCTCTTCCTTTTTTCATAATACCATTCGAATATTGTAACATTCCCAGTAACGGGCGTACCGGTGTGGGTGGGGTATATTAGAGGCGCTATAATACATTAACGACCTCCACCCAAATCTGCCAGCTCGGTAACATGAAGCATGGCATGGGATCTCATGTAAATTTAACACAAATTTGTTTCTAAACGAAAGCTTAAAAATGATAACGATGATAAATAAATAAATCATAACCCATAGCGGTCTCTCTGATGTTATCTGGTCAACTCAGCTATAATTTAGAGAATGTCTTTTTAATCAGTTTGTATATTAAATGATGGAAACGACGGCAAACGAAAACTCAACACATGTCCTCTTTATCGGGTCTCGACATCAAGATTAAGGGACCACAGAAATGCGACATGTTATCGATACATGACGACGACTCAAAAGACGCCGTCAATGATGTGAGGTAAAAAAAACAGTGGCCACATGACGAGCATCAATTAAATTACCGACTCAATCATTAAAGTTTCGAAAGTAGTATTATTTAACAGCAAAATTTAGTAAACAAAAAGGATACAATTAATTAATGATTGAGAAACGAAAGCGTGAGAAAAAGTTGTTTGACCGCATAACTACATTGAATAAGGAAGTTCAAATATTTAACTAGCTATTGTTTGCAATGTTATTTATTGTTTACAATGCAATTTAATAATAAACAAAGCTCATGAAATTGCTTATTAGCGATGCCGATATAATAACTAGCGCCTACAAGTAATTGTGAAGCTAATCAAGTTCACGAAGGATAACAAACGCTGTTAATTAACAACAGAAAAAGAATAGAAAGTTTCGAGAGATTTATTTGACAATTGTTAACACCACAGGAAATGAACAGGCTCAATTTCCGGAATTTTTTCCCATCAAAACGTGTCCTCATTGTTGTCTTCATTAAATCTGTGATTTTTCGAGTGAGCAGGTGTGATAATGTAAATAATAACAACAATTATGTTTACGAATTGGACAACATGTAAACACATTAAGCATGTAAACAATTCGGCTTCCTTGTTAATTACAGACTTCTGAGCGCCGACACGCACTTTTGTGTCGCGAAGATAAAACGTTAGATAAATAATACCACAGTTGGACGAACTTTCCCACTTAAATTCTAATGGTTCGTAAGAGTATTGACATAGGCACAATGGAACACAAACGTTTTAAAAACTTAAGACTTCAAGTACCACATAGCTTTCGGGGTTTTTTTTCAAATCCTTTCTACCTTTTGTGTCATGAGCCTCAATACACCAAAAAGTCCTTGAGCACATCATTCAAAACGTTTATGTGTCAGCGAGGTAAAGTTTCAGGTTTTGCTTCGATCTTACAAATATCTATGCTAGAGTCACATTTAGACGACTTCGCTCTCGAATTTACAATTTGGGAGTTGAACATGCCCATGTTGATAAAAAGAACTGCTATAAATAACTTTACTATTGGAGCTGGTACATTTATAGCGATACTTGCCATTCAAGTTTTTAAGCTACACATAATGCGAATGTTCACCAAGGTTATTCTTGACAACAATTGCTTACTGACGAAGGCATAGTGAAGAAAGTCTCCGAGCATTCAAAGCCCACCTCTTAAATACCTCTTAACTAGACAACCCAACACCAGGCCACGCTACAGATGTTCATTTCGAAGGTCAATGAGGATTCTCTAATTACAAATGGTTGGAAAGTGTCGAGCCTAAGAACTATAACATCAACAACCTCGTAATGATGGTGTATATATACATAGATCTTCATTCACTATTGCTGCCGGATATTCAGAACATCAACGACCTATTTAATACACGTGCAGCAAGCCAACGAGCTGGATGACTTCCTATTTATCAAACAACAATGCTATAAAATACTGATGAACAAAAATAAAATTTAACAATCATTTGAATCACGTGATCAAACAAACAACATTTGGGATGTTCCATTACAAAAATGAAACTGAAACTTAGTTAAACAAACCAGGGAGTTTTCAAATGACCATGGTCAAACGGGGTAAGAAAGGAATATTTAGGTGTAATTGCTCCGCAAGACCTATTCGCCAACTCGCAAGTGATGGAGTTATATCCAGACGTTTTGTACTTACGAGTTTGGTCTTGGCGAGATAGGTTGATCATTCTCTAAACTCTCTTGGATGTGAAGTAATATGGAAGGTGCTTTGGTGTTCACAAGTTCCAGAACTTTTTCCAGTAAATATTTCTGCTGTCTATAATCTTTTTCTCGCTTTTTCAACCGAGAATCATATGTATTCTAGAATAAAGGAAATACGAAAACATGAAAACGTTTCTGATTGGCCCTCCCATTGATTATAACGCTTCTGATTGGTTCCTCTTATGATTATAATGACGATGATTGGTTCACTCCCTCAAAACGACAAAAATGTTAATAACGTCAGTAAGTTAACGAATTCTATGCAACTATGATCTTCTTTAGTCGGATAGATTTCACGACGTTACGAAAATATGTCGGATAGGTTTCACGACGTTACGAAAATATGTCGGATAGGTTTCACAACGTTACAAAAATATGTCGGATAGGGCGTTTTGCATTCATTCAAATTTTTTCATGTCGGGTAGATATGCTTTCTAATCGGATAGCTTTTTATAACGCAATATTAACAAATGCGAACAGCTGACGGTATATTTTTAAAACAAATTTTTACAATGCTCAAATGAAAATAGAATGTTTTTTTTTTGTACTCCCGAAAAAGATCATACGAAAACAAGTTAGCTATAATTTCATCACCACTACTACAGATATAAAAACATTTCTTGTTTTCGTTCAACAATTCTTTAGAAATTATAGGAATTCATTATACAACGGCGTGACAAAAACGTATCTTCCTAGGTAGATTTCGAAACATTATCTGGTATAAGCACGAAAAAAGATCAAACCTTAACTTCAGTATTCTTTCGATTCACTTCTCTCATCTCCTTCTCCTTCTTCGATAACTCTTCTTCGCATTTTCGAAGTTTAGTTTTCAGTTCCTGCTCGGAAAAAGGAGAAGGTTAAGAATACACGAGAATCTAGAGGTCATAAGTGCAACGATCTAAAATCCATATATGAAATAAAATTGAAACTCTTCTTTGAACTAAGCAGTTGACTGGTGTCACCAAACAAATGAGTTGACCTCATCACTGACCCCATCACTGGGAATTAAACAGGGACAGTAAATGTCACACTCGAAGGTATTTAGAAAAACATCATCCAAACAATAACAGTGGATTAGTACAGAAGCAGTAGGTGAAAAAGGAAAAACTCATCACGTAACAAAACGACAAAAAGAGATGGTTTCGAATTTTTTTCGAATTCGTTTATAGAATTCCCATCGAATGGGAAACGAAACGCAACAAAATTTTTGAAAGTTAATTCATTCACTGAGAAGATGGTTTAGTTGGTAGTAGCTACCATCATGTGAGAAGATGGTTTAGTTGGTAGTAGCTACCATCATGTGGGACCGCTGTAACTTATGCGTCCCGTCGTTTAACTTTCCTTTCGTTTTCGTCCTTCGTTTCTATTCCTTTCCATCTTTTTAAAAAATATTTAATGTCGCCGACAAGCTGCACATGAACAGAAATGTTATATGTATATCAAGATCAGCCGGTCCTGTTGAAATTCAGCGGACTGAGAGAAGACAAACCTGTGATTCCTTGTCTCTTTCGTTATTCACTTGTTGAAGTAAACGGTCTTTTTCAGATAGAATCTTCTCGAACCTCTTTGTGTTTTCTCGATTACCCTAATGTGAATGAAACCCAACATAGACTAGCATAGCATAGTATAGCATAGCATAGCATAGCATAGCATAGCATAGCATAGCATAGCATAATATTTTTATACAACACATTCTATAGAAACAAAACACTTTACTAACAGCTTCAAGTTTCTTGTTACGAGCTTCTAGCTTGGTGGATACATTTTCTTTTGATCGTAGCAAAGTAGACATTTCACGAAGTTTCGAAGCATGGTCCTACAACAGTCAACAGATGGTGAATTGAATCAGGAATTGTTATTCGTCTATTGTGATAAGAGCTGCATTCATGAATTTACAAATTTGAAACAACGCTTCAAACATACTATTTCGAGTTTTGCAGCCTCCATTTCAAGATGTTGTATGGTTTCTTCTTTAGACTTCAATAGATCTTGCTGTTGCTCTAGTTGCGAAGATGTATTCTAAACAGAAATGTCGTTTCTTTTGGCATCTCAACTCTCAAAGAACTTCTTAGGTCATAGAACACCGAAGGGCATTTGGAAGTCACAGAACTGCTTCAACCACACAACTAAAAAACATTTATAAACAACTGCCATCATTGGTCTCTACTCATTTAATTTTGACGCAAAAAACTTCATAATTTTGTTTGTGTATACTTGAAGAACGAGTTATATAGCTTAATTATATGGTTGATTACATTTGGCTTAGACTTGTAAGGGGAGAGCGGGACGATTAATCTGTAATAACTCTGACTTTTGTAATCTCCCCTTACAAGTCTAAGCTAATGTAATCAACCATATAATTAAGCTATATAACTACGTTCGGGCTATTTTGAAATTTTTTCAATGAACCTCGGGGCTATTAATCCCAAATCACCCTCGAAACCATGTTATTGCTAGTGCATATAGTACTGGTAACATACTGGAAGTCAGACCTCACAAAAAGCACTTGGTTTTATACGAACAACAGAAGTTAATTGTGATGAATAATGTTGACTGAAATGAAAATGGTTTGGGGGAAACTCATATCTAATTGGTTGTGGTTTGGGGAAACTCATATCTAATTGGTTGTGGTTTGGGGAAACTCATATCTAATAGGTTGTTTAGATCATACTAAGTCCACTTTTGCGATTTTAGATTCTAAACGTTCAATCACAACGTCTTTAGCTGTCAATTTTCTTTCGTAGTCTTTCTTCGATATCAGCAATTCCTAAAAACATACAAAAGGATTAAATGAACTGTGATTAGATTGTCAGTAAAATCAGAACAACAACAACAACAACAACAACAACAACAACAACAACGACAATAACAACAGTGCATGAACTAACCTCCTTTTCCTTTGCGTAATCAAATTCCTTTTGCTTTTGATTCAAGTCTTTCTGAACCAACAACTTCTGTAAGCTGTCCATCTTACTTTGTAAAAGCTGAGAAAACAGAGGAAAACAACAGATGCAATGACTGGGTAACAGTATCCAAAAACCATACAGTATCTTAATGTCATTTTGTTCAGGTAAATTCTTTCAAATATTATCCATGTTTAAAGCGAAAATATAAGATGCTGTCAGCTTGAACTCTAGCGATAAAACGAAATCCAAAAGGTCTACAAAAGACACACCTTGATTTCTTCCTGATGCAAATTTTGCAAATTTTGCAGATCATCTTGTTTCTCATTTCGCTCAGCTTCTATAACTGATTTCTGCTTATTGAATTTCTAAAGAAAAAAATGTCAGCAAATTGAAATAGGAGATTCTTTTCCTTTCCATCTGAAAAAGAAAATGTTAGCCAATCAATAGTTGAATTTTATTTCATTTGATTGACCTTTTCTTGTTTATTCAGTTGATTTCGTAAGCTTTGAACGAGTTTTTCTTTCTCATTTGATTGCTGCTTCAGATTGTCTATCTTCATTAACAAATCCTATACACAAAAAATCAAAAAAGTCACAAAACAATGACATGAACAAACACAAGGACAATGGTAAACAATATGATTGCATCAGGCAGTTGATGCCAAGCTGATTATAAAATTTATTTTGTTAATAAGATTGTTCAGCTTTTACTACAGTCTCAGTTATTTTGATTACCAAAACTCAAAACAAAATATCACTTAAGCAACCACCTCATATCTTCTCTCCATATCGTGTTTCGATTCATTTTCATTCTTGAGTTTTCTTCTTTCATCTTCCAGTTGGTCTTCAAGTCCTCGTATATCCTGAAAACAAAACATGATTTCTTTAACACACTTTAACACACTTTAACACACTTGAAAAAACATCTTACTCGATCTTTCTTTTGTAATTTGTATTCCAATTCCAGAAGCTTGGAATCTTTATCTAACATCTGATGCTCTAGTGATTCAGTTTGTGACCTCAAATCCTAAACATGAAAGATAGAAATGAAAAATTTAGTGGATTTGTAAGGATTCAAATTAAATGAAATTTCACAAGACCTTACGAACTAACAAATTAATGAACTAACATAGAAACCATCTATTTCCGTGTGTTGTGTCACATGAATGTAGCATTAAGAAATAAAATTGTTAGACCTACCAACATCTCGGCTGATTCAGATTCCTTGTGATGTAGCTGTTCAGAAAGTCGATCTTCTGCTTCACTGAGTTTACTTTCTAACATCTTCAATCTTCTCAAATACTCCTGAAATATTTTAATCCAGCCAACAATTGTACGAAATTTAGAAAAACTAGAAGCCATTGTATGTTGGTGTGAAGTAAAATTACAAAGCAACAGTTTTATAGTATTATTACAATGTAAAGAAAGACTGCTTACCTTATTTTCAGAATAAAGCTTTTTAACTTGCTCCGAAGAATCTGATTCTTTATTCTTTTGGGAAGAGCGGAGACTTTCATTTGTTTCTTTCAATTCCTTGAAAAATAATTCAAGGAGGAGTTTAGGAAACTTAGGAACATGGTGAAAAGAAGATAGTTGTGCAACGGAAAAGCCACATTGAAAATAATTACTGCATTTACCACGAACATTTTTCAAATATTCAAAAGAAACTGAAACATTGATGCATGAAACAATAAGATCCTGAAGGAGGTAAGAGCTCAATGAAGAGCAAGGTAACATTGTCAACAACTTTGCTTCTTACAACAAACATGATTTACCTGGTTCGATTGTTCAAGCTTCCTACTCTTCTCCTCTAACTGTTGTTTCTCTAATTCCAGTCTGTTTTTCAAATCTTTCAAAGACTGGGAGCTATTTTCGTAATGCTGAAGTTGATACTTTTGGTTTTCGAGATCCAACTTCAAACGCTCATTTTCATTTTTTAAGCTGTCTATGTTTTGTTGGTTACTTCGAGAAAGCAGCGGTGATTTTAGGCTGTAACTCTGAGGAACAAAGAAACATACGGAGCTATACAATTTCTAAAAAATTCACAGATTTTAAATCAAGGACATTTATTCCATAAGTAGAAAAAAGGACTGAAAACAATTGTACACTACTATAAGGAAACATCAAATTCTATTTCACAACATCTGAGTAATTCCATGATAGATCATATAATGGGTGTCAAGTTAAAAATTTTATTTTCCTTTGAATTTCTACCATGGATGTATCACCTTGAGATAAGAAAATCCTGAAAATTCCATTGGCGTAACTCCTTTCCTAGAATATCTGTTGTACTTTACTAACTTATGCAGGGCTTAGTAACAATGACAAACCTTGCTCTTTACTTCAGCTTGCAAGTTTTTTATTTCTTGTGTTTTCAAATTCACATCAGCCTCCAACTGCTTCACTTTATTTTCCAGTTCCTATTTTAAATGATACATTAGAAGTCCAAACACAAAAAGGAGTGGGTACAGTTCTAAAAACTGACCATTTGAAAGAAATAAACTTTTTGTAACATAAACCGTTTTGCAACATAAAACGTTTTGTAACGTAAAACCGCTACAGACATTTTATCAAATTGAAGTTTAGAAAGCTGAACCTTTTAACACCACCAATCAAAGTGAAGTCGGCATGACGATGGCAATTTCTTATAACATTTAATGTCACTCTTTATCAGGAGTGGAAGTATGAGGTTAATGAAAAATGAAATTAGTAACTGATATTTTTTTCTTGCACGTTTTGATGTAACCAACCTGTTTTTCTAGTTTTAGCTGATATTCGGTGGCCTTGTAGTTCTCTAATTGACTGGTTAGTCGATCAACTTGTTTCTCTAGAAGAGATATTTTAGTTTCCATTTTCTTGACTTCAGTGAATGATACTTTTCTCTATAATGGAAGTGTAGATTTCATTTGCAACAGTTTAGTTATGCCTGCCAACATTGAAGTTCTCATGTGATATGATCACAAAAGGGATAAGCCAAATCAACACAGTTTGAATCATGGGCTTGTTTAGAATTTCTTATTACCTGCTTTGAACTTTCAGGTAATGCATTAACTAACTTGAATACGTGAAACTTGTAACCATGTAAAGGTAATTCAAGCAAAATGGTATCATTGCCGATGCAATCATCTGAAAAGTTAAAGAAATAATTATTTTAATCTTAATCTTTAAGCTTTCATTGCACAATGAGAATAACTTTGGTAATTCAAAAGGTTTTGTCAAGTAAAGTAAAACTGCATATTCAGATTGTTATGTTTTCTATAGCATCTGGCACCAGTAGAAGTTAATGCACCTTTATCAGATTGCTTTAAACAGAAGTTTGTCTGTTCTCCTTTTTCTTTGAACTTCTTTAATAACACAGGAATGATATCTTTGGAAGTGGTTTGTGAACTAACACCTACTTTCACACTTATCATCTCTTGTTGGGAAACATCTTCGTTGTTTATCTACAAAATAGACAGAGAAAGCAACAATGGTAAGAAACATTAGAATTCTCAATACAAAAGTGCTAATTGTGAATCAAGGAAAAATATGACATCTTATAGACCTAAAAACATTGTCGATTTCAGACTTAAAATACAAACTATTTTATATTGCAAAAAATGCTTGTGAATATTTTCTTTGTTTTAAGTGCTTTTTTAAAGCTGTATAAGGTGCCATTTGCAATCAGTTGCTATGATACAATATTAATTCAAAGAAAGCAGCAAAGTTTCATTACAAAACACAATAACAAACAACACAGAAATGTTACCGAGGAAATTTCAAAAATTTCATTCAAGAAATTACAGAACTTAAAAATGCTTACAATGATATAACCGTCAAACTTGTGTTTTAGTTCGAACTGGTAGGTGTTCATATCCGTCCATTTACATTGAAACATCAACGGACATTCTGTTGGAGTCAGTCCAATGTTTTGCACTAAAACAAAATTCAAAATTTCAAGATGAATAATGCAGCTTCCTTTGGAATCCCTTTTACAATGCCTATAAACTAAATGTAAACCATTTTAAAAATGGCTTAAGTAAGTAGATATATTAGAGTATATATTCATTGTATTTTGAAAATAATTTGAAGAAATAGGTTTTTCCAGAGTTACAAAAAAATTTCTAATAAAATTTCACTGCCCATTTCCAAAGATTTCACTAAAATATTGACATTTTTATAATGCATGGAAAAAACATGCTTTTATATGCCAGGGTTTCAGAATGACTACATTTGTTAGACTGTACTCTTGTCAACTGTTCTTAAAAAAAAAAAAAAAAACAAGATAGAAAGAAAGAGATAATCGCCAAGAGCAATAAAGTTTATACCTTTCCTATCTTTCCTTGATATGACGATCGAAAAACATTTGACATCTTCATGGAGTGATAAATACTCCAAACACATCTTACAAACGTCTGTTGATGGTGTATCGACTGAAACCAATAACCGAATCTCAATCTCTTCATTACCATTTTGAGGCATGTAGAATATTTTCAGCATTCCCTAAATGATGGTAGAAAAACATATCATCACTAGTATGTATGTCATACAATTATGAAAAAGAATTATGAAACCAATTTTTGATACAATGACCAACATAAAAGAGTGATTAAAAACCTTTTAGTGACCAAAAAAAAAGTACATTCTACTGAAGATGCCTGCCTGGATCTCATTATTACTACATCATATCTTCCAGCATAACATCTCATGCAGATATATTTTACATACACTGCACTGCCAAATACATTAGGATCAGTCATTTCTCAATCTCTCTCTACTCCAACAAAAATAGTACCTTTCAAGGCTTGAGAACTAATTGGTAACTTAAGAACTTACTTGTGGGTTTGATTCTGATAACATGTTAAGTGTTTCTTCAGAGATAGCTGACTTGGACTTCTTGTTCGATCTTTTGCGTAGTGATGCAAAGAAACTGAACGAAATTTTACTTTTCTAAGTTTTCAAGTAATATATATATAAAAAAAATTAGTTCCGAATTGGCTAAGTATACTTTACTGTGTCAACACCACACACACAAGATAACACCACACACACAAGATAACACACATTAAATACACATTAATGGCAAATTACCCTTTCCTCTTTGTTTTTTTCTTTGTTTTAACTTCCTGGATTGGAACTGATTCCTGCAAATAAATCGCAAATTTATATAACACAAGTTTATAATAATGTTATTTAAATCTTGATAAATATTTAAAGTTTCATTGAAGTGAAACTGCAATCAATAAAATATTCATCACAGATACAGTGAAAAGACAAGAAGAAATCATGGATTCAAGATTTATAACTTCTGCCCTACTACCATCACATACCCAAATGGCTCTGAATTATCAAAAAGCCACTTAAAATTATTTCAATCCTGTGCTTGCCAAAAGTTTCTTTGAACATGGTTATCACCTTTCAAAAAGGATTCTATTTGAATAGGGAGTTTTACTTACAAGGAAAACAGTCTGCCCTAAAGAATGTTACCTTTTCAACTGATTCCTCGGGATCATAAACATCAGCAACTAATCTCTCTAACATCTCCCGTTTAGCTTGATCCTTGGCAGAGATGGTATCATTGTTTTTGTTTTCACCTTCTAAACTTTGAGAGTCACACTGATCTACTTGAATGGTAGGGTTTTTCAAAATTAGATGGGATGTTGTTTTAAGTGGATCTTTCGGTTTAGTGGACATTACATAGTCAGTATTGGTATTACTGGATGGCATTTGGATAGCTTGAATTAATGATAACATCTTCTCACGTTCAACTCCAGATGTTTTATCCAACAGATCTAAATCACAGAAAAATTGATTCGATACCAATAGAAACTGGTTCCATCTTTCAAGCACCAATCAGATGTGAGAGACAGTGTTGATGTAAAGATAGTCAACTGTTTCGAAGACCATAAGAAATCCTCCATGAGAGAGATGATCATTTGTATGCCCTTTTTTTGCATTTGTTTGCTCTTTCAACATGTTGGCTGCTAATGTCCACACTCACTTCACATTATTCTATTGGCAGATCCTTGTTACTACAACCCTCAGTTTTACTTATAACAGTTTATTACCTTTAACATTATGAATCAACAAAATAAAAATATAAAATAATAACAAAATAATAAAAACATGATAAAAAGGCTTCGAAATACTTCCTGAACATTGTGACATTTTCATTATCATGTCGTTACATAGCTGTACGTAGTTGTATTAAAGAAATGTTAATCAGATACAAAACTGTATAATTCAGACAAGTGCCTGAAACAGAAATAATTCAAAAAGGGAATTACGTTAAAAAAACAAAGAAAATAACTGACCAAGCATCGATAACTCCAAATCACCTTCGCCAGGATTCTGCAACGCATAAATTTCAGATAAAATCAATTCTTGGTCGTCTGTAGAGCTGATATTCATATCGTCTAAACCCCAAGGAAAAAATACATGGTTATTAACAAAATAAAATTTTCAGTCATTATGACTTTAAAAGAGACAAGTGGTTTTGAAAATAATTTTTTTTCAAGGATCCTGATTGATTGATAGGAGAATCTGCAATTTCGATTTCAAAAATTTGTTGGATATTTCAAATATTGATATGGATGTTGTCTTATCATTGGTTAACAAGAAATAACAATTCAACAAAGCACTAAAAACAGCATCGAGAGATGTGGCATATCTATAATTTTTAGATGTACCTAGTAACTTCATGTCAATTTCGGAAAGAGCTTTCCCATCAATGTTTTTACCTGGAAGAGATCAAAAACAATATGTCAGTTATTAAGTTGATTTTGAGAAAGAAGTATTTTGAAATCTTACTTTGAAATTTTGATTTCAAGTGAGGTAATCCAATCAACTCTAGCCATTCACAAACATCTGCCTTTGTCCATTCATGCACCTCAACATCATTTAGATGTGTTTCAATCTTAAAAGGTAATAGTTCAAAGACATAGTGACCTCCTTCCAGAAATAATGTTTACCTTTACATTTACATTAAACCTTTACATTGCTGTTATGTACCTCTGATTCAGAAGAGCTGTCCTCGTCTACAACAACAACATCAGACCTACAACAGAAATGCTCAAATATTTTACTTCAAAAGATAATCATTTCTTGCATTGACCATTAACAGCAAGCTGTTTAAGACTCACGCAACAAATGGATTTGATGGAAATTACAGCAACTTGCAAAAGCCCCTATTTATGCACTACACTCATGTAAATGAACCTGGCTTAACATACATTAAGAAGAACATACATGAAGACATATGGTATATTATCAATTTACACCTGACAAAAAATCTTACCTTATTTTAGATGTTAGATAGTCAAGGTCTACTTCGTCATTTTCACCATCAGATTCAAATGACTTCATGTGTTTCATAAGCATATCTCTCAGATTCACTTGTGGTTGACTCAACTGAGGGTCATCATATTCACTAGAGCTACTACATGATGACCAGGTACGATTTTGTTTAACGTTATTAGTTGGTTTGTGTAAAGCCTTTCGTTTCATAGTCACGGAGGTTTCCCTAGAGTCTGATTGATTATCTATCACAGTATTGAGTGTTTCTGAAGAAAATGCTGTACTTATATTTTTTCCAACGGCCTTTTCCACATCAGATACATCTTGCGATGGACCCGTACTATGTCCTGAATCCATTTCCGGTCCCGATAACACAGTAGAGTCACCTTGGTTGTCTACAACATCAGTAAACTTGTAAAGTTTATAAAAATTGTTTTCGTCTTGCATCACATTCTTTATTCCATTTTCAAACATTTCTGAAGAACTATTTGTTACTGCTAATTTATTGCTATTTTGGATACCACCTTCATTATTTTTGAATTTATTTTTCAATTCATCAAGACACGCAGATGATGTTGAGAACGGTCCAACACCTAGTGCTTTGATGGGATTTGATGATGTACTGATATTAAAATCACTTTTCCTTCCCTCCATATCTTCAACCTCTTTTTCACTTACTGTTTCTTTGGAAGGAGCAGCAATATTATTGGACAGGGTTTTAAAGTTTGTTTCGTTTTCGTCATCATCAAATCCAGGTAATTCCAAATCACTATCATCTGTATTAGTAGAATTGCCAAAATTATTGATGCTGAAATCAGTAAATTCACTGTCAAACAAACTTGGTGGATTCATTAAACTTTCATCGCCACTGTCATTACCGATGTCTGGTGGCGGCGGTGGAGGAATAATGAACTTTGAAGCAGAATTCAAACTTTCTGTTGGAGAACTAGGGGCCAGACCTAAACAAAATGATTTGCAGCATTTTAAAAAATCGAATGTATGTGATTTGAACATAGAGGAAAATAAACTTTAATTCTTATGCTGTTCATAACGATGAAAGAGCTGAAGAACTACGCACAAAATGTTTATTATTCACAAAAAAAAATGTTTTGCATAAACCAGTCATAAATTTTTCCTTTTTCTTCTTTGATTCTTCTTTGACTTTGATTTGCAAAACAAGCAGATGCTTACAAAACAAATCTACTGGCATGTTACTAGTTGTCACATATGTGCAAGGTGTGTTATTAAAATCTCTGATAAGCCAAATGCCAGTGATTGTCAATATTCGTTGTCAAGTTCATAAAGTAAAAAAGATATAAGTCTTTATCAATCCTCTTGCCAGTATAACTTACCTTCATCGTCTTCTTGTAAGAACTAAAATAAAATAATTTAGAGATTAAAAAGTGGTCCTGTCACAGAAATAGCTAACTTAAAAAATCTTAGAATTAATTTTTCTATTTCCTATTATGAAAAGTTAATATCAATCTGAGAAATACATATTGATGCTTTATTTTTAATGCTTCATAATAGAATGGTTTTCAGATGCCAAATTAAACACATTTTTATTAACTAGAATTGCTTTTTTGTTGCTTGGTATAAGAATGCTTACTTCAAAGAAACTGCCTGTGACAATAATGTCAATTCAAAGAACAAAGTTATTCAAAAACAAATGAACTATTTTCCAATTGTGACATGAAAAATATGAAGACTTCCAACCTCGTGAAGTGGATGTTGTTGCTGAACTAAACTAAATACCCTCAAACATTCATAGAGAAAGAATTTTTTCACATCTTTTCCAGTTCTTAACAAATCTATCAATTGTTCCATCGCACAAAGAAACAAGAACAAAATGGCGAAGTTTAATAATATCACAGAAATATTGTATTAATATTATCATGTTTGTGGTTATGAATGCGTGTGATTATGTTGCAAAAATCTGAAGAAAAACACATGTCGTAACATGCAAAGTATTATTGTTTGTTTCTTAATCTTTGAGAAATATTTCTGATAGATAAATATGACAAGGATAATGGAAAAATCATTTGTTGCATTTTTTTGCCCTAGACTTTTTGAGGCATTGCAAAGGCTTCCTTAGGGATAGTCCATACCCTCCGAGGTGATTTTTTTTGAAAAAAATTTTTTTTCAATATTTCCTTTCAATTTTTTATTTAAAAACAGATTCTGCAATCAGAATTTTAAAATTCCAAATAATTATGGAGTTATTAGCAAAAACCAAAAGGCAAAAAAATCTTTGTTTACACAGTAATTAATCTTTCGGTGAAATAAAAGAGATTTCTTTCAATATACGCACATGCATGACGCCATACATACTTTTTCGGCTTTGTTTACTTTTAGTATTCAATATTTTGTTTTATTATCGTTAAAAATAAAACTAGGTGGTTTTCTTTATAATTATACACACTATCATTAGCTTGATGACCAACATTTAAAGAGTTCTAACTCCCCTTGTGAACGAGATATAACCATGCAGGTTTTTTCATTTTGTTCAACAAAGAGTTGAAGTTAAAGAATCAACATTTTTATAGGGTTATGAACAAAAAGCTTTATATTTTTGGAAGTAATGAGTTTTAAAAAAACTGTGGCAAACTTTTTTCGACAAATGATCATGGATTTCAAAAGTGTAATTCGTTTGAAAAAAAAGTGTAATGGAGGGGAGTTGGAACTTTTTAATTCAATGCGTTCTAAATTTTACTTTTTTTCTTCTAATTCCTGTCCTTTTCATTTTTAATAAACAAAATATGGATCATTAGACAGATAATTAAATAAGGATTCAGAAAATATATACTTTTGATAAGAAAAAATCAACACATTTCAAATTATCAGGGAAAAACTGAAATCATGCTTAGGAGGGTATGGACTATCCTTAAAAGTAAATAGAAGACATGATTAAAGAACTTACCTCATCATCATCATCACTAAAATCTTCCATAGGTGGAGGGGGCAATACCAAGGGCAATTCAACATCAAATCCCATATCCAAACTATTCTGCTTGCTAATGGTTGAAGAGTAATCTACCTCAACATCCACATATGTGGATGTGTCAAAAGTGTCACTCAAAGTGAAATCTAAAGTGTCATCATGTGCAGGTTCTTCTGTTTTTAACGTTCCGGTTATATTACTAACTTCTGTAAGACTGAAAGTTTTTTCGCTTTTTGGATTCTCACTTTTTGAGTTCGTTTCCTCAACTGTAGGTGCATTAGCCTCCATCACTCTTCCTCTATTTTTATTCGATAGTACACCTTCTAGTTCTATTCGGACTTTGTCATTGTTCTTTCGACCTTCTATCGTTTCCAGTACACTTTTTACAGACAGTCCAGACGCTGGTTTGGTTGGGTTGTCATTAGCTATGATAGAATTTAGTTTTTCTTTGAAGGAGAGAGGTGTTGATAACTTTTTACTTAGTTCACTATCAAGTGATGGTTTGTCTGCGACCTCATTCATGGATGGTTTACCACCAACAACAACAGATGGTTTTTTAGGCACAGGAGGAGGTGGAGCTTTTCTTTTGATGCTTCCAGACCGACTTCCCTTCATGATGTGGTGAAAGTAACTTTACATCTTCCAGAGTTTTTTTATTTCCTCTTTCTGAAAAATGCATTAGCATTTATTTTACTGATACAATAACAATAACATAACAATTTAGATTTAGCAGAATGCTCTAATACAGCCAAATAAACCAACAGGTCAACATTCTTTTACTTATTGACTGTCTTAACACAAAGAGGTTTGATACATGTATATAGGTTAGTATACATGACTGAAAAAATGGTATATACATGACTAAAAAAATTCTCTTTATCACCAGGTAATAAATCAACTTTGTCTGAAAAAC
Organism: Turritopsis dohrnii; assembly: GCA_027922465.2. Taxonomy (NCBI): domain Eukaryota; kingdom Metazoa; phylum Cnidaria; class Hydrozoa; order Anthoathecata; family Oceaniidae; genus Turritopsis; species Turritopsis dohrnii. Next base: position 1,798,447 of record BQMF02000004.1, read on the forward strand.
ATACCATATCACTTATCACATAATATTACATATTCTAAACGTTCTCTATCATCGAATCGAATTTACTGTAAGTATAAATGGAAGTGTTGAAGAGGTGTTAAAGATGTTCAAAACACCTAGTAAGCAGCTGTTCAACAGGGAGCCAAAAACTGCATTTTTCATAGCAACAATTAGTATAATGTGTAAAATGATTACTAATATTGTAGAAAGAGTTTATGATAAAAAAACATCTGAGGAAAACCACAAAGAGACAAAATGTTGAAAAGATTCAAATTTGCAGACACATTGTGAAAAAAAATTTTTTTTTCAGAAACACCTTTGCTTCAAGTTTTGTTCTTGTTTCCATCTTCACGATTCAAAAGAATTTGTAACGGAACATGATAACGGAGCGTGATAATGAAATGAATACACTTTGTTGTAGGTAAGAAAGGAAACAATCAGATGTGAAAATAACATACCTCTAAACTATTTACGAGAAAAAATTGTAAGAGAATTCACATTCTGAACTGTTCTTTTTTTTACATGAAAATTCAGCCTCAGGCTGTTCTTAATTTTCGGAACAATGATTTGAACCTCAGGGTGTTCTTATTTTGTTCTTCTTTCTTGATGAGGCTCGCGTTCTTATAAAGTTGTTCTTTATTTAAAAAAGTGTGCAAGCATTCAATATCTAATCTGATAGCCAATCAAGAAAAATATTAAAAACATCACTGCAACCTATTTTAGTTAAACAAACACATGAAAAAATTAATGCAAGGAACTGTTTAGCAGATAAAATAGGACTTCCATAGAAAACAAGAGCATCTGGTGGCTTCAAAGCACTTACAAGTCATGTCAGCCTAAGTAGCCACTATCCCCTACTAATTTTTTCGGATACTATATTTAAATTAATTCAATTTGTAGTGACGACTTTCATGTGGAGGTAGGATTGCATCAGTACTCAGTTCTTTGTTGTTCATGAGTGTTGAAAGTCTTATAGAGAGAAACCAGGTCAAGTTATTGTCCAGAATAGCTTCATACTGATGATTTCACTCTTGTTAAGCGGGATTTCCATTTTTATACATTTTGATGTGTGTATCGTATGAAAATTTAATATCTGATTGGCCAGATTGATTGATCTTGATATGTTTCGGTATGACATGTGAAAAGTTAAAAATAAATTCAATTTTTTCAATTCATATATCGAACCCTTTTTAAACAAAGGAGCAATTACAAATAATTATCTCGAAAACAAAGTAAAATCCAACAAAGTAAAATTATGATTGAAAACGATACCAATGGGAAAACATCAGATGAAATTAAGAAGAAAGTATTGTCCTGGACGAGGAAAGAGAGGGAAGACCTGATTAGTACACGATAATTTAGCAGATATGAGTAATTGTAGAACAAGCTTGTGATAAAGGAGCCAGTTCATGGTTAAACGCTCTTCCATTTAAAGACCAAAACCTAGACCTCAACAAAGGGGAGTTTACAGATGCAGTTAGACTACGATACAATGAATCACTTATAAAACCTCCATCATTCTGTCCTTGCGGTAAAAGTTTCAACCAACAACAT